>JAEQBH010007374.1:0-114203 GCA_016808115.1 Tetrastigma voinierianum | reverse complement strand
TTCATTAAGAAGATTCGATGAAGAAAAGCATGCTATCTCTATTTCCCCGAACGAGAAATGAAGGCCTCTAAGCGAAGGCATCTGGAAGTGCTGAGGCGGGTGGGTGGGCGCATCATTTGCCCGACATGAAGTCAAACGGGTTCGGAACATGCTAAATTTCTAAAGGACTTGTGCCTGATCAAGAAAGGGTTGGGCATTTACAAGAAAGCCTTCACGACAACAAGTTAATCTATCGTCTAGTGACAACCAGTGTCTGTCAGATCCCCGCCATCTGGTCGACGATGAGGGATCTGCTGCATAGACGAACCTTCTTGAATCTGGGAGCCCGATGTCGACCCTCTTTGCCACTCGATTAATATCGCGATTAGGTTTAGGGAGAGTGGCTTATAACATCTGTCCTTAGCGGATCGATCGGTGAAAATGCAGAGGAATAGTTGAGGATGTCTTGGTGAAGGTAGATAAATTCTACTATCCGGTGGATTTAAGTAGTTCTAGCAATCTGGAACCGAGTGGCGGGGCACTAACCAAGTGTCCATCATGCTTAGGAGCCATTTTGGCTGTCAATGTCATAATCAATTCTTAGGAATGGAGTCATGCAGCTCACCGTCGGCAACATGACCCTGGAGCTCAACATTTTTCACACGAACAACAGGCACTGCAAGTCGGTGGGGATGAGGAGCGGAATATAAGTGAGTATGCTGGTGGTGCAAATGGGGAGAAAATACGGTGCATAGGCTATGAAGAATTAAAAAGAAAACAAGAAGCGATTAACGAAGAATCTCATTCATCGGTCATCATGAGCACCACCGAGAGCGGGATGCTTAAAGCGAGGAAGCGAGTTGATCTACAGCTACTGACACACCTGCTTCTGAGAAGCATGGAGGGCTTCTCTCCACAGACCCCCAATGAAACCTCTTGTTTGTCTGTTGGGGTGGTTCATGCAGGCTGGAAACCTCCAGAATTTGATGGAATTTTGTACTATATTATTTCAAGTTTTTAAATTAGGATTTTGTGTATCTTAATTTTCAAATTTTACATAAAATTCTCATTTAACCTTATCTTCTCATAATTTTTGGTCTTGTGTTTTTGCAGGTGTTCCAATGCTGAAAAGGAGAGCAAAATTTTGCCTAGGAATTTCTCAGGTTGCGAAAAATTTCATAGGGTGCAAAATTTCGTAGTCGCGGTCGAGCCTTGTTCATCGTCACCTGTTTTTCGCACACTGGCCTGCCGTTTTCTGACTTTCGTTTCACGTTCTGTGATAAATTTCCTATTTTTTGAGCCAACCAATTGTGGTCACTAATGACATTGTTAATTATCCATGTCTTCCCACCTACCCCTGACCTATATAAACCCTTTCCCCTTCATTTTCATTTCACCTTTCACCCTCCCGAGTTTAAAAACTCCGCTACTCCTCTCAAATTTGATCTCCTCCAAGCCCGACAATGGCGAGGGCTCATGCAGGGCTCATTCCTTGCGGCGCGGGTGCGTAGGACCTCCCACCACCTGCCAGGCACCTCCCTCCCAGTCGTCGCGCCTTCTCCCTGCAGCCCATTTATCGGCCGCCTCGACCACCGCCAGCGCCTCACCTTGTTTGTCGTCCGGGCGTTGCCGTGATGTCTTGAGAGCTCCTCCTCTGTGGCCTGCCCGGAAGGGAAATATCACTCCGGGTTAGCCCCCTCGCTGCTCCATCTCATCCCCGACCGGCCCGGAGAGTCCCGTGAAGGGCGGACCCCGGGCTCCCGGGTGGCTCCACCTCGAGACCCCAGCGCCACCCTCACCACCTTATCGGGCATTCGCACGGGAGCCCGGACCTATCCATCGTGAGGGCGGCCTTACTTCCCGCCTGCGGCCCCGTCCGGGGAATGTTAAGCTGCGGAGGAGATTTGTGGGGAGGTTTCTTGCGATCTCCGGCATTCTTAGGAGACCAGGCTCAGGAGACTCTATGCTCCTCGTCTTGAGATACCATACAGAGCCATTCATGCCACGTCGATATTTTATCCTCGGGTAGTCATCGAGTTTTATCGTACGATGGCGATACAGGCGAGAGCGGCAGAAATTGCTGCATTTCCATGGGCGTAGGCCCGGGGATACTTCGAGACCTCAGGCATCATAAGGCACTCCATTTGCGGTGGTCCTCGCCAGCCGCGGTAGTATAGGCGGTGGCCCGTCTTCGAGCCCGAGGAGATGGTCAGAAGCTGCTCTCGTGGGCCACATTCGCGATGGGACTATATTATTCAGGCGACACCTCCCGCAGCGTATGCTCTTGATAGACCACATTTTGAGGTCTAATATGTTCCCACTCCAGCACATCGTTCAAAGGATAGGAGCTATTTTAAAGGCCTTATATCGTATTTCAGAGGGCTTCTGGTTCAATCCAGTAGAGTTGGTTATGACGTCCTTGTTTCACTCAGGGACGAGGGTGCCGTCGGGTTACCGTGCGAGTCCATGCCTCTTGTTCCACAGTCTTATGGCGGTCTTTGGAGCACATCGAGTTCTGGGCGAGCCAGATTGGGCGTCGCCGCGGTTGTGAGGCCACTTCTTGTCGATCGGTGGCGAACCGGGCCTGTACAACTCATCTTCCCCCTCAGGGGCCGGTGGGATGGCGAGCCTGGCGATAGTCCATAGGGGGACCTATCCTATGGCTAAGCACAACGAGAGCCTCCTGCTCCCGGCTCCATCGGCTCCTCAGGCTCCACTGCCCTGAAACTCCAGGTACCTTCGGCTCAGGTGCCCTCTATCCCTTAGGCCCTCGTACTTACTTTGCTCATTCGACGCCATTTGGGCGAGCACCTCAGCGCCACCTCAGCGATGCATTACCATATCCGCGGGGACTTTGACTATCATGGGCGATTGACACATTCTCGCGCTGCGACTTCATTTACAAACTCCTGCCTGCCACCCTTGCGAGATAGGATATTGACTCGCGCGGGGTAGCCATGGCTCGGACAGTAGCCGTTCTAGCACGGGCTCGGTATCCTCGTCGGCTCCAAAGTCACGGGGCCTCCTACTGATTTCCCATATGTCCACCCATCAAGCCCGGCTACCCCTCCCCGGCGGGATCGACTCCTCCTTTATCGGCCTGCAGATCCCTTGGATGTGTTGGCGTTTGCCAATGATATCGGCCGCTCCGGCGACACCTCTTCGGCCTATCGGTGAGGATGATTCTTCTCCCGACCAGATTGAGGTGCCACTCCTCGCTAACTACGGATTAGTTGCTGGAGAGTTAGTGTTGGAGAGTGATGTTCATCTTATTGACTTTAGTTTTGTTTATACCACGTACTCGCCAAAGCCCGTTTTGTATGTTAATGGCTTGCTGTATACTTCATTTTGAAAAGCTGAAATTTTTGTGAAATGCACCATTAAATATATCATATTGCTATACTTTTGAAAATCATTTTTGCCCCTAATTTTTAGTGATTACGCGCTTTCCGCTAAGTTGAAAAGTTGGAAATGCTTGTATGCTACCATCAATCTTTAGAAATAGTTCCATGCATGATTGAGTTGTTGGTCGGTTGTAGACCACTGGTAATCAACCCTTGTCTTCCATGTTATCTAGCCACACACCGATTTTGTCGGTTTTTAGTCCCGTAGGGTGAGAAATTTTGCATACCCCTTTACTTTGTAAAGCTGGCCTTAGCTGTTGTGACTTATGATAGGTTAAAGTTCCCCATGGTGAAGGCCGATGAAGTCTTCGATGGAAAAACAAAAAGAAATAGAAAAGAAAAAGAAATTAGAAAAGCGCGTGGCTTTGCGTGAGCAGAAACGCGGTCCGGGTGCGGTAGCCTTTAAAGCACAGTGCTACTAAACTAGCGGTTGGGAGCCACCTGACTTAATGCTCGCTACATGGGTGGATGGGTGGAGTTTAGCGAGTTGTAGGTGCTGGATTCTCGAAATCATTCGAAGTCCGAGGTGAAACTTGTAGAGTTAGTGGTCGAAAGATCCTTTTGACTTGATGCCCTAAACCTTAGTTGGTTGGGAGTCATCGGTGGATCCAGATTACGGACTTTGGTGAAGTTGAGTTCACGGCATTGCACCTGATACAATAGAAGTGTGAAGTAAGACTGGAGCCGGATCTATTTAGGTTGGTGACAATCTAAGGCCTTGGCGATAACTTGGTTGGGGGGTGACGGCTTAAGCGACTTATTGGTAAAGCGTCACCTAAAAGCACTTAGATTTTTGGTGGAAGTTCGGTGATTTCGCCCAGGATAGACCTTTGCCGAAACTTTTGTTCTGTATGGCATTTATTCTCCCGAAGCTAGTTTTGTACAAAGTCCTGATTTTGATTTGAAGGCCTCGCTTTAATACACACTTTTTGAAAAACGATCCCTTTTTGCGCCCATATAGCTGCATGATCTTCACTTCTTTTATCATTCTTGGGGTAGCAATGTGTCAGTGGGGGAGTGATTAGTGCCCAAATAGTGCTATTTTAAGCCATGTTTATAAGCGGAGTTTTAAGCACTTTTTGTGTACTGATCAGCTTTAATAACTCGATTGATACATTGAGATCTGAAGCACCTGCAATCACGTCTCGTAGTATTTTTAGTAGTTTGCGGGCCCGAATGCCTCATTATCTTCAATCAAGTTCAAGCGATGAACTAGAGGCAGCCAAATTCGAAGATGCATGATCAAACTAGAGGAAATTTGGAGCAAAAATGCTAAAGAGCAGGAAGGATCAGTGAAAGTTTTGCAGAGTTGCGGGTTCGCAACGCTGCGAATTCGCCCGAGGTTGTTGCGAAGCGAATTTTCACGAGGTTGCAAAATTTCCTGACCTTTGCTCCACTGTTGGCCTTTTGACCCGCCTTTTTGTGGTTTTATACAAGTTTGCCCTTGATATAATTTTGGTTCATTTGCACATTTTTGTAATTTTCATGACAGGCACCTACCACTGTGGTCGAGCTTATGTTTATCGTCGACTTTCACTCATCGTCCGGTCGATAAAATTTGGCCACCGGCTTCCTCTCCCTCAGTTGGTTTTGTGATTTTCTCTCCCTCTCCTTCATTTTCTTGCATTTTCTTGGTAGCCAAACACCCCTTGATGACAACAAATCAAGGGATGCTCGGCTAAAACCCCACAAATCGCGAAGGAAGGCCCTTTGGGTTTAGTTTTGAGATAAATTTGCATGTTCTCATGCTTTCATGTATCTGCGGTTATGGGTATTTGTGTTCTGCCTCACCTTCGTTAAATCTCTTAGGCATGCTCTCCTGCGTGTATTTGGCAGAAGCTTTTTGGGTTCGGTGGATACTTATCACTAGATCCCGCGATGCCCGGGTTAGTTAATCTCTGACCAGATTCTTGAAGGTAGGTTTAAGGGAGGTGTGTTCTCATCGTTTAGAGCATTTATACTCATTAAATGTCATCTTTTCAAGAGAGAAACTTTTAGGGTTTAGGTTTTAAAGCTAAATGAAAGTTCGGTTCGAAATGGTATATGTCATGCTCCCGACGTGAGGAAAAGACCAGGAGACATGTCGGTTAACTTAGAACCCTAAGCGGTGTGAGACTTTAAGAATTCTCTTTTAACTTTACTTCAATTTATTTCAAGTTTTCAACCATTCACCCACCTTTGTTTTACAAACCACAAAAATCCGAAAGCCTGATTTTCAAAACAACGCAACTCTTCTCTCACGAAGAAAACCCGTACATGTTCTGACCTAGAGCCTTATCTTTGCAGTAGCTTTATACGTCGATCAATGAAATCTAGGATATAGAATTTTTGTTGATTACGAACTTTACTTAGCATAAGCGAATCAATCGGTCATTCGAGTTGACCTACTTTCAGTGATGTGGTCAGTTTGAACAACTATTGTGCGTGATGTGTCCATCTGAGGTTTGATGGGGTGTTGGCGCGATCATTTCAGTGACTCATCTCACATATGGTGGGCTATGAATTTGGTACCTTATTCTCACGCTCCACATCTTGCATGATGTTAATGACAACATCAACCATTAACGTGGAGTTATGAGCTAGGAGAATTATGATGATTGGTCGTCGTTCTTGCAAAATTTGAAGAAAATTATTGAGGAGAAAGAGATTGTCATTATATTGGATAGGCATCCGGGTCTTCTTCGTAGTGTACCAGAAATATTTGGAGCAAAGAACCATGTTTATTGTTATCATCACTTGAAGGAGAACTTTAGTGGCTATTTTATTAAGCATAACTGCAAAGGGAACAAAGGAAGGAAAAATGCACTTGAATGGTTAAATAAAATTGTCTATGCAAGGAGTGGAAATAGATTACAATTATCACGTGTTGTTTAGTGCGAAAGTATATGATTCATTAGGCTAATGGATTGAAGCGAAATAAACACGAGCATTAGGCGTGTCAAAATTCCCGAAAGATGGAGACCGAAATGACTACTAACCTTGCCTAGTCTTTCAACGCTTGGTTAAGAAATGAACGACATTACTCCATTTGCATCTTCATAATCAAGCACATGACTAAGTTGGGTGCAATGCTTGTTAAGCCTAAAGCCGAGTCAAATGTATGGAAGAGTATCATAGGGCCGAAAATTGAAAAGCAAGTAAAAATTAATATTGCAAAATGGGGGGTTTACTCGGTCAGTCCATCCATAGAAACCTTTTATGTTGTATTTATAGGTGATTTAGTGTTGAATGTAGAGATTAAGGAATTATCATGTACATGTCGTGGTTGGAAAATGTCAGGCATTCCATATGATCATGCATGATTTTACTCACGGACAAAAAACGTCGCCAGTGCACATTTGATGAAATCTTCAAATCACGGTCTGACAATTAGTATACTTAGGCACTTTCACGGTATTAAGACACATGACATGCGAAGTCAGAGATGATGGTGTTGTCGAGATGTCATAAAATGTATTCTTCTCTTTATAGCCATCAGGTACCAAAAGACTTCTGAAGACGAGGAAAAGCGCATTGAGTCGATTTCAAGATAAAGCGGTATTTGGCCCAACGCTCCGCGATCTGATATGGTTAGGCCTGATAGAAAAACTTGAAAATATCCATTGTCATGATTAATGTTGCTAATTTTCATATTAGTGAACTGTCATACACATTCCACTTGGTTTGCGTTTTCTTTTCTTTTCTTTTTTTTGCTAATTAATGTATTACGAACTATGTGGCATGCTTTCTAGAAGTTTAGGTCAAAAAATGCTATATTATTATGTGGAATTATGTTTCTCTTTTGTGTGCGCTATGTTAATATTCATTTCATGAATGTGTACGCAATTTTATATATATTATCATCCAAGTTTTATTAAACATGGACAAATTTCAACATAAACGTAAGCAACATCTTCCGCAATCAAGGCATGAGGTGATGAGATATAACTTATGTCATTCTTTGTAACATGAGACATTAATAACTAGTTTAACATCCAAGCTTATTAACGTGCATATTTTGGTTTGTTTTGTATGTAACTTTAGGTGAAGCTCCCCAAATCTTTTTATTCAAAGAAGAAGTTCTTATCTATTATTCATCAATTGCCTAAACATAAGTTAGGGCAGAATCTACTAGGGTTGAGTTTGGTGGAATCATCACGACTCATGTCGAAGTCCAGATTCTGAGTTATGCCACTATCTTATATCACACTTAGAAGTAGCATATCATCATATAAGATTGGATAGAGATTGTACTCTTGATGTGACAATAGATGATGTCATGAATGTTATGGGCATCCCATTGGGTGGACTCGATGTTGTTATGCATCTGCGGCGTGGACTAACATCTCAGGTATATTCGCTTAATAAGTTGGAAGAAAAATCAATAGACTTAGACATTGGCAATGAATTCCATAAGGTGTTCATTATTTTTGCTTACGCAATGATTTTGGCACCAAACAATAAGTTGGAGGGCATACACGACTTATGGGACCTTATATGGGATGGTGAGGTTAATGTACAGCAAAATTAGAGCAAATTTGTGCTCCAATACTTTGAAAATGGAATAAGTAAATTCCAAAGTGGTAATGACACATATATGTGCGGTTGTTTACTCTTCCTATAGGTATCTCCACTTTTTCAGAGTTGATGCTTGTTGTTATAAATGTGCTATAATCTGGGTTATAATGAGTACTCATATGTCCTCAATTTGAAAAAAATTTACTTATCTAAAACATATGTTCCATTGGTGGATGTTCCTGCAACAATGTCCTTTTGTTATGTCTTGAATGACTAGTTAGTTAGACAACGACTAACTAATGAAATTACAATGTTCGGTGGATATGGCCAAATCGATTAAGAAGTTAAATGGGGATCAATATTTCATGATAGACTTGTATTTTTTATATTTCTTATATTATTTTTTGTTAATGTTGACATACTCTGAGCATAAATTCGAAATCCAAATTGAGCGAAGTTACACTTTAAAGGCGTCAGCTTATTGCATGAACTTTGATCATGGACCTCCGTTTCTAATCAACCTGCTTAGAACTTATGAAGCTTATAAAGAGAATGAGCATGTGCAACCAAATCCACCATTCAATAGACATTATGATGACTCCACTATTGTAAGGATCTAATTACATTAGGTTAATTAATTGTCATGACCTTACACTATATAAGTATTCAAGTTTGGGTTTTCTTTCTCTTAACTTAATAGGGTATTCCACATCGTTTTCATCAATCAACACAACAAATTTTACAATTTATGTCTCAGTAATTCTGGATTTCAACACACTTGAAGGTGTTTAAAATGTAGGAAAACTGACAAAATGCGACAGTACATTTCATTCATTCACCCTACTATTCAATCTCGAAACTGACATGCATATCGCGACAATGATTTCAACGATGATTTTGAGCGCATCCTCAACGAGATATCAACACTATGAAGCTCGACAAATGGCGTTGATGTTGATCGTTGGCGAGAAATGCGGCGTCATCAATGCAACAACATATTCCTTATCCATCAAATGAACCTCAATTGGATGATGGGAATATAGCTTCTGATGAAACCCGATGACACCACATTATGAGGCTCGGCGAAGGTTGTTCATCGAAGATCTCATGCCTCGATCAAAGATAAGAAAAATGCCCAGTAGATGTCAAAGATGATGCAAGAATTTCTTCGGTGGAAGTGGCAACTAAGAATAGAGAAAAGAGATGGCACGAAGACTAGTCAAGAGAGTTGCAACTTGCAAATCACCTTTTGTCGACAATAGTTATGAAGTGCCCTAGGTTTTCCTATGAAATTAGTTGATTTTGCCTTAGTTCCCGAGGGTGATGAAGGGTAATATCATTGCAATTGGGCTTTTATGAAATTCTGTGTTTTATACCAAAAATTTTTTACTATTTGATGTAACAAGGAGGTAATATGTCAAATGTATGGAATGTTTGTCACTCAGTATGAGATGATATGCTTAGAAAGCAATCGATTCGTCAACTTTGTGGTACGTATATCACATAGTTTATATTTTTTCTATAAAGCAAGTCAATTATGTTTATTTTATATTATTTTCTCAATCATTGCTAATGGTTATATCCATATGCAGGTTATTGGAATGTATTATCATTTACTGAATGCACAACAAGAACCATCAAGAGTGAATCACTATTTTGATCCTTCATTCACGGTGGATTATCAATATTACTTTAACAACAATATATGTTAAACTTAGTTTTTTACATGTTCTAATTCGTTTTATGAAAATGTGTTATAAGTGGTTCTTAGTAGATCCTAGACAAGCGAAATGAATTGTTGCTCAGTGGCTCCAAACACTATCTTAATCACACCATGTGAGACCACCCTCTGAATGGAGTTGTGAAAAGGTAAGGATTTTGTATAATCTTTAATTGCTATATGTTTGTTAATCCATTATCAAACTAATGAATGATACGTTCACTATTATAGTTATTTCTTCTTGTATGTGTGGATACGCATTTGCATGTACACATAATTAACCTTCACGTAAAGTGTGTTGAGTTCTTGTCTTCGATTGCCAGCACGACTCGTGTAAGAGTACATAAAGGGCTCATCCAGAAGATTGTCACATTCTTTGGGACAATGCTTGTAGGCCTATGATGTGCATATAGAAATGGACATAGGGAAATTGGAGCATGTTTACCTCAATGTCATGAAACAAGAAAATTGGTAACATTATTTCCACATATTACAAGTTAACAAAGATGTTTATAGCGTACACAATGATCATCACTTGTTGTTTTCTTGTGTATAGGCATGACTATGGAATTTATGTGACCAGATATATGGAACTTTGGAATGTCACAACACTAACAAAATCAATTGTTGTGATAACTCCATTATAATCATCTTTTATATAAATATTTTCAGTACATTATATACGCTGAATTACACTTGTGTTGTTTGTGTTTTGTAGAAGAAAATGGATTATTACAAGATAAAGTTGTTATGTACACTGTTGATGCACGATGATAATGGTGAATGGGAACGAATTCATAAAGCATGCAAGTATAATTGACCATTGTAGCTATTTGGTAGCCATTTTTTGTTTTTCTAGATAACATAAACACTTAGAAACTCTATTAAAATGTATATTATAGAGAGGAGAAACCCTAAACTACCCCAAAAATCAGCATGATGCAATTGGGTCTCACCCATCTTTTGTATATCTTAGACTTTCACTGTATGACTAAATGGGTAAGGTTGCTACCCATTTAAAAGGAAGATATTTTCCCTTTTTTCTGCCTTTTTTTTTCATTTTGTGCTTGGGGTTGCCATAGCATGGTGTTCGAGAAAAGGAATTTAATTTTGAATGGTGGATACCATGTTCTTAGGAAATCTTGACTAAGATCGGTTTTGTTGTTTTTGTTGTTCTATTAATTCTTAACAACTATGATGTACACTTTTACTTTTAGTTGTTTCATGTTAGGAATATTATACTCCCCAATAGGAATGGGATTTTCAAATTTAATTTTCAAATTTCACCTATAAATATTAGGTTGATTCATCTGTGTCTAATTCCTCATTCACTTCTCAGATCTCACAAGGAACTACTCACCATATTGAGATTGATCAGAAATCAATATTTAAAAAGCAACTAAGCATGAATCAATCAATAGTCACAAAGAAACAATAAAAATAGAAAAATCAATAATTAGATATAAGATTCATGTCCAAAATACAACCAAAACCCTAGACTACGAAATGGAGTGCAGTATCCCACAATTTTAGGATAAAACTTGAGAAAAAGGGAAGGGAGAAACTCACAAGTGGTCAAGATGATGGTGAGTCTTCACGCGATCTTTCCCCGAAGCCCTAATTCTCTTCTCCGACTCGAAGAAACGACTACGAGCCTCCTCTACGGGTCCCAGTGCCCACCTCATCTTCGTTTAAGAACAAGAGAAGAAACCACTAAGGAGGGTATTCTAAAGTCCGTCGGAACCTCCATCAATCACGAAAAACATATATTTATAGGCCTTGGAAAATGGGTGTGATGAAACAGGAAACATGAGAGTCTGTAGCTGCTCCATTTCGCTGACCTTACGTGCTTAACAAACACGCCCGATCCCAGCAGTCAGTTGCTGCGCCGTCGACGAACAAAGTCATACTTTTCACTCTTCGCACACGCCGTCCTGACGAAAAGACCACTTCCATCTCGACCGAACCAATACGTAGCATCCATTTTCCTTATCTTCTTCGAGTTTTCCCATCACTTTGTAGTTTTTCATTCAAAATCTACAAAACAGTAAATGAGGATTAGAGCATTCTTTAGAGATATTGGTGTGAATCTAGTATTAAAGTTGTATAAAACACATGAAAAGTCTAGTAAAAATGCTAACAAGATTCACACTTATCAAATGCACTACAAATAAATTGCATAAACTTGTTGTCTTCATGTCCTATTATATTGGAACATGTACATAATATAGCAAATCTTTGGGGTCTCTTCCATAATATAGGGGTTTAGGGCCTCATTATTAAGGTAGTACCTTAAACTTGTAAGGTAGTACCCAATTACATTAAGGTAGTACTTGCATTATGTTAGAGTAGTACCTATGCACTTGGGTCATATGGAAAGGGGTTTGAGTATATTTTGACCTAAACATTACTATAGATAACCTGATTACCACTTTTTTCCCAAGCTAAGGAGCTCATGCTCACTCCAAGTTAGAATGCCTAAACATTTCACATATATACTTAATTGGGTTCTCCATTGAATCGACTATAATTCATGCATTTCATGAAATATAAATGGGATGAGAACTAAGTATTTGGCAAGCGAAATCTTGTAAATAGGGGTTTAGGGTCTTTCTATTAAGGTAGTACCTAATACTTATAAGGTAGTACATGCATTACATTAAGGTAGTGCTGTTATAGTAGGTAGTACCTATGCACTTAGGTCATATGGAAAGGGTTTGAGTATATTTTGACGAAGCATTCTGCACTTTATAACACAGTTTACCACTTTTTTCCCCAGCTAAGGAGCTCATGCTCACTCCAAATAAGAATGCCCAAACATTTCACATATATACTTAATTTGGTTCTCCATTGAGGAGTCCAACTATAAGTCATGCATTTCATGAAATATAAATGGGATTAGAACTGAGTATTTGGCAAGCAAAATCTAGTAAATAAGGGTTTAAGGACTTTATATTAAGGTAGTACCTGATACTTGTAAGGTAGTACTTGCATTATGTTATAGTACATACGCCGATTCGTATGGAAAGGGGTTTAAGTATGTTTTGACTGAAAGTATTACTACGGATATTTGATTACCACTTTTCCCTGACCCAGGAGCTATTACTTTCCTCAGTAAGAATGCCCCAGACATTTCACATACCAGCAATTTGGTTCTCCATTGAGGAGTCTAACTATAATTCATGCATTTCATGAAATATAAATGGGATGAGAATTGAATATTTGGCAAGCAAAATCTGGTAAATAGGGGCTTAGGGCCTTTCTATTAAGGTAGTACATGATAGTTGTAAGATGGTACCTGCATTACATTAAGGTGGTGTTTGTATTATGTTAGAGTAGTACCTATGCACTTGGGTCATATGGAAAGGGGTTTGAGTATATTTTGACCTAAACATCACTATAGATAACATGATTACCACTTTTTTCCCCGGCTAAGGAGCTCATGCACACTCTAAGTAAGAATGCCCAAACATTTCACATATATACTTAACTTGGTTCTCCATTTGGAAGTATAATTCATGAATTTTATGAAGTATAAATGGGATGAGAGCTAAGTATTGGCCAATTAATATGTGGTAAAAGGGGGTTTAGGGACCCCTTCCCTACAACACCCAAAGGTGATTACAAGTAACAGATTTACCAATTTTCCCCAAACGAAGGACCTAATCTTAACACAAAGTTAGATTCCCCCACTTTCATATGTATGCTTAATTTCATTCTACATTCATACATTCAGGGATGTAACTATAATTCATGCAATTTATGAAGTAAAAAAGGGATGAGAATTGAGTATTGATCATGAAAGATGGGTAGAAAGGGGTTTAGGGACCATTCCATTAAGGTAGTTCCTGAGATTGTTAGGGTAGTACCTAATGCATATTGATGTAGTACCTACAGATTGTTAGATTGTACTTATGAAAAAATGAGGTTCTAGGGGAAAAACATTACACAAACATGTCAACAAGTGGTACCTACTGTATCAAATTAATCTTCACAATCAATTTTTTTTTACAACCACTTATCCATCCAAAACAAAAAAACAATATTTCAAGAAACTAAAATGCAAATTACACTTTTCCCCTTACCTCTGGAGGAAGGTACCAACGGGAAAGGGGGGCTTTGATAGGGGCGATACGGCCACACTAGGGTTAGCGTGTTTTCTGTTTTGTTTGAAATGTTTAGGGATTTTTTTTCTTTCGCCTTAAGGATCGAGAAGATAAAGACAAGAAAAGAAAAGAAAAGAAATACAGAGTTGGAGGAAGATGAAAGACGAAGGAGTTAAGGCTGCTATACCTTCGATTTTTTTCTTTTTCTTTTGTTTATTCCAGCTAGAATATTAGTTGGATTAGTAAGAGGGGCATTTTAGGAAAATTTTACCCACTCATCACTTTTGTTCCTGAAAAACAATTATTTTTTGTTGAAATGTGTTGCAGAATGCAATTCAAATTCTTCGTACCAACTTTGCTTTTATTTTCAAATTAGCCGCTTGAAGCACAATTATCCCTTAAGAGTTTTGTCAAATATTTTCTCAATATTGTGAGTATTCTATGATTTTATGATTTTATGATTTGTCTTATTCGTCGCAATACTTTGATACTTCAATCTTGTACTATATGTTTTCAAGAATAGTGGAAAGATTCTCACTCATTCATGGATATAGGCCTTGATGGCCAAAACCCACATTAAAAGTTCTGAATACACATTTACGTTAATTTCTTTATTTTCATGGAAATATTCTCCGCTCATTCGTGGATGTATGCATAGTGGCACCAACAGGTAAAACCCCCCCCATGCTTGTCACGATCAATTTCTTTATCTTTGTGTTTTTGAATTGATAATTCTCTGTCATCCGTGGATGTAGGTATAATTGACCAAACCACGTTAAAACCCTCATACACTTTTATGTTGTTTTATTATTGTGTTCTTGAATTGATATTCTCATACATCAAAGCTTTCACAATTCATAACAATTTCCTTTCACCCCTCACTCTCCCTCATTTCTCCCATTCAATCACATCATTCCTTGTTTTAGGTTTTTTTTTCCACAGTTTTTTTTTTTTTTTTGGTTGGAAATCTATGCCTAGGGAATTAATCAAAGTAATAAACCTATTTTTTTTTTATTAACTTATTTTATTTATCACTTCCATGTAAAACTAACTAAGCACATCCTACATTTTATTTACAGTAGTTTCTCATAAAATAAATGAAACAGAATACAAGTTGATACTCTCTTTGGAGCAAAATGGGTGCTTCATTCTTCGGTTAGGAGTAACTTGCTAGGATGGAATGACTCGTTTGTTTGTGGGCAAAAGTAGAAAAAATGTGTGGAGGGTTTAAAATTTTCTATAAAAACATTAATAGAAAATATTAATTAATAATGCACACTAATTATAACTATGAAAGCTTTTCTTTTTCTTTTTTTTTAAATTTATTCACTTTATCTGATATCTTATTTTGTTAAGTGGCTTCGAATACAGTATATTCCTTGCTCTTTACGTGCATAACCGTTAAGTCGAGCATGGAAACATGAAAACTGCTTTTGCCTATAAAAGAATACTAGCATTTTTATTTACATTAATAGAAAATGTAATTAATAATGAATACTAATTTCTTGATAATTTATGTTTTACAACTTGTTGATGAGGTTTTTTTATTGAAATAGTTCGGTTTATCTTTTAATTTTTAAACTATACCAATTTATTTGTATCATCAATCAAAAACAAAACAAAAAAAATTCTTTCATTAGATGATTAATGATGATATAGTGGATATTATTTTCTCACTTATAAAATTTATGGATTGAAGCAAGTCCCATGGCAGTGGTTCTCTAACTTGGTAAATGATAAAATTAAAATAACCAACTGTAAACAACTCATTGTTCATCAAGTTCTTGATAGACGTTTTTTCTGTTATTAATTTTGAAATTATATGTTGTAGTATTTTATTTTTACGGAGACTCGAACCTAATTCTTCATTATGCACCACCAACCCTTAACCACTGAGTCAAGCTTCATTAATTGGTTGATAGCCATTTTAAGACTTAGGAAAATTAAAACATGTTTTTGGGCTTAAATATGTGAATCTAATTGCTTAATTTATCGGATTGTGAATCGCCTAAGTCGGTTTCTTGAAAAGCCACAAGCACCTCATTTACAAGTAGGGATAGCAATTTCCTTCAAACCCGATGAAGAATCCAATATCCAATCCGAATTGAGAAATATATGAAGGAATATTTTAGATCCAATTAATATTCGAGGTAATTGGATTCGAAGATTTTCAGATTTCAAGATGGGAACGTGTCTAAGTATATCCTACCATCCCCAACGGGAATGCTCGATTATATATATATATATTTACTTATATTATTATTTGTTATAAAATGTTTGATTGTGGTTGCATTTTTATTGATTTCATTAAATCATATCATAATAATTCTTATTACTATTATATAGATAATTATTTTTAATATTCATAATTTTCTAATACAATTCATTTCACAAATTGAAAAGGTATTTGAGTAGGATATGAGTAATCAATTCTTTGATGGATGCAAAGATGGGGATAAAAATCTAAATCCGATGAGAATGAGGATAAAAATATAAATAATAAATAGAGATGACAAATCTAAAATCCAACCCATTGCAATCCCTATTTACACGTATATCATCCAAACCCAACAAACTAATTGTGATCATTGGTTTGTCTCGTGTATAAAAGCCCAATCTAGTCTATTTCATGAGACAATGAAGCTGATAGAAATTGATTGTCATCTTGTAAAAGAAAAAAAATATAGTATCAGCAAACGAATAATAAATATGGTATTATAGAATAAGAGTTTCATACTATTATTATTCACCAATATTTACATAAACATCATCATTTACTTGATCATAGAATTAGTTATCCTAGGTACTATTGTTAAAGGCGTGATATTCATATTAAACCTGAATCCTATAAGCCTGAGCTTTTAAAAGAGTTGTTTCATTTAACATGGAATCAAAACCTAATTTGACAGGAAGTCCTAGGTTAAAGCGCTGCCCATGATTTATTACGCCGTTTATTGATTTGAAAGTTAAATGAAACTTTGTTGAGTTCTTTGTTCTCGAAGTATACGGATCTTTGCCATTAGGAATCAAGAACAACTTGATATACTTAGCAAGCTCTTCTTACCTCTCTACAAGGTTATTATGTCAAGAATATGATGCAAATGATCAAATAAATTGAACCCATGTTCTTTAATTTCAACAACCCCTACATCTGAGTTTTCTAAACGTTGTTATGCAACTTAAAATGTTAAAAAAAAAGGAAAAAAATTTTTATGTTTGCATGTCAACTTCTTTATTACACGATTATTATTCAACTATGGGAAAAAAAATTCTATAAGTTTTGAATCCATTTAATTTCAAATTGTGCCATTTTCTAAATTCCAAATTATTCTTTCAAAATTAATAGCTCATTAAAAATACAATAAGTCTTACTCTAGTTAAAATCTACTGGGGGTGGGGGAACTCAAAGTAGAAATAGAAAAAATGAATAGGAGGGAGGGAATTGAAGGCTGTGATATAGAAAATTTAACCAAACAAGAAGGGTACCTTTCCAAGGTAATAGAATAATATCCATAATACCAGAGTATGAAATTGGACTGACTTTTACCAGGATATTTCGCATCCATTTTGTGTTTCTGAAGGAAAATATTTTGCAGTATGTCGCTTGTATTTGAGAAGCGATGAGGCCACAGTTAGATTAAGCAAAGATTTAGCTCCGTTCAAGGAATCATAATTTACTTAAATGAAAACTTCCAGACCTCTCGGACATTAGACGAACCATCTGTAACCTCAGCAACCAAGCTAGCCACCATGATACCTGCAGAGAAGAGCCACACAATCAGTTCATATACCATTCAAGACTAAGAGAAGGGAGCTGGCAAGCCACCCATGAATATTCCTGATTCACATACTACACAAATAAACCAAACTCACCATCTTTTGCAACAACAGATAGGAAACGCCTTGATCCGCCTCCCACACCAAAGTAGTACTTCTTTGCTGCCATATACACCACACCATGAGGACGACCTATGGTCTGTAAATACAAGATCGTTTTAGAACTCAAGAAGACAACAATATCAATATGCAATATTTTAAGAATCAAAGAGTTCAATACAAGATACCTTCTTTATGAGTTCATAGAGAGTTGGAAGAGAAGAGATCGAGTAAACTGTCTCAGCCATTAAAATAATGTCATATCCAGCAGTAGACTGCCCTGTCATGCAGGCTTCGTCTTTTTCATTGTCACATGCATGAGGAAGAAGTTGATGGATTTCACTCCGATCCTCAACAAGCGAACTTCTGGTATTTGCATTTGCAGCCGTCGGAAGATTTGTCTGAAAAAATCGCATTACATTGGGAATAGTGAGACATTGTAGGACCTCGGCATTGAAGTCCTGAAAATGTACAACAGCTGCCTGATTCAAAGATAGAGACACTTGACAAGGTGAAACATTTTCAAACGAACAGTCTAGGAAAACAATGATCAACGGACACACACTTTACCTCAAGGCAGGCTAATATCCCAGGAAGTCCATGGCCACATCCAATCTGAAAACCCATAGAAGAAATTAAGTGATAAAAATGGGGAGTGCCAGCAAAAAAGAGACTCATATCTCAGTTTATGCCCTCAATTGTCTCTAAAGAAGGGGTTCAAAACAGTCAGTAAAAAAGGTAATGTGAGTTCTGAACAGAAAGAGGAAGCTCAATGTACTCTTGTATAGCGACATCTACTCTCACCACTTTAAGCTTCCAAAAACTTCTAAGAATCAACTAAACTGGTGATGCATGTGTAATTTGACCACAAATTTAAAGTCCATCATATCATCCAACAACATTTTAAGTGCCAGTTCACTTCAAGAGTAAGACAAGTCCAAACCCATGTTATTCATGGCAGTTAATGCAAAGAAAATCATGCAAGCAACAAGAATAAACAAAGAAACAATGTGTGTGTGTGCGCGTGTCTCAAGAGTTATGCAATCATTTGGGACAAGTGTGCCTTTTCCTGATAACAGGTGTCATAATCTTTAGAAATTTAACAGGTGTCATAGTTATATAAGAGTTATATATTTTTACAAGACAATGATTAGCTGTGTCCACTTAGTGTTCTTATAATGGGAACCTTGAGCATAACCGTTTTCATCCAAAACATTATCAATAAGTTGACTCTTTCCCTTTTGTATTAATTCATCATATGATATGTTCTCCAAATCACACTGGAATGGGTTCCTCATTCTGACCTCCTTCCTAAATCCTGTTTCCCTTTTATCTCTAAAGGATGAAAAGGAACTTTTTGAAATAACAAAAGCTTGGGCACAATAGTGAAGTACTTACTAAAGGAGGTAAGCATTGGCATTCATAAATTAAAACATTCCAAGAAAATTCCCCCAAAGAGAAAAAAAAGGTTATCAATACTTCAAATGTTAAAGATTTGAAGATTTTGAATCGATGTGACACTTATTGCTGAATAACCAATTCTGATTGGAGATGTCTCATCTCAAAGTACCAACTCAACTTAGGTCGACAAGTCAAAATCCTACACAACACACTCAAATAAATTGTTTTTCTTTACTGCACACACATTAAATATCACTGAATAAAACCCACCAATGCTCAACTCCATATGCCACAGATAATTATAAATATGAGCCTTGCCAGACAAATTCCAACTCCAAAACTAAAACAACCTAGCTTTCATGATCCATTTACCAATTCATAAAAAATCAAGATCAAGAACCCAGAACACCAAAACTGCTATAAGCAGCAATCAAGCTGTATGAAACCAAAAAATAAGCACTGAAGTTGACGAAAGCTTTGCTTATTCAGTAGAACATTATTAACCATTGTTGGAGGCATAAAATCACCTGAGATTTAGAAGCCCACCTCTAAAACTCGCTTCCCCAGAAAGGATAACAGCCATTTGAACCTCCTGAGCGAGTGCCTTAGCAAATCAAAATGAACCTTCCCATATTTTGGGCCCCTAAGGGGTTGCAATGCATGCAAGATTAGATAATATACAATTGACATGGTATGATCATCATTACAGAAACTAAAATTAACATATCAAATAAGGTTCAAACAAAGGTAAGCAAATACAAGAATTCTTATTTCTTACACACCTTCATATTTTCCAGGGACTAAATCTGAATTGGACAATGCAAAAATTTCTTGGGTGTTCACCCTGCCCTAAAAAGAAAAGCGGCAGTTGGTTTCACCACTTATTGTAACCAACTAAAAATTTACAGATATCATTAAAAAAAGTGGAGACAAATTAAAATATATATATATATATATATATTTTATATTTTCCATCATTTTGGAGCACAGATAAAAAAAATTGCAGTTAATCAATTAATATGAGTTCAATCCTTTTATTCATTTTACTCTCAACTGCAAAGCCAAGAAACTATAAATCATAAGAATCAAAATCTTCCACTTTTCTATTCCTCAATTTTCTCGGAAAACAAAAGGAAGCAAAGGAAAGAAAAAAACTACCTTCAGCAAAGTAAATCCATTCAAATTCACAGGCTCTACAGTGTACCTCACAGAGGACGAAACCTATTTGACATGAAAACAATCCATTAGAGATTAAATTAACCAAAAAAAACTTCCACAGGCAAACAAAAATTAAAAAAAAATAATGATAAATAAAACAGATACCTCAGTGAGAGGCACTTCGACACAAGGAGGCGGAGGCGGAGGCGGCGGTGGAAGAGACGTCTCGGAGGAATCAAGAAACCCAAAACGAAACTGGGAGTTGTCATCGGAAGATGATGAGGAGAATAATTGAAACGTTTCGAAATCTGCTTTCTCGGATTTTTCAGCCATCTACTACTGCGTTTGTGTCGGCTCTGCCACCATACGGCTCTCCTCCTACTTTCCCCCGCCCAATGGTGCCTTTCCTTGTTTATGATTCCCCCTCCTCCCCCTTTATTTTTTTTATTTTTTTATTTTTTATTTAATGATTTATGTTCAAAATACTTAGAGAAATTGGTTTAAAATGGAAAAAAATAAAAGTTATTAATAAAACTAACCTCTTGAAATAATATAAATAGAAAATCGACGTAGTAGCAATGTCGTGTAGTCGTTTGTCCCACGTCCTCCAGCGTTATAGCCCCAAATATCTAAGGGTATTTTTGTCCAAAAATTTGTCTTTTTGTACTTGAGTTTGGATTTCAATGATAGAGGGTTGGATTTTCTGATTTTGTTAGGATTTGTCCGCACACACTATTATTCCATACTTATATATATAGAAAATTAATATTAAAATCCTCAAATTTCATGACTTTTACATTTATATATGAACAAAACTATTTTTTAAATTTAACAATTTAAATTAATTTTATTTTATATCTAATAATTTCACGACATACAAGCATGCGATGGCATGTAAATACGTCGTTTGATCTGTAAAAGTATAAATTAAAATGGTTTGAGATATAAAAGCAAAATTAGAAAATTCTTATATTTAAAAATAAACTTTGTCGAAATTTAAATGCGAGTCGGTCATTCAAAGATTTGTACTAATTTTCTCATATTTATATTTAGCTCAATGGTTAAGGGCTAGAATGGACATAGGGAGAAAACGGGTTTGGAGTACAATGGGAACAAATTCGTGTTCTTATAAAAAAATGGAAATTTTTTTTTCTTATTTATAAAATTATTTCTATTTATAAACTATTGTAAGATATTTGTTCTCTTTTGAAAAGTATTATTTTAACCGTATTAATTTGAAATTAAAAAAGCTTTAGTATTAATTTTAATTCTCAATTTTTTTTTTTTTTAACCTCGAATAAGTTAAAAACCATTAAAGAAATACTAGTAGATATATTTTTCTATGTTTGATTTCACAGTAAAAATAGAAAGAAAATTAAAATTAAATTAATTTTTATATTTTAAAATTATGTAATATTAATATAATTACAGAAAACTACTATATGGAAATGAATTTTAAGTAGCATAAAAAAATACCTAACTGCGTTTGTTTTTTCTTTTTGTTCAAAGAATTTTGCATTCAGGCTGTTTTTTGTTTATTCTTGAATTTTAAAAAGTTTTGACTAAATAGAAAACACTAAAATATTTAGCTTTTTCAAAATGTTATTTGCTTTTTCTAAATGTTTTTCTTTATTAAAAAAAAACAATATTTTTAAACTTTTAAAATAAGAGTATGAGAAAATTATATTTTATGATCTAATTAAAACTCTTATGATTCGTTTTTATATTAATTAAAAAAACATGTATAATTTTAAATTTTATTTAAAGAATGTATTTTCTCAAAATTAAGTTAAAATTAAAAAAGATTGATTTCTTTTTTCTTCATAGGTGTAGACCATATTTTGGTTTCTCTTTTTATAATAATTATTATTATTATTAATTTATTATTTTAAATTTCTTTGGGTCATCTAAGGTAGACACGTGGCAGCATGTTATTGGAGGATAAAAAGGAAAAGGGGAATTTTTGGGAAGGGGGAGGCCCGTTTTTGGTAAAGGAGTCTTCTCTTTGAAAATTTTTAGGGAGAAAAGCAAGAAGCAAGTCAAGAGGGAGGATCCTTTAAGGGAGGCGAACCCTAGGGAGAGCTAGGGAGATATGGAAGAGGCCATCGTTTGTAGTGGGTTCTCCAGCTATAGAGTAAGAAGAGAGAGAAGAGAAAAGAAAAACAGAGGATAAAGGAAAGGAGAGATTCTTTGGAGAAAAGCTTTAAGAGAGAGAAAGGAGAAGGAGGGAGCTAGAGAGAGAAACACGAGTGCTTTCTGTTAGTAAATAATAGTTTTGAAAAGGTTTATGCCTACTATGGAAAAGATAAAAGTCTTTATTAGGTTTATATGCCTAAACGATAATGAGGCATCACGTGAGCTTGAGAAGAGGAATCGCTACTTTGAAATGGTAGCTTGGATTTCAATCTGGAATTGATGAATTTAGATTGATTTGCAAGCACTACAAAACACATTTGGTTTTACTTCAAAATTATTTTGTTTTATTTGTCTACATGAAACACTTTGTTTTTGATGATTTAAAAAATCAAAAGCGGTCTAAATTAAAAATCGATTGAATTATACGATTTCTCTCAATCAAAACATCCATTTTCCAGATTCAAATCGCGATTAATTTTGGATTTATTCATAACATTGCATTGATTTAAGTCTTAATGGCCAGCAACCATAGAGTTTGATTCTCAAACCAATTGTTTCCTATATAATTGGGCCGGGTTTTGGAGTCAACTTTATATATCTTTTTCAATCTTCTCCATACTATCTCTGACATTTCTGAAGTCGGATAATACATCTACGGCTGTTGTACCACAGGAATAAAATCCACCAGAGCGTGTTCAGCTACGACTCGATTTATTTTTATTTTTCTTTTCTACAGTTCTTCTGCGATGTGCATTCCCCGATCACAGTAATTCCATTACTACTATTAAACGATCATTGCCAACTGGAATTTATTTGGTTTGGTCGGTTCCTTCACGATGGCGCCTTTGTAGGCTTAAGTGATCTTAGGAATTTTATCTATGTGAATTGATTCTTCTACCATTGGTTACTCCCTTCCTCATTGACCGTTGCCTGGAATCCTGCACCATCTCGCCACCTGCTGCGGCTCTCTCCGTGATCGCGGTCTGACCCTTTCTTATTGTCCTGCGCACCACGGATCACATGCTGCCACTACCTATTAAACCTTTCCCCGAACATCTCGGAATTAAGGTATTCTCTGTAGAATTTAATGGCATGAAGGAATATATTCCCTCTTGATATGCGTAAAATTGGCATGGTTGTTGTCGTTGAAACCACGGCTTGCGACAACGAGAGGCGTGGACACCGCCGAGCAGTTGTCAGCATACCATCCCAACTACATTGTCACAACAAATTGTTTAATATGCATTATTGCCTCTGAGAAAGCGAAAGGTATATGGGGTCATTAGCAAGAATATTCAGCACTTTAAGGATGTGGGCAAGTAAGAAATTTGTTTGTGAAACACTACTAAATGGGAGAAGGTAGACAACAACGACATAAAACTCCAAATCAGCAAATTACCCTGAGTGCTGGAAGGAACTAAGGGCTAAAATATATAAGCTACTACGACGATTTGTGGCAGGTATTGATAGAAAAACTACTTGACTCGTGGGTGACTCTGAGCAACAATTAAAGTACGAATAAAAACAATTGTCCTTGCTTTATCTGATCCTCCATTATCATGCATAGAAGATTTCGTCATAAAAGCGAAAGAGCCAAGCAAAGCGGTGACCACGAGGCAAACTTGGTGATCATTTGAGAGACGAACATAAAGCGCAAAATCAATAACAAACCCAGAAATTTCTAACCCCCATTCTTTAAAAAATTTTTCTTGTTATATTTGTACGGCAAAACTGGTCATCATGCACCCGTGCGAAGAAATAAAAATGGAAAGCAGGTGAAATCATACAAATGACTTGATCAGGAGATGACATAATAGCTAAATTGTCTGCAGAATGCTATCATGAGTGACCAATTCAGGTGGGTGGCGGACTACAGTGCAACAAGGCATATTTGTGCAAAGCGGAGGGTGTTTTTTACCTCACAAGAAATAAAGTAGGGGATGGCGAAAGGTTGTCTACCTTGGTGACTCTCACCTTCCTTTCGGAATCTGGAAAATGAGAAATTCATGCTGACTACTATCAGTAACTACCCAGCTGTGAAGATAGGGGGTGCGACACGGTACTGGGACTCCTTAACCTACTTTTCGGACATTGGTGGGCCCATTTCATATTTAAAACCATATGGAAATAAAAATTCTAATCTACTAAATAGTGAAGTGTTTATTAATAAATGTACATGATGCAGAATCTCTTTTGCGTAGCATACAAACTCCCGCACATTGCAAAAACTTTACGTTTTACATTACAAAACCAAAATCAAAACCTGTCAAAGTGAGCTCCTGTTCTTTATATTTGGCCTAACGGATCTTGAGCCACTGGGATATCTCTTGAGTACCTTCACGGATGAAACACACAGTGATAACTAACTTAGTGGGAAGCAGATAACAAGCTATGACCGCTTGGAGTGGTCCCACATTACAAGATGCATATAAAATAATTCTTATATATTCGAGTTTACATTATGCGGGAATTACATAAACGAGTTTCATATAACATAATTCTTATAACAAAATTTCATATCTCAGTAGGAGTTGATTGAAGATCTTATCATGAAGGAGAATTGCAGGGGTACATTCTGAGAACATAAGCTGAGTTCATAGCTTTCTTCTTGTTCATTTTGAGATTCTTATCATATAAATGTTTGCATATGTCATATTCGGATAGACAACATATAAAGTATTTGCACATAGACTGTAAATGAATGGAAGGAACGACATAATAAGGTACGAAGGTCGATCTGATCTTGAAGAGACATGCCTGCGGCGTAACGAGTGCCGTGGCACTGGCGAGTCTTGAAACACTTATCAGAGGCGTGGTATATGTAATAGAGTATCGTAGCAGCAAAGTCTTGGCATTGTTGTCGAATGTGTCTAAGTATAACTGAGTGTCGGCCAAACGCCTTGAGTGTCGAAGCCGATCAAGGAAAACGTGTCTGCCCACGTAAGTGTCGTAGGCGCACTAGCAGCCATGCGAAAGCATTGATGAGGCGTGCCTATTCATTATTTATTGGTCTTAAAGGACACATGATTATACATTTTCAGGCATGCATATATCAGTTCTTAATCCCATTGGCAAGTGGTAGACGGTGTTATTGATGGTGAGATCTTAGTTTTGCCTCGGCGTGAAGTCTGCAGAACATTGTTTTTCATATGACTTTTACGCCATGTGCAGGCCACATCAATTCAGTGCAAAGAAAAGCACGAGAAGCCGGGGTTTGCGTGGGCAATTTTCGTCTCAGGTGCTTAACATCTGAATCTTAATACTTTAGTGCGATACTAAAGCTTTAGTGGGTGCCATCATCACGGACCTTAAATTCACTTTGAGTAGGTGCTTAACATCATCCCGGACGAAAATGGCACAGTGCCAGTACCGACCTTGATCACCAGTGCACCGACAGCATCACTCTAGGTTAAAAACCACATTGAGTACTAATTTTCGACTTTCCCGTCTGGGTTACTCACTGATTTACCATAATGTAGCGGTCGGCCATTTTCCTTTGAAATCTTCAACCAACCATCTCAAAACCAATCACAAAAGCGAACTAGAACCTTAAAATCACTTTTATATAGAGATAAGGTTCTTCAAACCCCGAACATAGGCAAAAGAAAGCTAGGAGAAGTTTTCTAACCAACAAATCCATACGTAGGTCCCATACGAACCATCTGAGAGTTCGACAAGGAATTCCATACACTAGATTCAAGCAGTTCAATTGCTGAATGAAGAAATTTCGAACCTAGATTTTCTTTATATTTCCCTTCTTCCTTGCTTCTCTTCTTCCTTTTTCTCTTTCTCCTTAGTAAACCCACAACCTTAGCTTAAATGATGTTAAGATATATTTGAAATTAACACCATTCGCTCAAAAGTTCCTCTTCTTTTTTTTCATTTGGTCCTTCCTTTTTAATCTATTTGCAAATCAACTTATTCAATTTCTAACTTAGCATATAATCTTCTTGTGTTATGATCTTTGGGTCCTTAATGTCAAATTACCAATTTACCCTTAGTACTCAATTTAGAAAATTCAATTTTATACTCTTATACTCTGAAATTGTAATAAAACTACTAGTGGTCTACTGGGGTGTTACAGACTCCGCATTTTCGGGAAAGACTCTGGCTTTGAATGATGTGCTGCATGTTCCCAATATTAGAGCAAATTTAGTTTCAGTTGCTCTATTGGGAAAGGTGGGGGTTAAAGTGTCATTTGAATCTGATAGGATTATAATGACAAAAAATAATGTCTTTGTGGGAAAAGGGTTTTGTAATCAAGGACTATTTATGCTCAGTATTTCTGAAGTTATGAATGTAAATTCGTCTTCTTCTGCTTACTTGGTTGATTCCTGTGATGCATGCTAGATTAGGACATGTTAGTAGTGCAAACTCTAGGCCTTATCAATAATGTTGATTATTCAGGCTTAAGTAAATGTCAAATATGTGCCCCTTCTAAGCTAACTAGAAAGGCATATGGGTTGGTGACTAGAGAAACAAAACTGTTATAACTTATTCATTCTGATCTAGGAGATTTGAAACAAACTATGACTAGAGGAGGTAAAAAAATTTATGTGACCTTCATTGATGATTCTCTAGGTTCACTAGAGTGTACTTGCTTAGAATAAAGATGAAACATTTGATATGTTTTTAAGCTATAAAGTTAAAGTAGAAAATCAACTTGATTGGAAAATCAAAGGATTAGATCTTATAGAAGGGGCGAATACATCCCTTTAAATGATTATTGTGAAAATGAAGGAATAATTCATGAAGTGACTCCTCTTTGTTCACCTGAGTCAAATGGAGTCGTTGAAAGAAAGAATATGACTCTTAAAGAAATGACGAATTCTCTACTTGTTAGTGCTTCAACTCCTAATAATCTGTAGGGTGAAGCCATATTGTCTGCATGTCATCAACAAAATAGAATTTCATACAAGAAACCGGTAAGACACCCTATGAGTTATGGAAAGGCCATGCACCTAACCTTAAATATTTGAAAGTGTGGGGGTGTCTTGCTAAGGTTATGTTACCTGATCCTAAAAAAATGAAAATATGATCAAAAACTTTTGATTGCATGTTTATTGGGTATGCTAGTAATAGTGCGACTTCTAAATTTCTTTTTTTGAAACGTGATGTTCTAGTATGCGACACTATTATTGAGACAAAAAATGCCTAAATTTTTGAACATATTTTTCCACATTTTGAAAAAATTTCTCATACACCCACAATTGTGGATGATATAGAAAACTCATATGATGAACATGTGCCCACTACTGTGAATGATATAGAAAGTTGTCATGATAAGTTGAGAAGGAGTAAAAGACAAAGAAAAGATGTTTTCTTTGGAGATAATTTTTATACTTATTTGATTGAAAATGAACCGTCCTCTTATTTTGAAGCAATTTCTTCCTCTAACGCATTACTTTGGAAAGAAGCCATTAAAACTAATCTTGACTCTATTTTAAAGAATCAAACATGGGAGTTAGTTGATTTACCTTCAAGAGAAAAACCTATTGGTTACAAGTGGATTTTCAAAAGAAAATATTTGTCATATGGTTCTATTGAAAAATATAAAGCTAGATTAGTAGCCAAAGGTTTTTCACAAAAACAAAATGTTGACTATTTTGATACGTTTTCTCTTGTTACTAAGATTTCTTCCATTCGTATTTTGATTGCTTTGACTTCTATTCATAAACTTGTTTTCATCAAATGGGATGTTAAAACAACTTTTTAAAATGGAGACTTAGAGGAAGAAATTTATATGTTACAACCTGAAGGTTTTATTACACCTGGACAAGAAAATAAAGTTTGCAAATTAAACAAGTCTCTATATGGTTTAAAATAACCACCTAAACAATGGCATGAGAAATTTGATAATGCTTTGTTGAAAAACGGGTTTTTATCTATAGAAGTGGATAAATGTGTATATACAAAGTGTAAAGAAAAAGAACGTGCAATCATTACATTGTATGTAGATGATATGTTGATTTTTGGCACTAGCATGAGTGTAGTACATAGTACCAAGAGATTTCTAGCTTCATAGTTTGACATGAAAGATATAGGTGAAGCTAAGGTAATTTTGGGTGTGAAGATCACAAGGATGGGTGATAGTATAATGCTATCACAAGAACATTATGTTGAGAAAATACTCAAGAGGTCTGCATATTTCGATGTCAAACCCGTGAGTACCCCTTTATGATGCTAACACCCATTTAATGAAAATCGAGGTGATCATGTGTGGGCCGTGCTACATGCACATATTATTAGGAGTCTGATGCATTTGATGAACATTTCTAGACCAAACATAGCATATGCAGTGTGTAGATTAAGTAGATATACACATAATCCCAATAATAATCACTAGATTGCATTAACTAGACTAATGAAACACTTAAGGGGTACCTTGAATTATGGTATCCTATATAGTGGATTTCCCTTTGTGTTGGAAGGATACAAAGATGATAACTGAATCTCTTATTCATATGAGATAAAATCCACAAGCGGTTATATATTTACTTTGGGAGGTGATGTTGTTACTTGGAAATCATATAAACAAACCCTCATCACTACTTCTACCATGAAGTCAGAATTTACAACTCTTGAATCTAAGGGTAAAGAAGCTGAGTGGTTAAGGAACTTCCTGTCAGGAACTCCTTTGGGAATGCAACCGACACCTTCGGTGTCTTTGCATTGTGATTGCTAAGTAGCAATATCGATCGCAAAGAATAAAGTATTCAATGGGAAAAATAGACACATTCGTCTAAGATATGAGGTTGTGAAACATCTATTGAAAGATGGAATTATTTCAATTGACTATGTAAAGTCAAAAGTGAATTTGGCCAATCCTCTGACTAAACCTTTGTGAAGAAAATTAATTTTGAAAACATCAAGTAGAATGGGACTTAAGACAATATGAGATTAGCAATGATGGGAACCCAACCTTTATGATTGGAGATCCCATGAAGAAGGTTCATATGGGTAATAACAAGTCATTTGCAAATCCTGCTAGAACCGAAAAAAAATGTTCCTTCCTATGGTGTGGTTATGGTGTTGGAATGTAGAATTTGAGAGGATGAGTAATAGTATTAATGATTTCTTATCCCTTATAGGTGGTACATATAAATGCAGTATGCACTTGATGAAATCACCTATATAAGTGTGGAGTAGGGCCGCTCTCATGAAATCAGATGGCAAAATTTATAGAGCACTTATAAAATACTTAGCACTCCAGCATGGCCTAAAATGCCACAAATCTAATATGAGAACAACAAGAATCGTGGATGTGTATTGTTGGAGATAAGGTCCCCTAATTTACAATCAATTATGCTCCTAGCTTATAAAAGTTATAAGCTTTCACCAATACTCGTGAAATTAAATTTATTCATCTATGTTTGGTTCATAGTCTGGCTGAACACCAAATTTAAGGCACTTACACCTTCTTCCATATTCCAAACAAAGTGTTTTAAGTTCAAATTTTTTTGAATACAACCTTCTTTTTGAAAAATGTGGGGGATTGTTAGTAAACAATAATTATTCAAAAAAGGTTTGTCCCACATGGAAAAAAGACATGAGACTTTATTAGGTTTATATACTAAAACCCAATAATTGGCTTGTACATGACTTGAGAAGAGGGGTGTCCTCGCTCGCACAAGAAATGGGTCGAAAGCCCGATTTTAGTGCAAATCGATGGATTTGCACACACCCCTCACGCCAGAATTCCATGGGATACGCTTGGTTTTGCTCCAAAATTCTTTTGTTTTATTTGCCTACATGAAACCTTGGTTTTTGACGATTTAAAAAATCAAAACGGTCCAAGTCATAAAATCACAATTAATTCATACGGTTTCTCTTCAATCCAAAAAAACCATTTTTTAATTCAAATCTAAACAGTTGCATTGATTTCAGTCTTAATGACCAACAACCATAAGTTTGAATTTCAAACCAATTGTTCCTGTAAATTCGGACGAGTTTTGGAGTTGAAAAGCATATCTTTTTTCCTTTCTTCCTTTCTCTTATCTCGAAGGGCTCAATACACCTCAATGATAGTTTTCCCCGCTTACTGAATCTGACCACTTCTCTCTTAGGCATCACCTTCAAGAAGACATGATCTCCCACCTCAAACTATGTGCCTCTTCAAGTATGGCTTTCCTCAAATCATTATCATTGGGTACACAAACCCGATCTTTAGAATACAAAACCCCATATTCATTCTTTGTAAACTCGGTTTCTTTACCATTTCCAATCTGACTTATTATGGAAGCAATTTTCTCATCTTTCTTTTGTGCTCCTAGCACTCGATTCAACAAATTCGGTCTCGCTATCACCCCCGCTGACATCGTACTCCACTGCCTATCAACGACAATTGAGCATTCAACGCTTGAAGTGTTTGCACTATCTTTCTACTCAAAGCGTAGGCCACTACATTGGCCTTTCCCGAGTGATAGTCAATCATGCAATCATAGTCTTTTATCAATTCCATCCATCTATGTTGTCTCAAGTTAAGCTCTCATTGTGAGGGCAAATACTTAAGACTCTTATGATCGGTGTAGATGAAACATTTTTCCCCGTAAAGGTAATGTCTCCATATTTTCAACGCAAACACAATTGCGGCCAATTCCAAATCATGCGTAGGGTAGTTCTTTTCATGCGGCTTCAACTGTCTTGAAGCATAAGCTATCACCTTACCCTCTTGCATAAGGACACATCCGAGTCCGTTTAACGACACGACGCTTAAATATCATATATTCTTTAATGCTGGTCAGGTCGAGTAAGAACCTGGCTCCTCATCAAATAAGAATGCTTCAACTTATCAAACTTTACTTGGCACTCCTTCACTCCACCTCAAACTTTTTACATTTTTCTGTGAGCAATTCCTGCCATCGGGGGCCGCCTGGCCATCGAAAACCCCTTAATGAACCTTGCGTAGTAACCTCGCCAATCCTAGAAACTACTACCTCCTCGTGACATTTCTCGGTGGTTTCCATTCAATGATCACCTCTTATCTTCTTTCTGATCCACTTGAATTTCTTCTTCTCGATACAATGTATCCAAGGAAACACTTCAACCAAATTCACATTTGCTCAGTTTTGCATATAACCTTTCCTTTCTCAAGGTTTCTAGCACTATCCGAAGGTGCGTATCATGATTTTCCCGATCCTTTGAATACACAAGGATGTTATCTATAAACACCACAACAAACTGATCTACATGCGATCGGAAAACACGATTCATTAAGTCCATGAAAGTCGCTCTGCATTTCACAACCCAAACGCATTGCAAGGAACTCATAATGTCCATACAATGTTCCTCAATGTCGCCTTAAGTGCACATCCGTATCCCAGCCACTCGCCAAGATACCCGCTATCAAGTCAATATTCGAAGACACTTCGCACCTTTCAATCGGGTCAAACAAATCATCAATCCCTGGTACGTATACTTATTCTCATCATCAACTTGTTCAGTTGTCTATAATCAATACATAGTCGAAGTGTACCATCTTTCTTCTTGACAAAGAGCATTGAAGCTCCCCATGGTGATACACTCGGACGAATAAATCCCCTCTCTAACAATTCTTGCAACTGAAGCTTCAATTCTTTTAACTCCACCAGAGCCATTCTATATGGTAATGGATGCCAAAGAGTGGCACCTAACAACGCCAATTGCAAACCCACCCTCTCAGGGAGGCAACCTGGCAACTCCTCCAGAAACACATCCGAATAGTCACTAATTGTAAGGATGTCTGACAAACTAGGCTCCACCTTTTTCTTATCTATCACATACGCCAAGTAGGCTTCACACCCCTTTCGAACCACATCGCTCTACTAGTAGGGGCAAATGATATCACATTAGGAGAGGTGGTCTCGACCTCCTACGATAAAAGTCACTTTCCTCATCACTCGGTGTCCTTAAGGTCACCTCTTCATTCTACACCAACTAACACCACTCGTGCTCCAGACAACCAATCCATCCCCAATATCACATCAAACTCTCTAAATGATAACTCGATCAAGTCTATTGGAAACTCATACTCTCGTATTCTGGTGGGGCAATCTCTGTAAACTCTATTCACAATGACACTATGCCCAAGTGGATTTGTCACCAAGATATCATACTCGGTTTCACTCTTTGGTAAACTACCCAAACTCGAACTGACAATACAAATGTAAGAATGGGTTGAACCTGGATCAATCAATGCATATACATTAGTCTCAAAGATAGAAAATTTACCAACTATCACATCCGGTGCATCTTTGTCTTCCATCGCTTCATTGCATATGCTTTAGCTTGTTAACGGCATCCTCGTTTCACTATAGTCTATGTCACTTGTCTAGGTGCACTTGGTGATTTAATACTCTTGTTGTCCTTATTACTCTTCTGTACTATTGAAATTGTACCCCCAGTCCAGGGTGATGTGAAGGAACGAGCTCTAGGACAATCTTTTATCTTGTGCTCATTGGATCCACAAGCCAAAGAAGCACCTGTTAGTCTCCAACACTCTCCTTTATGTCTCATCCCATACTGTGTGAAATATATGGGAACCATCCTCTCAAGAACCTCCCGGTGCACTAGCACCGACGGTGCCAGAGAATAGTCTTACTAATGCAGACTGAAAGGTCCCCGTGTTGTAGGTCACTAGAACCCCGTGGACTCCTCTAAACTCTTATTCCTGTACGGGACATAAACTTGATTGTCCAGTGGTTTTCTACTCCCGCTTCTTTCTTTCTTCATATTCTTCTTTCTTCACTCTTTCAACATTTAAAGCACATGTCACAATCTTAGAAAACATTATGGCGTATCCGGTGACATGGGCCCGACATAACTCTATTATTAAGGCCATCCTCAAACTCGCACTTTTCTTCCCACACTAGCATTTCAAGAGTATATTTTCTCAACTCGGTGAATTCTTCAGCTCATCACAACTCCATCCCAGCCTGCTTCATTATGAAACTCGCCCCATATTGCTCGGGATAAATGCGACCCACATATTGCTTGAATTATGTCGTGAAGAACTCCGCCGGCCACTCTTGCGGAAAAGGGCCCCAGTCACTAAAACCCCACCACCGGAGCAAGCTTCATCTTGAAGCAGTTGAGATCGCACATTCCACTTTCCTCTTCGGCCGTAATGCATTTCCGCACAAGCATTCGCCGTCCCTGTCGAGCCACCTTCCGCCATAGAAGGCTCAACATCTTTCCTTCCCATAAAATCTATCGGGCCTACCTTGCCATTTTAATGGTCGACCACCGAGGGAGTAATCGTGAACCGGTTGAGTCGCTTCCTTGCTGCTTGCCCGAGCTATCTCCATCGGAGATGCACCTCCTATCACTACCTCGTCGTTCATCGGTGGAGCATGGGATGCTTGCCCACCATCCACGCAGGACTATTTGGGCGACTTCCTGAGTCACCTCCGACCCTATGAGGGTCCAATCCATCCATGCTCGAATCTATTAAGACTAACAAGATTCGGTGATCATAGTCACGCTATCCTTTTGAGTATGCAAATACAATGCATGTCATAAAAAATTTCAAAATCATTTACAAAAAAATTTCAAAATCATTGACAAAAAAAATTTCAAAATCATTTTGTAGAACCACCTAAACCTAGGCTCTGATACCACTAAATGCAGCGCTCTCTTTTACCTTTTAAAGACCTGTTCATTTAAACACATTTCATATACTCATTTCTAATATGAATAATTAATATTCATTTAAAACATGATTATTTATGGGTATATGATATCAAGACATAATCACATTCTTTGATAGAAAAGAATATATATACATTTCTTAATTCAAATAGGGCACATAACTGTTCTTAAATAACACATTAAACAAATTGGCGTTCCATGCCTTTTCAAATACATTTACAAATGATATTCTTAGAGTTCACCTCTCTTTAAAACACATTTCATAAATATCCAAAACAAAATGAGTCAAAAATATATTCTTCTCATGAAGACTTTTACATCATTGAATTCAATGCAAAATAGTTACAAATATCATGAATGGAATGATATGCATGGGAATGAGCATTTACTTATACTCCGTGTTGTTTGACGGTGACTCCGCGCCCGGTGATCTTCGGTCCTGCTACTTTCTACTCTGGTACTCATACATGAAAAATAACGCGCTGGCATTTTCATGCTTAGTGGTTCTATTATACGCATTCTCTCTTTTATTTCGCTTAAATCAAATCATATGCAATTTCATAAGACAATGTTTTCAGATTTCTTGAATGACTAATGCAAAGATAATACATACATAAAAGATATATTTTCATTCATTGTCATCTCAAACTATGCATTTTCATGTGCAACAAATCATCTCGTATCATAAATCATGCACTTTTTCATTCTCATTATCATTTTGCATTTTAGCCCTTATCGAATTTAACTCCATGGCTTCGATGCATCTGATAACGAATCACCGTGGTTGTGTTCCATACTTATACCCGCGGTTGTTTGACCTGACTCCGCCGCCCGGTGATCTTCAATCCTCCGCTACTTTCTACTTGGTACCCGCGCGATGAAGTCACAACGCACTAAGCATTTTCAGTTTAGTGGTTCTATACGATTCTCTCTTTATTTCACTTAAATCAAATCATAATTTCATAAGACAATGCAGCCAGATTTTTCTTGTCAATTTAATGCAAGATAATACATACATAAAGATATATTTCCATTCATTGGTCATCTCAAACTATGCATTTTCATGTGCAACAAATCATCTGCATCATAAATCATGCACTTTTTTCATTCTCATTATCATTTTGCATTTTAGCCCTTATCGAATTTAACCTATGCTTTGATGCACAGATAACGGTAATCACGGCATAGTCCCCACTGGCCGCAGCCGGTGTAAACATGTTTTATAAAAATATGTACTGGTTGGTGTACATTATCGATATTGTCCTCATTGCATACTAGATCTATGATGCTATAATAGCACGCTGTTTGACTCTTACAGTATACTTTCAATTTATCCTTAACTCGAATTATAATGGTTTTAACATTCTTTAAGGACATTGAAATCATTCAAGAATTTTATAATAGTATATATATACATTGCATGCAAATAGAACATTTTCATTCATGCAATTTTCTTATGCAAATTCGTCACAAACAATTGTCTCAAATCACTTAAAACAAATCAGATGATGCAATTTTCTTGTCAATCATTTCCAAAATTCAAATCATTTGTAATTATTCAAATATTTTAGAAATAGAGAGCTTGAGAACAAAACTAAAAATCGTCACTTTGATTCCAATTGGAATCTTGACTCAATGCGTGCTCTTTCTCCTCGCACTCCTATTAAAAATACAATGACAATCACATATTAGTTGGTTATTTTAGAGCTTTTTGCCAGTGGCTGATGTCTACCCAATACTCCTTCTCACTTGCAAAATTTTCTTCGTATGCCATGAGCCATATTTTGCTCATTCTTCCTTCAAGAAAATTATATCTCTATGAGTCTATTTTTAGTAGGAATTGAAATTATCTCATTTGGATAACCAAAACTCAAGTTACGGCATTTTAATGCCAAACTAGTCGGTATGTCCAATTCACTTGGTTACCTACTATTATTCTCAATTTCAGGGGTCTTAACTCCATAAATTGGTAATGGTTCCTTCCACTTATTTGAAGCTATGGTTATAAGGTTTCTTCTCCAATTAAAATCATTCAATTTGGATCTCCAAAACTCAAGTTATTGCATTTTACATCCAGACTACTCCACTTGTGCATGCGTAATCAGATCGTTTTTACACATAGCTCCACTTTGATAGATTTCTCTAGGCACTTTAAATAATTTGCCCATACCTTGGGTGGGTAAATCACCAATTTGGATTTATGCAAACTCAACTTCATGGCCAAAAACACCATGCAATAACATTCAAAACAGTATACCCAAAACCAAATCTCAAGCCCATATTAGGGAGCCTTAGATATACAATTTGCTCCTGGTCCATTCTATACATTTGTAACCCTATCTCTTATGGTTCTTTACCAATTCAAATCACTTCATTTGGATGACTATAACGTAACCTATAGCCAAAACAAGAACATAGGTTTTGATAAATTTTTGACAACATTTCCTTTGAAAATCAAACATTTCCCTTTTTACAAACACTCCTCAAAACCAATCCAAACCAATACCAAAACCCATTTACAACCAATAAAAAACACCTTTATCCATATTTGGGGTTATCCCCAACCCAAACACAAGAGAAAAGGGGTTTGGGTTTAGTTTCTTACCTTTGAATCTCTTGATTCCCAAGCTCTAGCTCTCTCATTTCTTCTTCTTGCAAGATCTTGAACAAATGGGCTAAATTTTTGCACCAAATTCAATTCTCTTCACACACAAACTTTAGTTTTTCCTCTCTCAAGCTCTCTAACAATGCTTTTCCTAAATGGGCATTCTAAGACCAAATGTGGTCTTAAGTCAATAAATCTCACAAGGCTTTGTTTTGGCCTACAAAACACATTTTAATTTCTAAGCCTTCTTAATTTACTATTATATAAATCCATACTTTCTCTCTATTTGCACTTCAATCCCCATATTTACACCTAAACATGTAGCCTTTATAACTTATGACCCTAGTCCTCTTTTTTCTACAAATTTCCATTTTGGGTTCTTTCCTACTTGGGTTAATTCCCGGGTTCTACTATTTGATATTTAGCATTTATCACTCAATCACATAAATTCATTTTCGATCATATAACATTTAACATTTCATTTTAGTCATTTATCAATCTCTAAAATCCCCATTTGGCTTGATTTATACACTAAACATATAATAAAATTATTATAAAAATTCTAGGGTATTTTTGGGTCGTTACACTCTCCGTCCGTTTGGGGATGAAAAGTTATGCTCAACATCAATTATGTCCCCATGACTTGCTGGAAACTCTTCCAAAAATGAGTCGTATAGATAGTGACGCCAAGCCTTTAAGGCAAAGACAATGGCAGCCAACTCCATGTCATGTTTAAGGTAACTCAGCTCGTGGTTCTTTAGCTGTTGAGAACCACAACCACCACCCTCCCGGACTGCATCAAAACACATCCCAATATGTCCTTGAAGGCATCACAATACACCGCGTACCTCCGTCTCTGGGACTACACTGGGGGAGCCGGCAGTCCTTCAATTCCTAGAATGCCTCTTCACACAGGTCATTCAACGCAAACTCACCTCCTTCCGCCATCTCGCATAAGTGCGTACTAATCAGAGAAGTCTTTAATGAACTCCTCCCATGTTATCCGTCAACCCAAGAAATCGTGATCTCGAAGATCACCAACTTTGGTCTCTCCTAACTCATAATCGCCTCTACTGTCTCCGGTCCACCCACAAGGCGATACCCCGAAGCCAATACAAGACGTGCCCCAAGAATCTCACCTTAGTAAACCAAAATTCATACTTATCGAATTTGGCATACAACTAATGTTCTCTCAAGGTCTAGAGAACGATCCTCGCGACCCCTCATGATCCTCCCCTAAACTTAAAGTGTGATTTAAGATGTCATCCACGAAAACCACAACGAACCGATCTAGGTAAGGCTGAAACACCCTATGCATAAGATCCATGAATGCCGTTGGAGCATTCGTTAATCCGAACAACATTATTGTGAACTCGAAATGCTCATATCGCGTTCTAAATGTCATCTTAAGGATATCTTCCTTAATTCTCAACCCGATGGTATCTTTATGTGTATCTATTCCAGAGTAGACCCGGCGCCCCTTTAGCCGGGACAACAAATCATCAATCCTCGATAAAAGGTACCTATTCTTGATAGTAACCTTATTCAACTGCCGATGGTCTATACATAGCTGAAAAGTCTTGTCCTTCTTCTTGACAAATAAAACTGGAGCGCCCTATGGTGAAGTGCTCGATCTAATAATACCCCTGTCCAACAATTCTCAGACGGACCTTGAGTTCCCCGCAACTCGCATGCGTGCGTAATCATAGAAATAGGGGCAATGTACTGCCAACTCAATGGTGAAGTCTACATCCCTACATGGAGGTAATCCCAGTAGTTAATCAGAAAAAAAGTCCTCATACTCACAAACCACCTATGGTAGACCCAAATCCCGGCTCCTCGCCTCGTCCCTCCGTAAGCTTTCAGCTTCAAATTCAACCCATTAACTCCGCCCGTGCTACCCAGAGTCGCAGACATACCGTGGTAAAGCATCATGCTTAACTCCCAACATAACACAAACATCATCCGATGCAGTAGTACCTCCTACGACATAATCAATGACGACCACGTACATCAACCAATCCATCCTAAGGATGACATCAACTCCAACATGTTTACTTAATTTAAAGGTCCATAGCCAGTAGAACTCGAGATCTCTAACTCACAATCCCGACATATCTGATCAACACTCGCCCTAGTTCCTATGGGAGAATTCATATGTAACAGCTCTTCAAAGGTTTCAACTTCTAAGCCCAAATCTTTCACACATGATGCAACAATGAATGAATGAGATACACCAGAATCAAACAACACTTTTGCCCATAAGAGAAAGAGTAGATAAGTACCCTGAATAACTGACTAATCTACAAGCTCAGCCTGAGGTGTAATAGCGTAGACACGCCCCTAGGTCCCTAAATTCCTGGCCTGTGGCCCTGCCCTTGACCTTGACCCATGCCCTGGCCCATATAGCATGTCTATGCAATAGTAGGTGCTTGTGCAGCACCTTGGGACTGATACCAGTTCCCTTGACCCATAGTGTGATGCCCTAAAACCCGGGGGTCCGTTGACCAACTGTTAACCTGCGGAAAACTCGTGGATATCGGGTGACTCAATACAACACTTTATGTCCCATTTATTGGGATCCATAATTTTAACAAAAATCGAACAAAGCCTCCTTTATACAGGAAGCTCTATCCAAAATTCAACCTGTACAAAACATAGTAACATGGCCCATCCAAGGTGCAATATAATACAATGACCTCAACAGTCCACTTTATGAGTGCACCACCACACATGATCCATAATAATTCCATGTTCATTTAAACAAGGAAGGTAAAATTATATCAAAACAATTCATAAGAATTTAATTACAACACTCTTACAAATACTACATATTAGAACAAGATTGTTCCAAAATATTTTACAAAATGGTAACAAGGTTGTGGTTGCCGGCCTTCTTCACAATTGGTAAATTTCAAATGAGCCGGTCGCCCACCTGTCTCGCCTCGCACCGAAATGATTCCCATATAGGGTGAGCCATGCCCAATAGAGTAAACTTCCTACAAGGGCTACTCCCCACCTAAGTGCACATGCAATGGTCATGTCCCATAATTCACACATTCCAAACAAGATTATGCAATCATAGGTTGGAATTCTACATGCCATGAGATGGGATGAGACTCAACCATGTACCATGCCCCGAGTCCTTACCGACTCCCATCACGCTCGAGTCCTTACCGACTCCTATCACACAATGTCAAAGCCTATGCGTGATAAAATCTATCAGTTATGGATTACATCCAATGATTATTTTACAAAAAAAAATTCATTTGTTTTCAAACCAAAAGATTTTTGGATGTTACACCTCAATGATCATTCATATTCAAAACCATGTGTCTTTTTATGGATAGCGAATTTTTGAGGTCTCACCGCAGGCTTTGCGTGTCTTCCTACACTTTCAAGGCTTTCACCGTTGGACACATATGTATAACCAAAAATACCGAGGCTTTCACCCGAGGGGGTATCTATCCCTACTTGCTATTACCCGACATATATTTTCATTTTCATGTATACAACCGTGCGACTCTGTTGGACGTTGTCCCACCGTACCAAGCCCAACCAATCAAACACCAAACGCAATGTTGATTATAACCATGCACTCACACCCATATCATGCGATATTCCCATGCATAAATGCAATGTGATGCGTCATTGCATGCTATATCATGCCACATGCATAATGAATTTGCCATATGGACACACAATTCCACACCACTACCGCTGTGTCACAGACAATCACATCACCCGTATAAGGACTTTCATACATCATTTCATTCATGTCAATATATCATGCACACACATATATCAACATCAACATACAACATGTCAGATATTTTATATTCACGCGAATGACACATACAATCAAGTTTTCGCTGTAATGGCCATTTGCACATAGAAATCCATCATATGTCAATACGCTAGGACACACATACTGACATCCAAACAAGTCACTACTTAGTCAAGCAATGACGCTCTTGATCCTCGAGGTCAAGTGTGACATATACTATGCCCACAAAATGACCCCGAGACAAGCCATAAACAGGCTACCAAACCAACCATCCACAAGCTTCAATCATGCCCTAAGCAGGAAGTGAAAATAGTCCCAAATTCAGTCCCATAGTAGCATTGAATTCAGTCCTAATCAATCCTAAATTCTAGACACTAACAAATAATAGCCTAAGTTATTGCAATCTCGGGAATGAAATAGACCATAACTTGAGCTTTAGAGGTCTAATTTAGGTGATTCAAAAGCCTAACATCAAGTTCCATGATGCATCTACAACTTCCATGAAGAACACAAGTCCAAATTCCTTTTTTTTCCCAACCAAAAACCAGTCCTAAATTCTGGACCGTGTAGGGTCAAAACAGGGCTGCCTGTGGCAGTCCCGGAAAATGGACGTAACTTGAGCTATAGATGTCCACTTTAGGTAATTCAAAATCCTACATAAATTTTACATATGCAGCTATAATTTTCATGGAGAATACTAGTTCAAATTCCCTATTTTTTCCAACTGAAAATCAGTCCCAAAATCTGGACAGTGTGTATGGTCAAAACAAAGCATCCTATGGCAGTCCCGGAAAATGGACCATAACTTGAGCTGTAAAGGTCCAATTTGGGTGATTCAAAAACCTAACATCAAGTTAAAAATTTCAACAACAATTTTCATGAAGGACACTAATCCAAATGTCCTTCTTTTCCCAACAGAAAATCAGTCCCAAAATCTAAACAGTGTATACGGTCATAACAAGGCAGTCTGTGGTAGTCCCGGAAAATAGACCATAACTTGAGCTATAGAGGCCCAATTTGGGTGATTCAAAAACCTAACATCAAATTCACAATTTCAGCTACAATTTCCATGAAGGACACTAGTCTAAATTCCATATTTTTCCCAACCGAAAATCAATCCCAAAATCTGGACGTTTCATAGGGCCAAAACAGGGCAGCATTTCCATAGTCCAAAAATTTTGCCAAACAACCCCTTAGGGCAAAAACACAGCCAAACAACCCCTTAGGGCAGAAAACCCAACCAAACAGCCCCTTAGGGCAAAAAAACACAACCAAACAGCTCTAAGAGCATAAAATAAACCAAAGTAGGAAGAATTCCTATCTCTTGGACCATAGTAGAACCGAATGAGGTCTTGAGAACACCTCCTAATCCTGAAAATTTTTGTTTCCCGAAATCTCCTCCTTTGGATCTTTGGTGAAATCCCTCCTTTTTGGTACCCATGCATAGCCCTTGTTGAGTAAATGAACTTTCACTCTTAGCTCAACGAATTTCGATCGACGGAACTCCGAGGATCAAATAGAGAAGCACTTGGAAGCTCTCTCTCCTCTCCCTTTTCTCTCTCACGGTTTCTAAACCAAACATCAAAAAATGAGAGTTCTCCCTCCCAAAATCAGTTTTGTCTAACCTTATCCACAACTTAAAGGGTAGGCCCACGTCGCGCCACGTGTCCCCAACTTATCCGGGTCCGTTTCTACCCCGAAACAATTTATTTCGTACCGGTTCAAGTTCAATTTATTTCAAATGAACTTTACTTAATTTATTTTTCCACTTTCGAGATTTTTCTCAAAAATCCCGTTTTTGGGGTTCACTAGAACGCCCAAAAAATCGTGAAAATATGATTATCTCTAATTCAAATCCAAATTAGTCTGTAGCTAGATTCTCAGAAGACAATCCAACGGTGGGTCCGTTTCAACATCCGAGATCTAGAAAAATTCCGTGCTTCGTAACTTGTACTCGTAGTAGCAATTTACCGCTTTATCATTTTTCGGAAAATTCAACATACTGTTATTTTTAAGTGATTATTCTTGATGTAATGTCATTCTCGAAATTCACACACACATACGCATTCAAATCACATGTATATGCAATAGTCATTTAATCACTAAATGACTAAAAACATACTTTCATCCTTAAATAAGAAAGGATAATTGGCACGCACAGTGTCTTCATGTTCCCATATTGCCTCCTCCACTCCTCGGTATTGTCACAACACTTTCACTAGCCTCACAGTCTTGCCTTACAAAACATGATCCCGACTATCCAAAATAAGCACTGGTCCCTCCTCGAAGGTCTCATCTACATCAACCACAAGCTCTCCCCAATGCACCACATGAGTAAGATCTGGGGTGTTCTTTCGGAGCATGGAGACGTGGAATACCGCATGAAAACTCAACAAACTTAGCGGTAGTGCCAACCGATAAGTAACTATACCAACCCCTCTTTGAGTACCTGAGGGCCTGCAATATACTCGCGAGCGCCTTTCCTCGCTTACCAAACCTGACCACTCCTCTCTTAGGCATCACCTTCAAGAAGACATGATCTCCCACCTCAAAATCTAGAGGTCTCCCCCGTCTATCAACGTAGCTCTTTTTTCGGCTCTGAGCCGTGAGAAGACGCTTCTATATCAAGTCCACCTTCTTGGAGGTGTCTCTAACCAACTCCGGACCAGTGGTGGATCTCTCTCCCACCTTTGTCCAACAAACTAAAGATCAACATGGCCTCCCATATAATGCCTCATAGGGTGTCATCTATATACTCGCCTGATAACTGTTATTGTAGGCGAATTCCACTAAGGGTAAATGCTCTTCCCAGCTACCCTTGAAATCTAAGATGCATGCTCATAGCATATCCTCTAAAATCTGGATGGTCCTCTTTGACTGACCATCCGTCTCAGAGGTGTCTCTAACCAACTCCGGACCAGTGGTGGATCTCTCCCACCTCTGTCCAACAAACCAGAGATCGACATGGCCTCCCATATAATGCCTCATAGGGTGTCATTTGTATACTCGCCTAATAACTGTTGTTGTAGGCGAATTCCACTAAGGGTAAATGCTTTTCCCATCTACCCTTGAGATATAGGATGCATGCCCGTAGCATATCCTCTAAAATTTGGATGGTCCTCTCTGACTAACCATCCGTCTCGGAGGTGTCTCTAACCAACTCCGGACCAATGGTGGATCTCTCTCCCACCTTTGTCCAACAAACCAGAGATCGACATGGCCTCCCATATAATGCCTCATAGGGTGTCATCTGTATACTCGCCTAATAACTGTTGTTGTAGGCGAATTCCACTAAGGGTAAATGCTCTTCTCAGCTACCCTTGAGATCTAGGATGCATGCCCGTAGCATATCCTTTAAAATCTAGATGGTCCTCTCTGACTGACCATCCGTCTCGGAGGTGTCTCTAACCAACTCCGGACCAATGGTGGATCTCTCTCCCACCTCTGTCCAACAAAAAAAAAAACCAGATCGACACGGCTCTTCCCATATAATACGTCATAAGGTGCCATCTCAGATACTCGCCCCGACACTCTGTTTCGGCAGGAGGCTAATTCCACTGGGGTGTAAATGCTCTCCCAACACCCTTAAGATCTAGGACGCATGCCCTTAGCATGTCCCCAAAAACGGATGGTCCTTCACTAAATCCATCCATTCGGGATGGAAAATTGTGCTCATCATAACCTGTGCCCCTATGGCTCTCTGGAAACTCTTCCAAATATGAACCGTAAACCTGGGATCCCAATCTGATACTATGGATATTGACACTCCATGTAGCCGAACTATCTCCCGTATATACAACCTGTAGAAATCCTCCAGTGTGAAGGTCATCCGCACAGCCAAAAAGTGTGCCGACTTAGTGAGTCGGTCCACTATTACCCACACCGTGTCGCGCCCTACGCTGTTTTAGCAAAATACAAAGTCCATCGCGGACTGCTCCCACTTCCACTAACTAATTTCCACGGGGGTGGAGTAATCTTGTTGGCCTTTGGTGATCAGCCTTTACCTGCTGACACGTGAGACACATTTAACGAAATCTAACATGTTTCTTCATCCCACTTCCGCAATACTAGTTTAATAAAATCAATGACATCTTCATGTACCACCTCAGATACAGCAAAACGAGAGCAATTGAAACTCATGAGGATCTCCTATATGTTAACTGAATCACTAACTCTTCTATACCCCGAAGACTACCATCCGTGTGAACGCCCACCTTCCGCTACTCAGACATCCATACCGACAATAATAAAAGTTATTTTGTCCATTATTATAGGCTGAGTGCTTTTGTGTACTAATCATTCTAATTAACTCGATTTGCACATTAAGGTCCCTACTATTCTATCGACGATTTTATGGCAATTTGATAATACAGCTTAATCGCTAAAAATTGTTTGAGCGGATCCAAGCATGAAGAATTCGAGTCAAACTCAAAGATCGTAGGATCGTAGACCAAAAGGAAAGAAGAGCAAGTAAAATGTATGAAAATGAAGATAGTAAATTTTGTCACAACCCGCGAAATTGCTCCCGCCCGTACTATTCATCCCCGCCACTGCTCACATTTCCCCCAACATCCGCTCACCTTGCTACTTCACGCTTTTTTGTTGTTCTTTGTCGCACTTTTTCGTTTCTTCCTATTTGTCCTTGTAATAGCTTTTAGTTTCGCTTTTTTTAGGAATTTACTCATTCCGAGCAAAGATACAAGCTAGAGTCATTCAGAATAATCAATCACTTCAAAGAATAAGTTTTGATTCGAAGCTCTGGGCCTCCCATCTTTTCTTATGCTCCATTTTCTTTTCATTTTTCGATCGCTAAACACCCTCGAGATGACAACTCACGGGATTTGCTATTAAACCCTCATCCCGAAGAAAGAGGCATATTTTGACTTGAAATCGACGGTCCTCTGCTTTTAACGGAGGCATTTATTTTCATTTATGTTCCTATCCTTCACTCTAGGTTTAAACTCCAAGATACATCTTGATCACTCAAAGATTTTACAATCTTTAGGTTCATCGATGATTATTGCTAGATTCAAAGTGGATATCTATTAGTTGCTCTATTTGTTAATGTAAGATGGGTCCAGAGGTTTCTACCATTCTGACCATGAATGTTCGCTAAATGCCATCTTTCAAAAGGAAAAATTATTAGGTTTGGTTTTTTATAGCTAAACAAAGATCCGGTTCGGAGAAATGACTATAGGTCATCCTCCCCAACGCGAGAAAAGGGACCCGAGGACCTCTCGGTTAGCCTAAGACCTTAAACCAGTAGCCTAATGCTTCAAGGAGTTCTTTTTATATTTTATTTCACCTTATTTTCTGGGCCTGTAACCATCAACTCCTCTGCTTTTACTAAAAACCCGAAAATTCAAATTGAATCTACCATTTTGAGACCATCAGGAATCATCGGTACAAGAAAACTCATCCATATGTTCACGATCCTAGAGCCTTATATCACATGTAAAAGAGAGTTGGCTTACCCGCGTAGAGTAATTTAGGTTATGAATCTTGTTGATCCATAAATAATTCTACCTGCGGGCACGAATCACATACCAGATCCCTGATGGACAATATCTCGATGTCCTGTTCCTGAGACTCAATCACTCTGCTCAAGAGGGAAGGCGTAGCCACCAAACTCCCCAAGGTACTTCGAGCCCGATCACTATTTCACGGGCCCGAACTGGGTCCCACGCCCCGATCATCCGCCACCCGGAAGCCATACTTCAACTAACACTGCGGATCTCCGCCGAGTGCATCGCCCACTACATTTGCCTGACGGGGTGGGTAATGCAAAGTGAAACTAATCCTCCATATGCTTCATCCACTGCCTCATGTCGAGGTCTTATCGCGTGGAAAATGTACTCTGACTCTTTCGTCCAAAACACTAACTCGCTTCACCATATAGATAGTGGCGCCAAACCTTCAAGGCAAAAACAATGGCCGCCAACTCCATGTCATGTGTAGGGCAACTCTGGTCGTGGTTCTTTAACTACCGAGAACCGTAAGCCACTACCCTCTCGGACTGCATCAAAACACATCCTAGTCCGTCCTTAAAGACATCACAATACACTGTGTATCTTCGTCCCCGTTCCGGGATTATCAGAATAGGAGCTGAAGTAAGCCTTCTCTTCAATTCCTGGAATGCCCTTTCACACGAGTCATTACACTCATACTTGACCTCATTTCGGATCAACCTAGTCATAGGTATAGCTAACCGAGAGAAGTCCTCAATGAACCTCTTGTAATACCCTACTAATCCCAAGAAGCTGCCTATCTCAAAGATTGACTTCGGTCTCTCCCAATTCATAACTACCTCAACCATCTCTGGGTCCACAGATACGCCCAAGGCCCATACCACGTATCCTAAGAATCTCACCTTAATAAGCCAGAATTCACACTTGCTGAATTTAGCATACAACTGATGTTCTCTCAGGGTCTAGAGAATAATCCTCAAATGACCCTCATGATCCTCCTCATACTTGGAGTAGATCAAGATGTCGTCCATGAAAACCAAGACGAACTGATCTAAGTAGGGCAGAAACACCCTATGGATAAGATCTATGAATGCCGCTGGAGCATTTATCAACTCGAATGGCATCATTGTGAACTCGAAATGCCCCTACCGCGTCCTGAATGCTTTCTTAGGGATATCTACCTCCCTAACCCTCAATTGATGGTAACCTGGGCATGAGATCTATCTCGAGTAAACCCGCGCCTCTCGCCTGATCAAACAAATCATCAAATTCCCAAGAAGGGTACCTATCTGATACTAGTCACGCCATTATACTACCAATAGTCTACACACAGCCGAAGAGTCTTGTCCCTTTTCTTGGAAAACAGAACTGGAGTGCCCTAAGGTGAAGTGTATGGTCTAATAAAACCCCTGTCCAATAATTCCTGTAATTGGACCTTGAGCTCTTGCAACTCAACAGGTGCCATTCTATGTGGTGTCATAGAAATAGGCGATGTACTAGGGTGTAACGCAATGGTGAAGTCTACATCCCTATATGGAGGTAATACCAATAGCTCATCCGAAAAAACATCCTCATACTCACAAACCACTAGAGGTAGACCTATATCCTGTCTCGCCTCGTCCTCCAAGGTAAGGCTTGCCAGCCAACCCATCAACTGCCCATGCCACCTAGAGTCATACACTACCGAGGTAGCCGTCATGCTTTATCCCCGAAACATAACACAAATACCATCCAAAGGTGTAGGCAAAGAACTCCTATGATCACAATCAATGACGACTGATGCGTCACAACCAGCCCATCATGGTCGACATCAAACTCCGACATGTCCATGACCCTCAGGTCCACAGTGAGTAGAATCCCTGAGATCTCTAGCTCACAATCCCTACATATCTGATCAACACTCACCCTAGTTCAAGGGAAAATTCGCATATAACGACTTTTCCAAGGTTTCAACCTCTAAGCCCAAATCCTTCACACATGATGCAACAATGAATGAATGATATACACCAGAATCAAACAATACTCTTGCCCATAAGAAAAAGAGTAGAAATGTACCCCGTATAACCGACTGATCTGCAAGCTCAGTCTGAGGTGTAACAGACACGCCCTTAGGTCCCTGAAGTCCCAACCTGTAGGCCTTGCCCTCGACCTCGATCCATGCCCCGTCCCATCTAGCCTGTTTGGGAAGTAAGAGGTGTCAGACAAGACTCTGGGGTGGACCGGAGCACTGTTCCCTGCCCATCGGGGTAAGGAGGAAGAAATTGCGTTTGTGCACATCCCACTAATAACTGGGACTGTGGTGTCCCATAACTCTAGGATCCCTACCTCTAGGAGCAATCCCTGCCTCTAGGGGCAATCCCGCCTTATGTGTCCAGGCTGGTGGCAATGGAAACATGTGCCTTGCTCTGACTGGCTAGTAGCCCTCACATGTCTCCCATCTTAGGATGACTGATCCCGGCCTTGGCCCTGATAGCCGCGGCCCTGTCCCTGAAACCCTCGCGGAGTAGAAGTCCTGTGCTTCTTTCCCGAGCTAGAAAAAGAAGGTTGACTCTCATTCCTCTCATCCCAATACCGTGATCCCTGATGCTTCACAAGGCCATCCACTCTCTATACCATAGTCGCTTTAACCATCGAGTCCAAATCTCATAGGAGGAGTCCTACAATTTTGCCCTGGATGGACAATTTTAGACCATCCTCAAACTTTCTCACTTTGGCCATATCTATGGCCACGTAATCACTGGGCCAAACTGCCAACTCCTGAACTTAGTCACGCATTCAAGCACCGCCACTGGTTCATTGTTTCCCAACTCTAGGAACTCCCGAAGCTTTGCATGTCGCTGCATACGAAATATTTACCCATGAAGAGCTCATGGAACTCTTCCCATGTCATTTCCAAGTTCCTCGAGGCTTCACCCAATCCCACCACACTTAGATTCAATTTCTACTGGAATGCGCACTTATTCTCGTAGCATCGAAGGTGATCTCCGTGGCCTCTAGGATCTTGTCAACTTGTCGGAACCAATGGTCAACTTCCCTCATATCCCCTCCTCCCTTGAAGGTTGGAGGATGATGTGCCTTGAACCTCGGGAGGTTACTTGGCCCTCCCTAGTCCAATAGCTTGCACTCACTGCGTACCTATGGGCACCCACAACACCAATAGCCTTTATGAAGGTTCGTTGGTCAAAGGGCGATGATGGTTGGTTGTTGCCTCATCCATTGCCTCTACGTCCTCTTCCTCAACTTGCCATATACACATGTCAAATAGAAAATCGAGATTCTCTTTCTGTCTAGGTCCAATGCTACCAATAGATATCAACAACTCGAATCAATTGTTTCATATTCTTTCCGAACCCCTAAGGTTATGTTCTCTAACCCTAGTGTTCCTCTTTCCCTATATACATTTTACCATGCATATAAATCACACAACACACAACACCAAATCATGTAGCACACTTAGACACAAAACATGAAATGCACACATTGAATGCAATGGTCTAAACCCATCCCATCAAGCCCTAGGTAATCACATACCTATACTCTAATGCAAGCTGTGACACCATAACACAATGAATCTAATGACCTAGACCCATATCCATCAAGCCCTAGGTAGTCGTATACCTAAGCTCTTATACCAAGTTGTGACGCCCCAAAACCCGGGGGTCCATTAACTAACCGTCAACCTACGGAAAACTCGTGGATATCGAGTGACCCGATACCGCACTGTTATGTCCCATTTACCGGGATCCATAATTTTAACAAAAATTGGTCAGAGTCTCCTTTGTACGGGGAGCTCTATCCAAAATCCAACCTATACAAAACATAGTAACATGGCCCATTCGAGGCCCAATATAATACAATGACCTCACAGGGTTCACTAATGAGTAAAAAATGACATGTAGGTTTCCATTCTAGGATGGCATCTTTTGGAGGGGAGTGTTTATTTGTTGCATGACCATTGTATGTGCAATTAGGTGGGGAGTAGCCCTTGTAGGATTTTACTCTGTTGGGCATTGTTCACCCCGTCATAGGACCCCTTTTCAAGTACATGGAATGTGCAGTAAGACGACACTCACTAGAGGCCGATATTGAGAAGAAAGCCGGATGATGGCTTTGATTTATATTTTGTAAAATATGTATTATAATGCTTAATTTTGATATATGTTTTATATAAGAGTGATGCAATTTAGACTCTTATGGACTATGGTTTTATAGTCATGTGCTTATATGTTTGAGTATGGATAAAAGAGCCCTACGTGGCCATTTTTACTCGTATGTGGACTCGGTGAGGTCGTTGTATAATATTGGGTCATGTTGCCATGTAATTACACAGATTGTATTTTGGGTAGAGCTCCCCGTACAAAGGAGACTCTACTCGATTTTCGTTAAATCTTAGGTCCTAAAAAAAAAAAAGGGACTCAATGGTGTGGTGTCAAGTTACCCGACATCCACGAATCTTTCGCGGCTTGACAGGTTGTCAATGAACCTCCGGGATTTTGGGCATCACACTTGCACCTACACACCCCGACAAAATGGGGTAGTAGAACGAAAACATTGCCATCTTTTGAACATTGCTCGTGCACTTTATTTTCAAGCAAATTTACCACCTCAATTTTGGGGGGAAAGTGTCCAAGCTGCTTGTTATCTCATCAATTGTCTTCCCACCCCTTTGCTACATCACAAAACCGCCTTTTGAAAAACTCCTTAATCACCCTCTATCATACACTCACCTTCGCACCTTTGGGTTCTTGTGTTATGCAACCAATACATGGAGTGTTAACTAAACAAATCATTATATGGTCTTAAACAAGCCTTAAGAAGCTGGCTTCATAAATTCTTATCTACGGTTCAAAGGTTTTAAGCAAGCAAGAGGTGATTACTCATTATTCACTAAAGTACGAGGTACTTCTTTTACTACCATATTATTATATGTCGATGATATGATCATCACATGAAATAATGAAGTTGGAATCAGTGATCTCAAAAAGTTTCTCAACACTTGCTTCAAAATAAAAGACCATGGTCTATTGAAATACTTTTTAGGAGTTGAGGTGGCTCTATCCAAAGCTAGGATTTGCATTTGCCAACAAAAATACACCTTAGATATCCTTGAAGCAACTGGTTTACTTGGTGCGAAACGAACAAATTTTCCAATTGAGCAAAACTTGAAATTGACTCCTACAGATGGTGAATTGCTTAAAGATCCAACTCATTATCGGAAATTAGTTGGAAAGTTGATTTACCTCACTATCACTCGACTAGAAATCACTTATTCGGTATGCACTCTTAGTCAGTTCATGCAATAGCCATACAAGCCTCATCTTGATGCATTATATCGAGTTCTTCGATATTTAAAGAAAGCCCCAGTCAAGGATTGTTTTTCCCATCAGATAATGAGTTGAAATTGATAGCATATTGTGATGCTGACTGGGTTAGTTTTCCCACCACAAGATGATCTATCATAGTATATTGTGTCTTCCTTGGAAAATCTTTAATTTCTTGGGAAAGCAAGAAACAATCCATGGTTTCTAGATCTTTGGTAGAGGCAAAATACAGGTCGATGGCAATAGTAACATGTGAGCTTACTTGGTTACGATATTTACTACATGAATTATGTGTCACATGAACAACGCCTACGTTTATTTTAGCCAATCACAATTATGTATATCATAACCCCGCTATCATGAAAGAACGAAGCATATAAATTAGATTACTATACCGGTCGCGAACGACCCAGTGCGGGAAATAAAGACCGCCTTCATCCAATATCAATGAAAAATAATTTTTATATTCACCAAACCTTTGGGGAATCTTGTTTTCCAAATACATGTTAACAAGTTGGACATTTTAGATATACATGCTCCAACTTGAAGAGGAGTATTAAAAGAAAGAAATCCTTTGATTTGTTTCTGTCATCATTTTGTAATTATCAGTTAGAGCAATTGGTAGTGGTTAGAGGAATTATTAGAATTAGTTTTTCTTAACTTTTGTATATATAGCCATGTAATGTCATTGAAGAGAAATACATAAACAAAGATTTTCTTTCTCCAATTTTTTTCATCAATCATGAGTTTCAAACTACTCAAGTACAAGTACTTTAACGATGTGATCAAACTATATAGATATTGTGAGCTCAAAAGGTCTTTACTGTAGAGCTCTTTTCCCTTTTAAAAATCTGTTCATTTAAACACATTTCATCTACCAATTTCTAATATGAATAATTAATATTTATTTAAAACATAATTATTTATGGGTATATGATATCATGACCTAAACACATTCTTTGACATAAAAGAATATATATAAATTCTTAATTCAAATAGGCCCATAACTTTTCATGAATAACGCATTTATACAAATTGGCATTCCATGCCTTTTCAAATACATTTACAAAATGATATTCTTAGAGTTCACCTCTCTTTAAAACATATTCCATAAATATCCAAAACAAAATGAGTCAAAACTATATTCTTCTCATGAAGACTTTTACATCATTGAATTCAGTGCAAAATAGTTACAAAATATCATGAATGAAATGATATGCATGAGACGGAGCATTTATTTATACTCGCCGTTTGATGGTGACTACTACCGACAATCATTATCCCGCTATTTCTACTTGGTACCTACGCGATGACAAAAACAACACGCTAATCATTTTCATGCTTAGTGGTTCTATAAAATTCTCTCTTCGTTTCAATTTAAATCAAATCATGCAATGTTTATAAAACAATGTTTTTATACATTATTCAATGACGAATGCAGTACAATATGTGACGCCCCCAACCCGGCACCCGGTGTCAAGCGAGGGTGTCATTTTTTTTTATTACTATAAACTTATAAACTTTAAGCTTGTTCATTCATATAATGTTAAACATTTAACTTGTACTATATTATGTAGCAGCGGATTACAAAATATATACAAACTCCTTATATGGAAATGTCACGCTATAACATTTATATTGTTTATAAAAAAAGAAACAAAACTACATATATACAAAAATAATTAAAAGGTCAGTGGGCACCTAGCACGTCATTTGATCATCGATGATTGTCATGTCCTCTCGGTTTCTTCAGACTACACCATGAAACACCGCAAGTGTTTATAGCTTAATGGAATAATACTCGTGGACGACCCTCAATAAGAGTCACTGCTAATTTTTACACATATACATATACTTATAACATATCAAATACTTATCTCATATTCCATATTTTTTGTCATATACACATGCTTATATATGTTGTATACATATAATTTTACACATGTTTATGCAATCTTATACTTTCTTATCTTATCTTATTTCATTTCATGTCATTTACACTTTTCTTCTTATTCTTGTCAACATACTGTCACTATTTAATATCACATGCTACCAATGCGGCATGCTTCTCATATCATGTCATGTCATTTCATATGTTATATTTAAACACTGTTTTATGTTCATGCTCGTATAACCTTTAATCGATAAAGAAACTAAGGCCCTCATATGTTGTACTCCACCGCACGAAACAATGGTCTATAAGGGCCCTAAAGGCGCGAGTTATCATTACGCGAGATAACACCATCTATATACCAAGGCGACGCACGCATTGTAATGAGATAACGACCGCCTATAAGGCCCGGCGCTACCAGAATGACCCAAATGCGCTTAACCGATCAAGATATGTCGCAGACTTGTTTTCCTAATAAGCATGTCCATCTTATCCCTACTGTGTCTCGTGATATGTAACGAATTCGCGCCAAATAATACAAGTTTTTTTAACACGTTTGACCAAGTTTGACTAAGTTTGACAAAGTTTGACCAACAATTAGTATGTGGGGCCACGTTGACTTTTTCAAGGATGGATAATTTTGGGTTGACTAAGACACCATCTCGTAGGCCTCATCGATACGAGTTCATGACAATAACACAAAATCCGACTTACTTGATAGTAAGTTATGGCCCCGAAAACTAAACAAAGCAGATTTTATCGTTGTCCAAGCAGTTCTGGTTTCAATTTAAAACGACCCTAGGCTCTATATAAACCTAGTTTTGCGTGCCAAATAGAACCCTAGCCCCAAAACGCCATTTTCAAATTTCTTCAAACCCTAGAAAATTTCAAGACCCGTGGACCCAACCTGGTCAAGTCTCGACCCGCTTTCAGTTAATCGGGTTTTAGCCGTGGGAGACGATTCCGGCCACCATCCTTGCACACGCGCCGGCCAGGGAGGAAGGGCCAGGTGAGGCGACCTTGCCGGCCAAATTTCACGGCCAACCGTCACGGACGCTACTGACGGCCGACGAACGGGCCGTGGCGCCGCCACTCGCGGTCGCCGGTTTTCGTCACGGGCCATCTGTGCTTACCCATACCTCCCTCCCCATTTTTGGACCCGCTCAACTCATCTCGTGGTCCTTTCTTCGATTCATCGCTTCAAAGATACGAATAAAACAAATTGGGTCGACGGTTGATCGAGTTTTTCCGCCCACCACCGAAACTTTTGAACCAAGGCACTCACGCTGAGCTCGAGACGATCCCGCAGGGAGCCAGGATCGAGCATCCGTAGTCCGTGAGTGGTTTATGTGTTCTAAATGCTTTAGGTATTATTATGATATATATAATTGCGGGGTTAATTATTTTATATATATATATATATATATATATATATATATATATATATATATATATATATTATTTGATCGAATGGTTGGTTATGTGTATAAATATAATTATCTCTGCTTTATGTAAACAAGTTATCATTTCATGTGAATTTTGTCAACATTTTAAATATTTGGAAATTTTACTGAGTTCATGGATAAATTTGTGGTATTTCAATATTTTGGTACATGGGTTGAGGTTTTAAACCACTTTGAAAATTTATTGATTAAGAAATGGATTTTGAGATTTTTATGATTTTGCATGTTAAATATTTTTAAAGTTTTATGTTTAAAATTGGTTATGGTGAATATTTTCATTGTGGTATTTCGATTTCAAAGATGAATTGATGAATTGAAATTCAACAATATATTTGATTGAATTGAAATTAAATTTATAAATTCTTTATTTATAATACAAAAGATCGTTGGAAAAGTATATGTGAAAGCAAGGATACTGTTGGTTGTTATAAAATTGATGTACCATAAATGAGTTCAATTCAAAAGATGAGACATAAAGGTAATCGGGTTTGCTACGGTCGTGAGGTTGGTTTCATCCAACGGTTATCACTGGGTTTGCCACGGTGTCATGAGGTTGGTTTCATCCAATGGTTATATATTATTTCCACGGCCGCAGGTCGGTTTCATCGAATGTCTATCATTACATATTACCTAATTTACACCTTCGATGTTAGGGGTCGTGGAGGTGGTGTCCCACTGTTTATGATGGATATATGGTATGGTACATTGTCGGGTTATTATTACCACGACACCTTTCGATACAGTGGTCTTGAGGTGGTATCCTACGGTTTATGATGCGGGGTATATGGTATGGTACACACCTCTTCATCGTCGAGGGTCGGAGGTGGGGTATCCCACGCTTGTGATGGGTATTTGGTATGGTACACAATGTTTGAAGAAGCTACAACCATTTCAATATTTACAAGTATTGTATTTTCATGATTATTTTTACGACATGATGTTTATATAATTTCATGTCTAATTTTTATGTTGTGAATAAATTGTGTTATAATTTTCTTTAATAATAATTTTTGCTAAATTTTTGAGCATGAATTTTATATTGTTGACTTGGTATAAGTTCGGGTTTTGTGAAATGATTTTAAAACGGGAACCTTGCAAAAAGAACATAATGTAAGTGTCTCGAGAGGCTTAATTTTCTAAAATAAAACATTATTTTTTTATAAATTATGTCACCACTCGAGATTTTATTATCTCAATGCTTTATCAAGCTTTAAATTTGTTCCTAGGGTCCAAAGTGGGGTCAGAAAGACCTACCTCACGTCGCCTTCTACATTACTCTTTCCACAAATTTAAAGATTCTATCTCATCTATCCTGGTCTTTATTTGGACTTATTTATTTTCATTTGTATCCCTAAATTGCTGTGCTAATCAGAACGCTCTGATCTAAGATTGAACTCATACGAGTCTTTATTATGCAGTGCTTAGGTTATGACTCCACAAGAAGAGAGGCTTCATTGTGGATTTGAGCTGTTGTAGATCTTTATATATATATATATATATATATATATATATATATATATATATGTATTATATTAATGCATGTGGTCTCCGTTTTCTTAAGGTGGGGTTCCATTGATGGTTCCTTAGAGATCAGATGCTGGGACTTCACTAGACTAGGACCACTGAGATCCCTAAAGTGTGGCATCCGACGGTCCCCACATTCTGCCATAATCCACGCAGATTTTACGTTAAGATATATCTCATATTCTCGAATAATTATTGTTATTTGATAATCTTATGCAATATTTTCGATCATTTATTTGTATCTTTGCATTTTTCATATCTCATTATATGCATGAATAACTTTGGTTACCATGTATGCTTATGAGCTATTTATGAGTTCATAATAGGAGTTCATAATATGAATAACTATGGTTACCAGCATGGCCTATTGTTTTTTTTGTAATTTCTGAACCTAATACGAGTTTCAATTTCATCAAATTATATATGGATGGATTCTAGACTCAAAGGGCTTTCCATAGAGTCCAAGAACATCCAAAACGGAGTTCGAACAAAGAAATTATAAATCATCCAAGTTGGAGGCTTCCTTTATAACAAAGACGTACGAAAGCAAAACTAGTGTGGCCTATTGTTTTTCGTGATTTCTACATTGTCACTTTTTCTAAACAAACAAATAAATAAATAAAACCGTTATTTGCAATTATGGCAACATTCCATTCATCTGCCTAATACTAATTCCTTTTCTAAACACCAGTACATTATCCCCTCAAAACTCTTATCATCTAATCTGCTTTTTTTCTTTTCAAGTTGCATCCCATGACTCGATCCAAACGTAGAAAAGAGTGTAAAGCTTGCCTATTAAAGCACAATATCAATATATTCAAACCCATCAAAGAAATCAACATCAAAGACAAAATTCAGATTCTAGTATTATGAATTTGGATATTGTTGAAGCATGATATTCATATTAAACCCAAATCCTACAAGCTTGAGCTTTTAGGAGAGTTGGTCATTTAACATGGTATCAGAGCTCGCTCTAAGTAGAGGTCCCGGGTTCAATCCTCTCCTCGCAATTTAACTCTACGTTTATTCACAAAGTTCATGACTGACTCGCCTCCACGCCGCATCTGCATAGGCCGTATGACTTGGCGGAGGGGTGTCAAGACGATATTCATATTAAACCCAAACTTACAAGCTCGCAGCTTCTTGTGAGAGTTGGTCATTTAACAGAGCATTAAGGTAGGCTCGAACTGCCAAAACAAGGAACAATCATATACATTCCTAAGAAAACACCATATCAATTTATTCAAACCCATAAAAAAAATCGACATCAAAGACAAACTTTAGATTCCGGTATTATGAATTTGGATATCAAGGTAGGCTCTAAATCTGTCAAAAACAATGAACAATTGTACAAATACAGACAGGCATACATAGAAAAATAGATTCAATCAGGATCCAAAAATTGAAAAAAAATCGGGACTTTATTTAAAGCGTCAAATCTAGGTATTGCATATTAAAATCCATACAATGAGATCCAACTATATAAACTGAAACTAAAACGCAAGCAAGAACAGAAAAGATAAAGAAAACGAAAACCCTAATGCATATGCTATAAATTGTATCGATCCATCGGAGAGATGAAGTTTCTGATCAACTTTGGGGATCTGGCTACTGCAGATTTGGCCTCGCATCAGGGAGAGAGAAGACGTATAAAGGTGAGGCTTGGCCCAATTCATACAAGGTACAAAATCCTACTAAAATCATAGTTTCCATACAAAAACTAGACTCCATACCGAAATCTCTTCTCCTTCTTCTTCTTCCTCTTTTCTTCTCCTCTCTCGCCTCTGACGTAGAGCCCTAAACATGAGACCAAAATGAGATAATTTGTCTTTATTCTCCCTTTTTGATGTTAAGGCCATGTTTGGCAACCCATTTTTGCTTTATTTTCTCCTTTTTGTTATTTGGTCCTCAACTCTCTTTCATTTACATTTCCATTTAACTCATTATTATACTTTGGCATATAAACTTATAGTGTTATGACCATTGTGTCCTGAATTGTTAAATTACTAATTTACCCTTGCTTCTTGAAATATTTTTTTTTCCCGTTTCTCGTTTTATTTATCGAAAATTCTGATTTAACTTATATTACATCATAAACATGTTATAAAACTGTTATGACATATTTTGGGGTGTTACATAATATATATATATATATATTTATTTATTTATTACATTTACATTAAATTACAATTCATTGGTAATTTCAAGTTATGCAATTTCATATGCACTAAATCATTCAAATCACAAATCATTCACTTTTCAATCTCATTATCATTCTTACTCTTTATCGAATTTAACCACGCTTTCGCATAGGATAAACGAATCACCTAAGACTGGCCCCGTCGGGTCAAGTAGGCTCCATATATATATATATATATATATATATATACTTCTATTATGTACACTACCGAGCATCATTCCGCCAGTTACCATCTAAGATACTACAATAGTACGTTTGTTCGACTTGTATCCCAGTTTATCCTTAACTCGAATTCTAACGGTTAACATTCTTTTAAGGGCATTAAAATCATTAAATACAATTTACGATAGTATATATATATATTTGTATGCAAATATAACATTTTCACATTCATGCAATTTTCTTATGTAAATTCGTTTCACAAGCGATTGTCTCAAATCCCTTAAAACAAATCATTTCAAACACAAATCAATATGCACTTTCTTGTCAATTTTGTAATTATTCAAATATTTTAGAAATAGAGAGAGAGTTTGAGAACAAACCAAAAATCGTCGCTTTGATTCCAATATTCGGAATCTCGACTTTAATGCGGGCTTTCCTCCTCGTCAGCCCCTATTCAAATACCATAACAATCACATATTAGTTGGTTATTCTAGGAGTTCTATTTTTAGTAGGAATTGAAATCATCTTATTTGGATAACCCAAACTTAAGTTACTTACATTTCTCAATGCCAAAATTAGTCGACATATGCCCAACACCGGATCACTCACTGTTTTTTTTTCTTCAATTTATAGGTCTTAACTTCATAAATTCAGAATGATGCCTTCACTCATTTGAAGCTATGGTTCTGGGCCGCTTTCTTATCCAATCTAATCATCTAATTTGATCACTCCAAACTCAAGTTACGGCATTTTAATGCCAAACTAGTTGATATGCCCACCATTGGATCACCATTGTTTTTTTTCTGATTTCTGGGGTCTTAACCCATAAATTGCAATGGTTCCTTCTACTCATTTGAAGTTATGGTTCTGGCATTTCTTCTCCAATCGAATCATCCAATTTGGATCACCAAAACCTGCTATTGCATTTTACATCCGTAGACTACGCCAATTTGCAAATTAGATTGCTCTTACACATAAATTTCTTACTGATGCATTTTATACACTATGTGGTAAAATTTGCATATACTTCCTTCAAGTAAATTATTTCCTTAGAAGTCTATTTTACCTAGAATCTTGAATCACTCAATTTGGATGAGTGAAACTCAAATTATAGCCAAAACACCATAACAACACCCAAAACATAGCATACCCGTGAGCTACCCGAACTCACCTTTAAGCCCATATTCGAGAGCCTTAGAGCTACAATTTGCTCATGGTCCCTTCTTTACATTTGTAGCCCTATTTTTTATGGTTCTTTACCAATTTAAATCACTTAATTTGGGTAATTATAACTTAACCTATAACCAAAACAAGAATAGGGGTTTTTACAAATTTTTGACAGTATTTCATTTGAAAACCCAACATTTCCCTTTTACAAACATTACACAAAACCAATCCAACCAACAATACTCTTCAAACCTCAACCCAAAACAACCCCAAAAGTGGTTTAGCACCAATACAAACCCCTTTTACTTAAGTTATGACTTTTCCCCAATATCAAAATCACAAAAATATGAAGTTAGAGTTTGATTTCTTACCTTGAATATCTTCAAATCTTTTATTATAGGTTGCTTGACTCTGTAAGCAGTTAAACGAACGATCATACTTCAAAACTTGATCTCTCACCCTAGTTTTTCCCTTTTTCTCCCTCTTTCTCTCAAAAACGCTTTTTGCTCTTAATGAGCTTCTATATACCAAAATTTAGCCTTTAAACCCCTATTTCCTTAGTTTTGTTTGCCTACTCAAAACTCATTTTTTGGTTGTTATCCCAATTTTACTATATAGCCTACATTCTTGTTTTATTTAGAATTTCAAATCTCAATAATCACACTTAGACATATAACTTAGTTCTCAAATGACCCTTAAGTCCTCATTTTCCTCCTTAAGCCTTGTTTGGTTTTTCTCATTATTTCATTTATCATTTTTTTCATTTTAGCATTTAAGTCTATTTTCATTAGACCCTTAGGTCTTTATTTCACAAATTCTAAATTTGCCATTTTTCAGTTGGGTTAATTTCCGGGTTTGATCATTTAATCACTTAGCATATATCATTTAATCATATACTCATTTTTTATCATATAATAATTTAATATTTTCATTTAATAATTTATCAATTCCCAAAAAATCGTTATTTGGCTCGATTTATACCCTAAATATATAATAAAATTATTATAAAAATTTTAAGGTATTTTTAAAGTGTTACATTTACAGTTTAAAAATAGGTCTATTAAATTGAGAAGAGTATGTACTTATTAGAGTTAAAAACTTTCTCCAAAAGATGGGGCAAGTACCAATCCTAAACTACAAATTAAAAGAGGATTTAAGTAAAAAGTAAAACCCTGATTTATATATATATTTCTTAAAAAAGAAAAGACGTACAAAAATTATGGTGATCCCTAAAATGGTAAATAAATACGCCCCAAATAAATTAGAAAATAGAAATTGAATTTATGAACCAACAAAAATAAGGAAGTAGCAGTGATGACCAAATCCCACCGATTCCAATTTACAACCCAATTGACAATTATTCACAGTTCACATCCTCCCAGAAAACTAAACCTTCGAAACCTCCTCCCCCGTCTCTCTCTCCTCCTCTTTCTCTCTCTTCCTCTCTGTCTTCTCTTTTCTTCAATTTCGTCGGCAGAGAGAAAGAAGAGAAACTAAAAAAGAAAAAAAATACCCAGAAAAAACATTATCAGAGAAAGGAAAGATGTCGGAGATGGGCGCAGATCAGGAGGGAATCGATGGAGTTCGGATGACGTGGAACGTCTGGCCGAGGACGAAGGTCGAGGCCAGCAAGTGCGTGATCCCAATCGCGGCTGCTATTTCTCCGATCCGATCACATCCTGACATCCCCACGCTCCCCTACGCGCCGCTTCGTTGCAAGACTTGCATCTCCCTTCTCAACTCCTTCTGCCGCGTCGACTTCGCTGCCAAGATCTGGATCTGCCCGTTCTGCTTCCAGCGCAACCACTTTCCCCACCATTACTCCATGATCTCCGAATCGAACCTCCCCGGCGAGCTTTACCCCCAATACACCACCGTCGAGTACTCTCTTTCGAACCCTGGGATGGTTCCCGATGCCGCCGCGCCTCAATCGATTCCGCCGGTGTTTGTTTTTGTGCTGGATACGTGTATGATTGAGGAGGAGTTGGGATATGTGAAATCGGAGCTCAAGAGGGCGATCGGCTTGCTGCCGGAGAATGCGCTGGTGGGGTTTGTATCGTTTGGAACACAGGTGCAGGTTCACGAGTTGGGGTTCTCGGAGATCTCGAAAGTGTACGTGTTTCGTGGCTCCAAGGAGATTTCCAAGGACCAGGTTTTGGAGCAATTGGGGCTTGGCGGTGCCGGGCGGAGGGCGGTTGGCGGCTATCCGAAGGGGGTGCAGAATGGTTTTGCGAGTTTGGGGGTTACGCGGTTTTTACTTCCCGCGTCGGACTGCGAGTATACACTTAATTCGGTGGGGCTTTTGGAATTTTGTTTCTGTTTTTGTGTTTTGATTTTGATTCATGGAGAATTGGGATCTAATATTTAGAAATTCTCTTCTTAAGTTCTTTTTTTTTCTCTCAGTTATTAGATGAATTGCAAACGGATCAGTGGCCGGTGCAACCCGGTCATAGGGCTTCCCGGTGCACTGGAGTGGCGCTGAGTGTTGCGGCAGGTTTACTTGGTGCCTGTTTGCCTGGCACTGGTGCAAGGATTCTAGCTTTAGTTGGGGGTCCTTGCACAGAAGGCCCGGGAACGGTAAACTCTCTAATCATGATTTTTGCCTGTTAACACTTCATAAATTTGATGATTTGATTGTGTTTGCTTTCTGTACAGCAACGAATGTTGTATTTTGCATGCCACAATTCATGAGCCTGTTCATTTTACTGTTTTCCACAGATCGTATCAAAAGATTTGTCAGATCCAGTACGTTCTCATAAAGATCTTGATAAGGATGCAGCACCATATTTTAAGAAAGCGGTCCAATTTTATGAAAATATTTAAGCTACAATTGGTCAGCCAGGGTCACGTCTTTGGACCTTTTGCTTCTGCTCTTGATCAGGTTTGTCTTAGCCTTTATATTCCTTGGTTGCAACTTTTAAAAAGTTCCCACCTTTTTTTTTTTGCCTATATGCTTTCCAGACTGCTATGTTTTTTTGTAGTTTGTTTTCTTGCATTTCTTTTAGAATGTGAAAAAAGTTAAGTACATTTCTTTTCTTGGCCAATTTATATTGTTAGAGTTGTTATTCAGGTGGCCTGGGCTGGCTGCAATTACTAATTTGTTAAGATATTTGTGTGATATGTATAAAATTTAGCTGATTACAGTTTTTACTGGGAAACAATTAAGACATTATAATATATTCTAGAAAGTTCTATGGCTTTAGTGTATCTTCTCGGTTATATTTTTTTTTACTATGGTCCCTACTTGGGTGGGCTGGGTTGAAGGTGCATCAACCCTATCTTTAAAACTTGAATAGGTTGCTCAAACCCAATACAATCCAGCTTATGGGCAGTGATGTCTTGGTTTAGGTCAAATAGAGAGTTTAATAAAATGTATTTTGAGGTTTTGGTGTAAGATAGGGTGTAGGAACATTTTCCATCATGATGGTTTCCTAAAATTTTCCATACGACTAATATATTTATAACATATGAATGGTACTCATAAAATAGAATATTGATAACAAATCAATGAAACAATGCTACCATTAGTGAATCTCTTGTTGTTGTAAACTTGAAGTTAGGTTTCCTTGATCAATTTGGGAAGGGATGAGATGGGTAATATCAGTTGTTGGCTATGGATTTCAAAAGATAGAAATAGAAGTATTTTTATTGTCACATACAAATCATGAGTTATTTGTCTTTTTTAGATTTCATGTTTATGAAATGGGATTTTGTCAGCATCTTACTTCCCCTCGGGTCAGATAGCTTGCCATCTTGAAGAAATACTTGGCATATGGTACTTTTTGATAGACTTAATGCTATATTTCATGGTTGGAAATCACAGTTGGTTGTAATAGATGGCCAAATATCTAGCGGTGGATGTAGCCCATACTTAAACGGGCTTCTTCTTTTCTTCATCAGAATATCTACTAGGCTTCGGGAATCGTGGGTAGATTATCTCGAGGCGATATTTATATCGTGCATCCGCTTATATATATATTATTGTAGGCATTTCTCCTGGTATCAATTGTACTCATAATGGGCTTCTTCTTTCGTCATCTTGAACATCTATTAGGCTTGGGAAATTGTTGTAGATTATCTGAATCGATATTTATTTAATTTTGATAAGTAAACTGAGCAATATATTAAAGACAAAAAGTGAGGGAGCCAAAAAAACCCAAGTATATAAGAACTATACACAGAGGGCCAGTCCTATACAAAAAAGGGTGTGGAAAACACCCACCACCCAAAAAGAGAGAAATTAGATAATATGCAAAAGAATCCTCGCTAAAGAGCCCTCCTCCACCTCCATACATCCCGCCTGATATAATAACATGCGAACAAAGGAGGATTTAAGCCTAGCTATTGAGAAAACCACATCGTCAAAAACTATACGGTTCTTCTCCTTCCAAATTGCCGAAAGAAGACAAAATGGGCACTACCCACCAAAGCTTTCTTGCCTTCTTTCCTATGGGGAAGAAATTCCATCCTGTAATTAGATCCTTGATCAAGTATGGGCAGACCCAAGCTCTACCTGGGATGGAGAATGGACCCTCCCACAAACCCCTGATCGAAGGACAATGAAAAAGCAGAGGATTTAGCTTCTCTTCAGCTTTCCCACACAAAGGGCATTTGCTAGCTAGCTGAAAACCCCTCTTTTTAAGGTTCTCCATAGTAAGCACTCTTCCTCACCATACTTCCCACGCAAAAATGCACTCCTTGGGAGGCACATAGTTGTTCCAAAGCATATCCAAAGGAGCTGTCCTTCCATTATCTCCTTCCAATAGGGCCGCATTGGTCCTAACTGTATACACACCCTTCTTATCACCCTTCCAGAATAATCTATCTTTCATGTTTTGTGCTTTGTTGTTTACTACTACATAAAATGGTACAAAAAAGCTTTTGAAACCATCAACTTCCAATCATTAAGATGTCTAACAAATTAAGGTTCCAAACCCCCTAACCCCTAACATTGTCCTTATATCAAGAATACTCTCCCCTTTGCTTTTTAGTTTGTACAAGGTGGGAAATAGCTCACAAAAAGTACTCTCCTCACACCAGCATTCTTCCCAAAAAGAGATTCTGCTTCCATCCCCTAGGACAAAATAGCAATCCAATTTTACCTGCCTATTTTCCTTACTAATGCCTTTCCAAAGACCCACACCACCACTTCCTCAGCTTTAAACTAGCTCCTTCTCAACTTTGATATTTTGGGCTTGATGACGTCTTTCCAAATAAAGCTCCTTATCCTAAGAATCTCCAAATCCACGTGATATCGAGGTAATTGGACAAATGTGAGTTAGCTGCAGAGCCGGCCACGTTTACTACGCATTTGGGCCTCCCACCGGGGCTCCGCACGTCAACAAAGATGTGGGATACCACGTATGAGTTGGCCTGTGGCGAGACTAAACAATGTGCCAATATATCTCCAAAGGGGAAGAGTTACACTTATCGGCACTCGTCGAATCTCCCTATCTATTTTATGTCGCTCCTACTCGAGTCTCGTGGTGCAAATGGCTAGAAAAATTCGACTTTCGTGGGGTGGGGGAATTTGAAAAGAAGCCTCATTTGGTGAGTCATTACTGTGTACAGATAAAAAGTTGGCGCCTTGGGGGTCAGAGGCTTACACAATCTAAACAAAGCCTTGTTAGGAAAATGGTTGTGGCGGTTCGCAACGACAAAGAATTTTACGGGATAAGACTATTAGAAGCAAGCCTGGGAATCGCGTAGTGGGGATGGTGCTCCTGTAGTTAGGAACAGGATTATGGAAAGAAATTAGGAAAGGATGGGATATGGTTCGATTAAATGCAAAATTTGTGGTTGGTGATGGGAACAGACCGCTCGAAAGATGCTCGGGGGTGGGGGGTGGGACGGCGCTAGCAGATAACATTCCCCACGTCATAAATTTTATAGCTCGTAAAGATGCGAAGGATTAGGAGATTTGGGATGATTCACGGGCGTAATGGACCCCTCGCTTTAGCGGTGCCATTCAATGACTAGAAGTGAGGGAGGTGGTAAATTTATGAAATGATCCATCCTCGAAAGTGGTCGCAAATGTGGAAGACAAGTCGGTCTTTTAAAAGGTACGCCCAACGCCTATTCAAGTGAAGCTCTTTGTATGAGGTTTTGAATGCGACCGTCGAGACAACACCTTCCCCGCTTTATCACTTTGGAACACTATGGCCCCATTAAAGGTGGGTTTTTTTGTTCGAGGCGTCTCGGGGGTAAAGTGTTGACTTGCACTAACCTAAAAAGAGAGGAAGATCCTTGCCAATGTATGCCACCTTTGTGAAGAGGAGGAGGAAACCCTAAATCATCTGCTGGTTCACTGCTCGAAGGCCAGAATGCTATGGGAACTTATTTTGGCTATAGTGGGGTTTGGATGGGTCTTCCCTTTCTCAGTGCGACAGGTCCTCCTAGCTTGGCAAGGAACAAAAGTGGGCAAGAAGCGCAAGAAAGTTTGGAGGGCTATGCCTCTGTGCCTTTTTCTCAAGTAAAGCAGTGGTGTGAGAGAAATAGATGGTCTTCATAATGAGATCTTCCTCTCTATGTATAGACTACAAAGAATTCTTTCATTTGTAGCTCAGTCTTAAATAACTTGTCTAGTGGGGATAGAGACAGGAGTATTTTGGAATTTTTAACTTGATGGTATAGGTAAATTGTTTTCGGTTTGGGGGATTTTTTCTTCATGTTTTTGGTCCTTTCTCCTAGCTTTGTCCCTTTGTATAATTCCCTGTGGTACTTTGGGCAGCTTTGCTGTTTTTTGTGATCAATGCATGTTTCTTTATCCATCAAAAAAAATCTCCAAATCCATTTTCCCAGTAGGGCTTTATTTACGATAGAGAGACTGCTTAATCCCAAACCCCCTTTCTCTCTACCAGTTCACACAATGTTCCAATTAACTAGGTGGTTTTTCTTTCCAAGTTGCACTCCCCCCCCAAGAAAATATCTCTGAATCTTCTCCAACCTAGCCTTTACACCCTTTGGGAGCCACAAAAGTGACATAATGTAGATAGGCAGGTTGGAAAGAGTTCTTCTTAATAGAGTTAGCCTTCCCCCTTTGGAGATATATTGTCTTTTCCAGATAGCTAGCTTTTTCTTGAATCTCTCTTTTACCCCATCCCATACTGAGGTCAAGTTGCAGCGCATACCTAAAGGTAGGTCTAAATAGGTTGTTGGGAATGTCCCCGTGCTACAACCCAATTCCAAGGCCAGGCTTTCTAGATCCTCCACACACCTCACTGCCATTACAGAACTTTTCTCCAGATTAATGTTCAAGCTTGAGATGGCTTCAAACCATAAAAGAATCCAACTCAGGTTTGCCATATGGTCCTTTGAATCCTTACATAAGACTAGAGTGTCATCTGCGAACAATAAGTGAGTAATCTTCCCCTCATCCCCATATCTATTGACTATCTCATAGCTAGACAGAAACCCTTCTGAGACTGCTTTCTCAACCATAATGGAAAATACTTCCATGCCAAGGACAAAGGTACGTGGATAGAGGGTCTCCTTGTCTAAGCCCTCTGGAACTCTTAAAAAACCCTCCTGGCAACTGGAACCCCGCTTTTGCCAGAGCTTTTAATGATTGAGAGATTGTCCTAGTTGAGAATCTTCTCATTAGCCTTCAGATGGAGAGGGTCATTGATGAGTTGGATAAAGTCTTGTGGAAGGGGTCAGCTAGCACCAGCTTCACAGTTAGTGAAGCATTCAATTCGCTAGCTTCAGGTTCTGCAATCCTCTTTCCAGCAAAGGGCATTTGGGTGCCTAGTGCCCCTACTAAGGCAGTGTTTTTTGCTTAGGAAGTGGCGTGGGAAAAGGTCTTAACTCTGGACAAACTTCAAAGAAGGGGATGACACCTTCCCAACATATGCTATCAGCGGTTAGCTAAGAGACAATTCACCACCTTCCGCCGCATTGCTCTAGGTTAGTCTCCTGGATTCATCTTCTTTGTCTCGAGTTATCTCTGGCCTTCCCCAAACGATCATGCGGTTCTAGACAGAAAAGACTCTTTTGTGGGGAAAAAAAGGTCTAAGGTTTGGAAGTCAATTCCTGTGTGCATTTTTTGGACAGTTTGGAAAGGAAGAAACCGTTTAGCCTTTAGGAATGGGTCTTTAGTTGTATAGAGGTTAAAACATTCTTTTGTTTCTAACTTGTGGGGTTGGAACAACATGTACATAGGTGAAGAAATTTCTTCACTTATAGGTTTCTTGGAGTGGCTAGCTTCTAAATGAAGGGCTGGTGTGTTCTCTCCCCCTTTTTTTGTTTTGTTTTTTTGGTTGTCTGTATACTTCCTGCCTTTTGCTGGCTTATCTATCAAAAAAAAAAAAAAAACCTTATGGACTTCCATTAATCAATACTGAGAAAGAAGCAGTAGGCTTGGTGAGTCATCAAGTTCTGGTATCAATGGACATTAAGTTCTGGTGAGTCATAGTTTAGGCATAAAGCTAACCTTAGATAGGATATAACCGGGTCTTTCTGTTTCTTAAACTATACTTCGTAAACAAACTTATACAAATAAAATATGACTGCTCATTTTTCCTCAAATTCCCTTTTAAGAAATTAAATGAAACTACCAGGAACTTTGATAGAGAGTATACACCATCATCTGTATGCTTAGGTCCTGTTTCTGTTTCTGAATCTAGAATTGAGATATAACGACAATGTCTCATTTTTCCATGGAATTCATTTTTTTTGATCCGTTCCATGGAATTCATTTTTTGTGAAATTCATTTTTTCTTGCTTAGACCAGTCCCTCATTTTGGTTTTCCCTTTCTGCTCTATCTGAAACCCAATTGTCCCTACCAAAATACGTTTCTTTGCTTGGGAGGCTTCCTGAGGAAAGGTGTTAACTCTAGAACATATGAAGCGAAGGAGTAGACTGCTTGCAAACAAGTTTTTCCTTTGTGAAGACGAAGAGGAGTCGATAGGTCACTTGCTGGATCATTGTTGATGCGCCAAGTTGCTTTGGGATCTTTTTATGGCTAATGTTGGTTTTAGTCAGCTTTCCTAGGACTGGCAAGGCACTAAACCCTCTTCTCTTTGGCATGACCTACAAGCAAAACTAAGAAGATTTGGTTGGTAGCCCCTCTTTGTTTATTTTGGATCTTATGGAGGGAAAGGAATAACGTTTGAGAATGAGATTTGTTCTGCTCCCAGGATGAAAACCAATTTTTTGAGTGTGTTATGGTCTTGGACAACTTTGTATAGTGTTGATAATACAAATTCTTTGTTGGACTTTTTGGCTTTGTTGGGCTGTAGATGAGTTGGAGGGTTGTTTGTAAGGGGTGGAGCCTCTCGAAATACTCCTCTATTATCTTCATTTTTTTGATATCAAACCTTTCCTTGAAACCCTATTTTGTCATCTAGTATCAGAGTAGGTTTGATTTTTTGGGCTTATGGCCACCAAGAAGATAGAAGGAAGGATCGAGGTGATGGAAGAACAGATAGTTGGAGTCCATGGGGAAATGGCGTCGGTGAAAGGCGAATTGCAAAGGTAGGGTCCGATTGAGATTAAAGTAGATTCGAAGGATGGAAAAACCGACTGCTTTGGAAAGATGATAACCGGCATCGAAATGGGGAGAATCCGTATCAAAATACAACCCGTATGAAAGAAGCAGCAAATCATCTAACTGTGGAACCCCAATTGTCACCTTATAGAGCCTCCACAAGATGAAAGCTTGACAGGGGAGAAATCAATCTGATTGAAAGGAACGTAGAGCCCACGTCGGAGGAGATGCCTCACTCGTCACGATTGACTGAAATGGAACAAGGATGCAATATCGAGACCTTGACAAGACGGGTTGAAATGACAACCTTTGAAGGTTGGAATCTAAAAGGATGGATTTTCCACGTGGAGCGATTTTACAGACATTGAATGTCCGGGAGGAGGAGAAGATGATCACAACGATTAGTTTGGATGGAGAGGCGTTAGCTTGGTTTCAGTGGGAAGAAAGCCACCGCCCTATTCAATGTTGGGGGGAGCTTAAGACGCGCCTTTTGGATCGTTTCAGCCAGGCTTAGGAAGGAACCCTATGCAAACAATTCCTAGCGCTTACATAGGAAGGATCGATCTGAGAATATCTTCGGGCTTTCGAGGGTCTAGCGGCAACATTAGATGATGTTCTTGAGCATGTGCAAAGAAGCGCATTCATCAATGGTCTAAAACTAAGATTAGGGTGGAGGTACGAATGCTAAAACTAGAAGGGTTGAGGGAGGTGATGAAGTTTGCACAACGGGTAGAGGAGAGGGATTCTTGCGCTCGAGGTGGTAAGGTAAACCTGTGGGCAACCCATTCAGCCAACCTGAAACCAAGCACCAAACTCCACTTTGGGCCAAATCCATAGCCCAACAACTATCCATCCTGGAGCCCACTCTCAAATTCTATCCATCCTAGAGCCCACTCTCAAATTCCATGGGAACGGGCCTCTCATCTCACCCCTTTACGAGCCCATACTCCAGTGGGCCTTCTCACCCACAACCCATCCAACAACCCACTAGGTCCGACCCAAAGCTCCCTTCAATCCCTAATACCCACCTCTCTTTCTCAAATCGACATTTAGGGCAGAGGACTTCCTCTTTCTAAAAGAAACTCATTTATGCAGAATTGAAGGAGAAGATCGAAAGAGGTCTATGCTTCAATGCTTTCGTTGCGATGCCAAATTTTCATCTAGACATCGATGCAAGGATAAACAGCTCCAAGTGTTATTGGTTCACGAAGAAACCGTCGAACATAATACAACAGAATATCAAAGCTCTATTGAACTACAAGAAGGCAGAATGGAAGAGGTGGTCAGAGTTATCGCACCCTTGGGAAGTTGGCCGGTCCAATCCAAAGACCATGAAGGTGAAGGGAAAAATTACGCAAAGAAGAAGTGGTAACGTTGATTGATTGTGGCGCGACTCACAATTTTATATCTAATAGGCTGGTTCAAAAACTGGGATTGTCTTGGGAAACTACTCCTGGGTATAGTGTGCTGTTGGGCTCGGGTCAAGCTATAAAAGGGGAAGGGATCTGTAAGGGAGTCATCCTCACTCTGCAAAATATAGAGATTGTAGAAGATTTCTTGCCTCTTGATTTAGGCAGTGCTGATGTGATTCTAGGTATGAAATGGCTCGAATTGTTAGGAGGAATGCAAGTGAATTGGAAATTGTTGACTATGAGGTTTAAAGTGGGGGAAGTGCCAATGATTCAACAAGGTGATCCCTCCCTCAGCGCCTCCTTGATCTCTTTGAAAGCCATGTGGAAAAACCTATGGGAGCAGGGAGAGGGGGTCTTAGTCGAGCTGGGCCACATCGGCATGGTAGATCACACTTATGACTTAAACGTCCTTGATGCCCTATAAAAGGTACTTGAATGCTTTGGCTCTGTTGTTTAGCTTCCATCGGGACTCCCTCCTTCACGATCCCGCAACCACGCCATTACATTGAACTTGAGGATTCCTCCCATGAGTGTCCGACCCTATCGCTATCCTCATGTCCATAAAACAGATTGAACGCTTGCGGAGGGAAATGTTGGCAGCCGACATTATCCAATCAAGCACCCGTTCTCAAGCCTAGTGTTTTTGGTTCGAAAGAAGGATGGGGGTTGAAGGTTTTGTGTTGACTATCGGGTCCTTAATAAAGCCACAATTCCAGACAAGTTTCCAATTCCACTAATAGACGAGCTACTGGACGAATTACATGGGGCTACTATTTTCTCTAAGCTCGATCTTTGCTCCGGCTATCATCAAATATGAGTGCAACCGAACGATATCCCAAAAACAGCATTCAGAACGCACGAAGGCCACTATGAATTCTTAGTCATGCCGTTTGGGTTGACCAACACCCTTTCCATGTTCCAATCTCTGATGAATGCAGTGTTCAAAGATTGTTTAAGGAAATTTGTCTTGGTGTTTTTTGATGATATTTTAGTCTATAGTCGATCCACAGAGGATCATCAAATTCACCTATGCTAAGTGCTACAAATTCTGGAAACATATCAACTATATGCTAATACAAAAGTGACAGTTCGGACAGCCTAACATAAAATACTTTGGACATGTCATCTCCCACCACAACATAGCAATTGACCGCTCCAATTTTGAAGTGATGCTAAATTGGCCCATTCCTAATTCTTTGAAAGAATTACATGGTTTTTTAGGGTTAACTGGTTATTATCGACATTTTGTAGTTCATTATGGCGCAATTGCTTAGCCCTTGACAGAATTGCTTAAAAAAGATAATTTCAAGTGGAGACCGAAATCTGAGTCCGCATTTCATACTCTAAAGAATACAATGGCTAACATTCCCATTTTAGCCCTCCCTGATTTCTCCAAACCCTTTGTACTAGAAACTGATGCCTCGGGGTACGACATAGGAGCAGTCCTTTTGCAGAATGAACGACCACTAGCTTTTTTTAGCCTATCTTTACCTCATACGACCATAATTAAATCCATATATGAACGTGAACTCATGGCTGTGGTTCGGGCAATACAGAAATGGCTACCATTCTCCGGGGACACAAATTTATTATGCCCGTGACTGACCAACACAGCCTCAAGTTTCTTCTACTTCAGCGAATGGTCAGCCCAGATTATTAGAAATGCATGGTGTTGTTGGGATATGATTTCGGTGATCGGTAGTATAAACCGGGTTTCATTAATGGGCGCTGATGCCTTAACCCTGATTCATTCCATCCCACCTTTATCTTTGCTTGTAATGATTTGAGCTGGATAAACTAGCTTATCGATCACTCCCTCGCCCCGACAATCTGTAGCACAATAGCAGAACACTAAATCTGGTTACTCTCTCATCCAAGGTAGTTTGTACTACCATAATGTTGGTGCTACATCATTTTCAGTTTTGGTCCCATGAATACTGCATGAGTGCCACTAGTGCGCGACGATCGCTGGGTGCAAAGCCTCTCCAGCGTGTTGCACAGCCTGCCCATCATTGGTTTGAGAATGACACCAGAGATTCAATTTTATGTGGCTGCATGCTTGGTAATCAACAATAAATATTCCTTATCTCAGACTACTCCAGCAGTTACCAATACCATAGCAGATTTGGGAAGATATCTCATTGGACTTTGTTGAGGGGTTGTCGAAATTAGGAAGGAATGGAACTCAATCTATTAGTAAATTAGTCAACTTAGGTAAATACGCTTATTTTATTGGCCTCAAACATTTACAACAGTGAGTGTAGCTGAAGGTTTGTTCAGGAAGTGGTTTGCCTCCATGAGGTTTTCCTGGCTCCATTATGTTGTTAGTGATACATCTTCCTCATACTTTGAAATCATTTTTACTTACAGAGATAGCCACAGATTTAATCCACCTACCCCTCCAATCCGATGGCTCGTGGGAGTACTAATCGCTGTGGAAACCTACTTACGATGCTTCATAACCTGACCAAAATCTTGAGCTCGATTTCCTTAGGCTGAATATTGATATAACACATCCTTCCACATTGCAGCCCCAAACTGCTTTAATTCTCCACAAAACCCCTTCTCCTTTCTATGAAGCAGGATTTTCTGGGTTCAGTAGACGAACAACTGGTTGAAAGAGATTTAGTTCTAGCTGAACTCCTTCGCCTCACAAGAGCTTCTTTCTTGCAGAACTGAAATTGGGCTAATACAGTTTCCAAAACTCAAGCCTTATGTACCACTCTATGGCTAACAGATCAAATGAAAACTTTCCCCGTTTTGATTGCAGTTGTAGCCAAGGTGGGAACTTGTGCTCTAGCCTCTTTCTACTGATCAAGTTACTAGTTTTGTTTTTTACATTTGTCTTTTGGTTCTCTCTGGTTTGTTGGTCTCCCTTGCCTCCTGCTTAGTAAATTCTTGGAATACAATTGGAGCTTGATTGTCTTAAGCATGTTAGCCTTTCTCTGAGGTCTGATCAGCTGGAGGCCTCCAAGCCCTCGCTTATATGGAGACCTCTCCAGTTGTCCAAACCATTCCCAGAATTTCTGTGAGGGACAAGATGTCTCTGCAGCTTTCAGGAATGGCCCTTTAGTATTCTACCTATGCCCTTCACAAATACCTTAGGCCCCAGTACTTTGATGTCTACCTCTTTTATAACTTACATTAATTTAGTGATGGTAGTGGGGGCAGCAGAAAGTAGTGGAGGAATATTGTACTGTGGGGAGAAGTGACCTCTGAATACTCTCTATTATATTCATTTTATATCAAACCTTTCCTTGAAACCCTATTTTTGTTTTGAGGTTCCATCATATACTAGCTAGATACTCTTTGGTTGCCTTTGATACATCAATATATTGCTTCTTCCGTCAAAAAAAAAAAAAATCTTCCATGGAAATGAACATGGAACGACTCCTTATTAGGATGGTTTCATCGATGGCGATAGTTTGTAATATTTCTTTGACTATGAGCCGCTTTGATTGTTGTTATCTAAAAAAAAAATTCTTTACTTTCATGTTCTTGGATAGAATGATCTAATGTGTCCTTGCCCTACCAAAAAAGCCTATGCTCACTATCTTAAAACTGCTTCAAACTTGATTTCAGATCTGATTATTTCTGAAACAAAGAGTAATTTAGGAGTTATTGTAATTGAATATGTAGTCTTGGGATTTTAAAGTGATGAGAAATAAGTAAACATGCTATTCCTTAGTTTGTAACTTCACATAATGATCTTTAAGCATCATTTCTCTCTTTGATATTTTAACCCATTTGCTCTATATGTCAATTTTCAATTGGAGTTGTATTGAACATGGAGAGTACATACCTTTGAAAGCTAAAGTAGTAGATGCCTGATAGATGAATAAAAATAAATTAGATCTGTTGTCATATTTGAAGTCCTCTACTTGTCTTCACAGATCCTTACATTTCTTTCTTGCCCTACCACCTTAATCACCATAAGACAATTAATTTGCGATAGAACATGGCCTCAAATAGTGCTTTGTAAACCCTTGAAGGAAATGGTCATCATGTCACTACCATGTTTGGAAGAAACACAATCCAATCTAACTACTTTAAATAGCTTGTATCACGGTTCTACTGGGTAGATGATGAATTGATTCTTCACTTCTCATACACAAAGAGCAACAATCAAGACTAAGGGCTATGGAAGTTTACCAACCAAGGAAATTCCTCAACCTTTGATGTGGCTTTGATTCCCTTATGAATCTTATTTAAATATTGGCATTTTCTTACTTAACCAAAGGACTTTTTATTTATCTTTTTAGTGGCTTGTAATCTTTTCTTTGACTTCTATTGCATGTTAATTTTCAGGCTGGGGTTGCAGAGATGAAAGTTGTGGTTGAAAGAACAGGTGGTCTTGTTCTGGCAGAAAGTTTGGCCGCTCCCATTTGAAAGACTCTTTCAAGCGCATATTTGAAGAAGGGGAACAGTCTCTTGGCCTTTCGTTTAAGTAAGTTGCTCATTTTGATGTAGTCTTTGTTTCTTGCTCTTCAATTTTCCTCCTGCTTTGTTTCTTTCAATGTTTGACTATACAGCTATGTTGTTAAATCCTAACTACCTTGTTAGGTCTTGGTGGGCTTGAACTACTAACCTTCTGACACACACAAAAAGTCACTCTGAACATCTAAGGTGAATCCCCAGGTGGAACTTAGATGCTAATACCTATTATTGTCTTCTTTTTGTAGTCCTGTCATAGTCCCATAAATTTTAGTTCTTTCTTATTACTGAATACTTGAAAGTTATGAAGGAAAGTATGCTGCATGATAAACATTTTTTTTGCCTTTCCTTTTGTGAGAAAGGGTTTAGAGAAAAAGGATGTCATCCTTTGCAAGGTAAGCTTAAGGTTGAAAAGATTTAATAGATCTCCCTTAATTATGTGTTTCTTTGTGTTTTGGGGTTGGTGGTTAAGACCAATTTGATGGGTTTAGAGAGTTGCTTCTAAGAATGGGACTTTAAGGTGAACAAGTGATTGTAGGGAAAAATGGATAGGAAGAGGGAGGATGATGTTTTAGTGCCTCAAGTGAAAGTTATGAAGTGGGGTTTTGGAAGGTGATCAGGAATGGATGGGTAGAGTTTAGGCAAAAGGTGGTGTGGTTTTCAGTTGGGGAATGGTAGAAGAGTCCTATATTCTAGAAGGTAAGTGGTGTGAGGAGGATCCCTTGAAGGGGCTTCTTCAAGCTTATACTATTCTTTTTTGCCTCCCTCCAAAGATACTTGGGTAGCTTAGTGCAGTGATACTCAAATAGGTGTGAGTCATTAAATTCATATGTTTACATGACTTAACAATGATCGAAATGGAAGAGGTGGAAGTTTCTATTCATATGGTTCTTGCTCTCTAGAGATGATTGGGCAGCTTAGTGGTAGGATCAAACTAGGGAAGTAATAACTGTTCACAAGATGGATTTTTCTTTGTTTTAATGTTTTGTTTATATATATATATATATATATATATATATATATATTCATGATTAATGTGATGATTGGGAAATGGAAAATATGGAGCTCTTTTAGAAGGTTACACTGATAAGTGCTTGTGTTAAAGATGAGGATATCATTTATTGACATGTTTCACAAAAGGTTCCTTTATTTTTGTTCTTCTTTCCTCCTTGACTTCAACCATGGAAAGTTCCCTTCAAGATAGTTTGGAAACTTAGGTACCAAAGAGAGTTAGCTTTTTTGTTTGGAAAGCTATTTGGTTGATAATTCTAACTATTGTTCAACTAAAAAGGACCAATCATGTGCTTTTTGTGTAAAGCGTAAGAGGAATCAACCATAATTATTTTGAGGCACAAAGTGTACCGAGACGCAAAGTTTCTTGGGATCTTGAGGCGTAAGGCAATACTCTGGAGGCGCATACTTGGGACCTCTCTCATGCCTTTGCAGTGCTTTGTGCCTCCTTGAGGCAAGGCACCGATACAACAAGAGTGGTGGAGCCTAGGTTTTAGGCGCACTTGAGGTATGCCTCACAAACTCGTGAATCAAATAAATCATCTACTTCTCATTGGCCCCAAGGTTGCCATGATTTTATAACTTCTTTTGCTCTTTGGTGTTCAGCGGGTTATGGTCTCTCTTATCAAGGAAATCATACTTAGTAGTTAGATTAATTTCCTTATTGATAAGAAGAAGAAAAGGCATTGGGTGTAGTCTAGGTTTGTTTTTGGATCTTGTGGAAGAAGAGAAACAGAAGAGCCTTTGAATATAAATTAAAACTGACATTTTTTTATAGGTATACTAAACTAATATATCAAGCCATTTATGTGGCTTTTTTTGTACATGATTTTGAATTGCCAGAGTGCGGTAAGTTTTAGATCATGGTCCTTATTTGTTTCATCGTTGTTTTAAAAGTGTTTTCAAGGCGCGCCTCAAGGCGAGGCACCCTAAAATCGCCCAAGGCATCCAAAAGGCTCAACATTACTGAAGGCGTACGCCTTCTTTGTTGATGCGTTGTAGAGAAGTGAAAAGACGCACGCCTTCTACACCTCAATATCAAATGCAGATGCCTTTATATGGAGATGATATGGCATTTAAAAAAAAATGAAAAGAAATGAAGCAATGTAAAAACCCTACCTTTCTCGTTGAAACCCTAACTCATTTGAATGGAAAACTTCTAATATCTCTTCACTGTTTCATCATCTCACTACTCTCATGTAAGAATTTCCTTCACAATACTCTGAATATTTATATTTTTTTTCTGAATCTCATTGGTTATATCTCCACCCTTCTTTCTTGAATCTCCAAATCTCTCCTTTCACCCCTCTTAAAAGGAATCAGCATCCTTTATAAATCACATTTCCCTCTTGATATGCGAATTATAAAATATTTCTTTAAAATTTATAATTAAGAGCTTTTCAGTGTCAAACTATACTTGAACAGTATAAATAAAAGTATCATTTTTGGTAACTTGTTTCCTTAGGTAAATATTTTATTTAATAAGAACTTGTTTCTAATATAAAAAATTTTAGTAATAAGTTTTTGCAAGAAATACAAAATATTTTATGTGATCCAAAATTAAGTTTTAGTGTTCAAAATATTTTTTAGTATCCTATAAAAATTAAGATTTTTGGTAACTTGTTTCCTAATGTAAAAATTTTAGTATTAGGATTTTTGGTAAGAATTTTTTTTTATAGGCAAGATTTTTGGTAAGAATTATAAAATATTTTTGGGTAAAATTCAATTCAAAATATTTTTTTAATATTCTTATTAAGATTTTGCAACTTTTGCTTCCAATGTAAAAATTTTAGTATAAGATTTTTGGTAAAGAATTATAAACTATTTTTGCAAAATTCAAAATTAAGATTTTTTTAGTGTTCAAAATATTTTCTAGTATTCTATTACGCATTTTTGGTGACTCGTTTCTTATGTAAAAATTTGTATTAAGATTTTGGTATGCTTAATTCAAGTTTATGTTTCGTGAAGTATGAAGTAGTTTTATTATTTTATTTTTAATATATTATAGAATATTTATTAAATTAATTATGTGATCACAAAAGCTTACGCTCTATGCTCAAGGCTTACGTCGCCATGATACTGTTTAAAACTCCTCGCTACGCTTCGCCTTTAAAACATTGGTTTTCATTGATTGATTGGGACAAGTTTTGCTTACACTTTTTACCCATAAAAGAAGTTTTGGTTACCCTTTTGTTATTGCCTTTCTGCTTTGTATATATTGTGATCTTGTTCCTCTTACATGTACTCCTTTTACGCCTTTATTTGTACAATTGCTTTTAGTTATCAAGAAAAAACTTGCCGCCCCCTTTATCTAACTAATCTCTTTTGAGGACTTTTGGGGCGCTTTTTTGCTCTCTTTTAATATACTCCTTTCTTACCCATCAAAAAAAAAAACTAATCTCTTCTGAGGACTTGGCTATAAAGGATCTCGATAATGAGTACTTGCTCTTGGATACAGCATAATAAAGAATAAGGAAACCAATACAATCAGGAATCAAGCAAAAGCCAAATAACCTTGATAACAGCTTCTGTATTTATTCTCTCTCTCTCTCTCTCTCTCTCTCTCTCTCTCTCTCTCTCTCTTCTTTGGTCAGAGACTAAATTGTCTATAGTGAATTGTCCTTCGTCTTTAGATAATTTCATTCATTGGTTGGCATCTAGGAGTTTTTTACTAGGATTGCACACCGACACCTGTCTTGTTTCACATAGACATGTCTATTGTTGTGTGAAGTAGGACAGTTAGGGATTTATAGGTGTATACAAGTGCCTAGATAATTGCCTCAGGTGTACATGAGTTTCTGATGGAGCATGTTGTGGATTTCAGATCTAGTATGAATTTATTAAATATGTATTCTCTAGTACTCTTGTACATACTCCTGGATTAAGTTCTGTTTCCTACCTTTTTTGTTTCCTCCTGCGCCTGAACCTGCATATGGACTAACTTTGTTTTGATAATAATGATAAACGTAATCAAAGATGAATCTGCAGATAGACGTCTCTGAGGATGGATCAATGTTCTTTTGTGCTGGCGGCATTTTTCGCGGAGTTGATATCTTGTGAGATAATATTCTCTGGGTTTTCTTCAGAAGAATAAACGCCTATTTTTCTCTGTATTCGCGGCATTCATCTTAACCATATTTATTTTCATTGTCTTCAATCTTGATTGTTCAACTTTGTTTTGATTCGTAAAATTTTGACGTTGATAACGATAAATCTGATGTTAACCTTTAACATCACCTTTGTGTTCAGATTTGATCGGATTGTTGCAAAAACTAATCATTGTCGGCTTTGGGCTTGCCCAGCACTCCTTTATTGAGTAATTTGCTCGCGTGTATTTCTCTGCACCAACCTGTCTCAATGTGCCGTTTTATACAGTATGCCACGTGGTTTCTGGGCGACCAAAAATAAAGCGCAGACCGATGTTGATTCAGCTGTGCGGCATGGGCGTCACCTTTTCCTCGTTCGCGCGTTGGATGTATTCTTCATATGCCTCATTGTTGACGCCATGGCTTTGTATCTCTTATCCTCCTCATCGCCTTTTTCAGTGATGCGCTGGAATCAGCGCAGTATGGATATCAGTCGGGATGTTGGATGTGCATCTTTGGAGGTTGAACCATTCTATAATAAAGATCTTGAGTTTCTTTGGCTTCGTGGGTCTACTGTCAGATAAGTTACCATTGTGTTTGGTTTGGAATAGTAAATTCAATTGTGTTATTATTTTTATTTTAAAAAAAAAGTGCTGTCTGTGAAACTTTGCAGCTGAAGCCATATAAGAAAAGGGCCTTCTGTTGCACAGTACAGTCATTGGAGAGAGTACTACCATCTTCTGGAAGATGTGTGGCCTGTAATAGAACATGTATGACAATTTTCTTTGATGTTTCATACAGTGATCAGGTCAAATCATCAGGGGAACTTCAAATCTTATGAGGATTATATTACAGTTTATTGTGTGAGGTATGTAAAGTGATAATTATGTCTTATTAAAAATTAAAACTATTCAATGTGCTTGCGACACTAACTGAATTTTACAGTTGTCATACTTTTAACGCAGTTATCAAATCCTGAAGATAAACTAGACTTGATTACGCTTCTTACGAAGATGGGTATTGATAGTACATTGGACATTCAGAGATTCTGGGTTAGCATAATTTGAGCTAGCTAACGACTTTACATGGATGCATTCATGCTTAAACAGAAAAAAAGTATAGATATTCCGTTGGCTCAGAATCAATTAGCATAGATTTGCCAATTTCTTGTTTTGTTTTCAAAATGGTGCATTTGCCTCATAAACAACGTAAACTATTCTTCACTAGTCTGAATTAGTGAAGAAAATTGGGACTTAAATTGCATGAAATGCATAATTATGACTCTTAATGATTATTATTTAGATTCTTCGGAATTTAACTGATAAATCAATAAAGCTTTTGTTGCATTTTATATCTCTTTTTTCGTTTGATTTCCCTACTATATCAAGGGGAAAAAAAGAAAAGTTCCAACCTTGCGGATAGTTTATCTATCATCATTTAATGGCAGTAGCAATTAGGAACAAGTCTGCTACCTTCATTTGTGAGAAAACTGGATGTTAAAAGATGAAATATCCTTTTCTAAGTGATGCGCCAGAGAACAGCCAAACTAAAAAAAATGAACCATCAAATTATTAGGGATATATTTCTTACATGAAGAATTATAACATGCTGTCTTACAAACTAAATAAAACAACCATGAAAGAAGAAAATGCCTTTGTGGCAGTGGGGAGGAAAAGTAGGCAAAGCTCAAGAAACAAAAGCGAACAACTAACTCAATCTCAATGGGATAGAATTGTCCTTTGAAACTCCAACTCTTCCACTAGTGATTAAAGTGACTGGTTTTCCCCATAACAAATGTCAAACTTCACGACTTGAATGTAACGATATATCTGTTAAGTTAGTACCATTAGAGGCTTTACGTACACAAGGCTTCTCTCTTGCCTTCCGACCTTCCCAATTCTTATTTTCAATGGTGCAGAGTTAGCCTCAATAGCCCAACCTTGTCCCACTTGTTTCAAAATTGCGCTTCTATCTTTCCTTTTTGTCACTTCAAAAATATATGGCTGGAAGCCTTATTGGGCCTTAGTTTAGATCTTTGCCCAATCTCCTTACCTTCTAAATCTTTAGAGATTTTTTGGGAAGATTTTAGTCCTCCATGTATCCTTGGTCAGAGGAGAAGCACCAAAGTTATAATTTCTAAAGAAAAGTAAGACTTGCTCAATAGAGCAGTTCTTGGATGAGCTATAAAGGATGGATAGGCTATGAAGGTATATACTCTTTCTGAAAGGACTGATAACCTTCATTCATTGGATCGGATAAAAAAATATCATTCATTGGGGCTAGAAGGTAAATAAACCATATCAGGGTTGAACAACAAACAATACATTAGATTATTCATCATCTCTCATTTTTCTAGAGCCACCATAGTTCCAGGGTAAGTGTTGTGATTCTAAAAGCTAAAATATTACCTATGTGAACTTTTGGTCTATTCAATAGTTTCCAAGAGTGAAGAGGAAGAGAGAGGACCATCTTAGTTGGACTGTATGTTTTCAGACATGTTTCAAGCACCCTAATTTGATTCTTGCCAGTGTCTCTCTTATAATTGGTGGCAGGCAGTCTACCTCTTATTTAGAGTTTGTGACACTGTCAGAGTACTTTGTTTCCTTTCCCTTGATAAGTTTCCATGATTAGTCTTAATTTCTTATGAAACAAAAGGAAGCTATACATAGGAGATTGAACTTTTTAATCCATCACCGCTTATCATTTTTTCTGAATAAAACATATTTCTTATCTTTTTGTTTTGTTTGTTTATTTATTTTATTTTTATAGGCTAGTAGAAATCAAACATAAACACAGACAGAGGAAGGCGCATCCTATGTACACAGGCTTATGAGGCTAAGAAAGTCTTAAGTTACCATCCATCTTAAATAAATAATTAGTAGTAAACCTATAATCTTTATTGATGGAACAGATTATCCATAAGTCAAAAATATACAACTAATGTATCTATCAAAAAAATATATATACAGCCTTTAGATCATGAGTGGAACCTAGACAGCCCAAGTCTAAAGGGGACTGACCCTTCAACGATCTGAATGCGCCGTATTAAAAATTTGATCTTTGTACGCTGGATATAAATATAACAGAAAAGGGCTACTAGCCAAACCCACTGCTCCACTTATCAAACTTTGATCTTTGAACAGCAGAAGCTCTCACTTATTTGTAAGATTATGATGCACAACTGGGAAATTACAGCAAATCTCTGTCATTTTGTAAATCAGAATATTGTTGCAGATTCTTCACTAACTCTATAATGTGCATCTGTTCTGTATTAACTTTCTCCCTTCCCATGAGAAGGATATAGTTTAACTGATACAGTGTAGTAGGGCCTCACAGACTCATACCCCCACATCTCATAAACAGGGCAAAATCCTCTTTTCCGGGAGTTACAAAGAGTTGGGTCAATTGCACCCTATCAAAAGAAAAAAAGAAAAAAATTAGATTCATTAATTGCCACAGGCCTAAACACTTTTTCTAAAGAAAAATAAATAATAAGTAAATAACTCTAAAAAATGTCAACCATACTGACGATGAGAAACTCATGATGATTAAGCATCTTGACATGGACTTGAATTTCCATTTATAAATGTTTGGATATATACTCAACATGTCCTGCACATAGCCTTTGCCCTCTCTAACCTTTTGTATAGGTCAGTATACTCTTATGGGTATAGGGTGTTGTACTTTCTCTTGCTTCTTTAATGAATTGGTCCTTTTGCCTATTAAAAAAATGTCCTGCTTCTGCTTGGGTTCGTTCCATCCATTTTAACATAAAAATCAGTGTGTACAGACTGGATTTAGATGTCAAGGGTATTGTGCCCCTGCTAAAGATTTTTGCTGAAACTCTCCTTTGTCCTTCCTCTGCTGTAGCTAATCATAACGTCTTTCAACTCAAATTAAAGGTGGAATTAATTGTGACCCTTACCAACAAGCATTTGTTTCTTTATACAAATTTATTGCCTCACAAATGTTGCAATGTTTTTCCATTCACCAAGTTTGTTCTGTTTGTCGAAACACTCTTTTCTGTTTCTGTCTTCCAAATCCTAGAATTTGAAATATTAAGTGGGCTAATTGAAGAATATCCTTATAAGGCTGGGTATGGTCAATTGTGTATTTGTTTGCACCTTTATGCATGTCTTGGCTCTGAAGTAACCGTGTTTTGTCAGTCTTGTTTTTCTTTTTAAGTGGATAATTTTCTCTCTCTTGGATTTGACCTTACCATCCTTTTTATGTTTCTATTTATGGTCTTCATCGAGTTTACTGTTCATGGAAATGTTATTACATTTTTCACTGATAAAAAAGAAGAAATGTTATGCATTTTCATAGACAGCTGGTTTTGCTCTGTGCACTGTCTTTTATCCTTTTTCCTTACTGTATTTTGGGGAAATGTTCTTAGATATGTTCATGATGTAAATAATGTTTCCTTTATAGGAATGATTCAAGGATTTGATCAGGAGACTGCTGCTGTAGTATTATCTTGAAGATTAACTACTCAAAATGGAGACAGGGTATGTCCTACATTTCAGAAACTTCATCCTTCTGCTGCGCATTCAATTATATATTATCGTATATTTGGATCATATGTTTTGAGTCAACTCAGGTTGGTTACAGCAACTATAATCGTATTGTGAAAGGCTCACCTGTCTTAATTATTATAAGCCTCATTTTCATATTATTCAGAAATCAAAGTGGTATTTGTTTTATATAATATTTGATTGCATTCATTGGACAGGTATTAAATTGTTGTTTGGATTCAGTTTTGTTTGAGTTACATAATGTTTGATCACAGTCTTGTCTGTCTGCTGTGGCTTCTGCTTTTTAGTTGTCTCTAGCATTCTACGACTTTTAGATCCTATATTTTACCTATAAAAAAAAGATCCATAATCTTCTTCCAAATCATTGACTTGTTTCTTTTCTGAAACTGTTCTTGTAGCCTCTTGACTGTATAAAACCACAGGTTATTAACTGGCATGATAATGGTTTTTATATTTGCAAGGAAGGGTTTGGTATAACTACTCTTCTAGCTCTGACTGATAAAACTAGTTAACTGGTGAATAATGGTTTTTATGTTTACCGGAAAAGTTTTGATACTCTACAGTAGTTGATCGGTCTCTCTCATTCGTCTCTAATTAATTGGTGATTATCGGAAGGATGATCACAATCCACGATAAACGCCTGTTTCACTGTTCCCCAGTTTATGACAATCTGGCTGGTCTGTTGTACGATAACTGACTTTGTGACTTCTCTTTCACTTCCACTTTTAATACAATTACTATATTGATCTGTATTATTATTTTTATTTTTTTGCCAGGTGTTCTGCAATAGTCAGTTGACACCTATTTCCGCATATTTATTAAACGTGAATGTTTGATTCTGCGGTCTGTGATCAACTTCTCAATATCCTTATATATTCGTTCCTTCCTACCAGCATTGTAGATGTGGCTTCTATTGCAGCTGACCAGATTCTTTTGCTAGTTCTATTTCAGTCTTATTTATTTTCCAGCACTGGAATGCCTTAGCTCAGTGGCGTAACATATGAGTGCCGTCAACACGAACTACTGGGTAATCATTATTTTCATACTATTTAACTCTTTCTCTGTGTGATCTGAAGTCAGGGAGGCGCACAGGATGTGAATCATTATCTCTCTAACTCTAAATGACTAATAGCTCATTGAAACATTGCAATCTCTTTGGATATCTTAGGTATGTTCCCTCTCTGGATCCCAGCTCTTGACATGCATGGATTAACCTTTTACCTGCTATGGTAACTAAGCATGATAACTATAATATCAATACATTGTATGATTTCATTAAATGTCTCTTCTGCATCTTCAGTTCTCAGGATATCTGTACTTAGATCAATGTGTGCAAATACCTCTCATCTCTCGAGACTAGAATTATCTGTGTTGAAGCCCTACAAGATGGCCTTTGGCTCAACGTGAACGTAATTAATAAATATGAACTGACTAAGGACATTTCTGGATGAAATAATTTGAAATTGTATTAATCTCTGGATAGATAATGCTCTTCTTAGAAGTTGTATGCTATCTTTCATAAAAAAAAAAAAAAAAAAGGTTGTATGCTATCTACTGTCTCAATGTCTCAATGTGATATGGTCCAAATGCCAAAATCACTTTTATTCTGAGACAGTCTGGAAGAAATGTGAAAATGTGGATATAATTTGGTCCGAATCTTAAGCACTTTATACAGACCAAGAAATAAGGATCCAACTCTCTACGTAGTCTTATATGTAGATAATAAATGGATTTATAAGCCCTTTACCACCTTGAGTTCTCATTTTCAAATCCATTGATCTTTGCATCAAGGTATTTCTCATTAATTATTTTATCAAGACTATTAAGATGTTAAATGTTTGCTACATGGAAGATCCTATATCTTAGACATTTCAAGCTTAGAATGTTTGAATTTATTATTCATTTAGCCTACTAAAAAGTATCTTGAGATAGATCCATAAGGGAGAGACTGTTGCTTCTTCTTCTCTCTCTTTCTCTCTCTCTCTCCATATATAGTGTGCGTGTTTGGATGGATAGTTTATAGATCTTTCTAGTGGCAATTTCGAATTAGTCTAGTCTTCATATGCTGACAGCATTCTTTGGCTTATTTTCCTTATGTTTATTTCTTACAGGCATTTGCTCAGCTATTGCAAGCTCCTCATGATGATGCCTGCAACTTATCATTCCAAATGAGTTCCTATCCAAGAGTGTAGTGCTCTTGATCAGCACTGGCTCCCAGGTCAGTACCTAATTTTTGTATCTAGATAATAACTTGGTTTCTTCAAACAGTACTTTTGATGACCCTGTCCTTTTTGCTTTTTACTATTTTAGAACATTTCAGTCAACAGACAACGCTAATGGATTGTTCGAGACTAGCTGACAGGGGTTAGGTTGGCTTTGTGTAGGGTTTCTGTTATGGTCTTTCTCCTTTTGTCTTTAATATCTTTGGGTCCCTTGTGTACTTCTTTCCATCAAACGCATTTACTCTCTCTTATTTGTTCTTCAATATATGTGTTAACTATCTCAGATTTTTCATATAAAAAACTGGACCAGATGGCCTAGTGAAGTTGGTCTGGGTCTTGGTGGCAGCCTTTACAGTCCTGTCACCTTATTTAAACCATTTCTAGATCGAACCATGGTTGAACTGTTGCTTCCTGAGTTCAGTATTGAACCTCATGTGACGGGGTCCTCTAGTACTGCTCAAGCCTATTACTACAAAACTTTGATTTTTGCTTATCCTTGGCCTGTGCTTCTAACCTGTTAGAATGGGCTAGAAAGCCCTATCAGACTATTGCTTCTATTCCAGGAACTTTTGCTTTTTATAAAGGGTTCTGCTAAATCAATATCACTATGCAGTGTCATTATAGTACTGCAGGATGAAAACACGCTTAATGAAGTATTCATCATCCCACGTTTAATTTTATGGTCAATCTCTTATCACATTAAAAAAAAATTGTAGTACCATGGTCCTTTCCATATTCCTAGTTTGTTATGGTAGAGAGAAGCAAACCAGCATTAAAGTACAGGTTGATATGCACACTTGTTTGTCAAAGATCTGTCTTATAAATCCTCTAAAGTAATATAGTTTCATAATTTTATAGTTTATGATGGAATGGCATTTATATATATCTATTAGGCGCGCATCTCGTCTAGCATAGCATTAATTTTGATCAAATTTTGTATGCTTGCTGCAATGAATTGATGCCCTATTTATGCGCATGTAGTTTGTTGGTTGGTTAATTATCACCTGTTGGCTTAGGTTGAATCATAATATCCTCACCTACTTTTATGAGATTATGTATATACTAAAACTTAATCTTACAGAGACATCTGTATTCATCGACAATATTATGAATCCTGTTATATATAATAGGCTTGTTCTTGTGTGTCCCATGATTTTCTATTTTGTTCTTAACCAGAGAAGTTCTGTAGGACTTATTGTTTTCTCTTACCACCAGGCAGAGTCCATTCCATCCAAATAGATACAAACCCGAATCTTTAGATGTTGTGTTGTGTGTGAAACTCCATTTTTATCCTTAATTTTTTTAATGACATGTTATGGCAGGCAAAGATTCTGTGGCAAAGTTAAGACCCGTCAGCTACATACAACAATGCGAATGAAATGGCAACTGGATCAGATGTAGTCTTCACGGATGAGCGTGAGCCTTCAAGTGTTCTTTAGGCATCTCCAGAGAGGCTGGCTGTGCAATCATGAGAACAAGAAGGACTGGTACCTAATACACACACACACACTTAAATCTATGGGGTTGGGGTTGGTTGATATGGGTTGAAAATCCTCTTGTCCTTGTGTTGTCTGTCTGTCTGTATGTCTGTCTGTCCTGGTTCCAATGAATTTTCCTTTCTTCCCTGTGTTAAAAGACTATGAGAAGTGAGAGACCCACCGGAGATTATTTGAGAAAGCGAATAAGGGAGGCATGTATCATTCTTTAGGGGGGGGTGGTTGGGTTTGGGGTTTGGGATTGGGGTTGGGGGGGAAGGTAGTTGTTGCTTTCCTTGGTAGAGAATAAGAGACAAGGTTGATAGTGTTATACAGGGAAGAAAGGATTGATGGTTTATGAGTGCTAAAAGGTCGGTCAGTCAGTCCAGTCAGTCAGGTGTTGAGGGAAACCAGGAAGAGATGGCTGTCAGCTGTAGTCTCTCTCTTGTTTCTTAATCTACTCATATTGTTAATTAATTAATTAGACACCCAGGTTAGAAGAAAGAACATTGTTGATTTATTGTTGAGCTTTTTCTTTTCTTTTTCTTTTCTTGTTATATTTTAAAAAGTTATACTGAAATGGGGACTTGTGAAAATGTTGGGGAAAATGGATCTTTTGTTTTTCACCCTTACACATTTTAAATACAGCTATCAATTTCCTCCTGCCTCGGTTTTCCTTTTTGTTTTGTTTAGCCTGCGGTTTCTGGGCTGTTGCATGATATATATATATATATATATATATATATACTGAAGTTGCATGATATGGACATGACCAATTTGCTTAATTATATTTCATGTGCTCTTTATTACGTTCTTTATAAAAGGATCATGCATTTGACATCAAATAACCAACCATGCTATGGTCTAAATGTTTTGACACTTTATGATCGATGTCTCTTTAAAATACCTAAAATGTTAGTTTAGGGAGGCTTTAATTTGAGACTCAGATAGATGAGTGAAAGTATGTTGCTATTAACTGTAATTTCTTCGTTTAAGAGATTTTGATTAATGACATTTTTTTCATTTAAAATTTTTTAACAGAAATATTTCGTTTATCATCTTAATTTTTGTTTCACTCGTATTTTCTGTCAAATGAAAACAAGAAAAGATGGATAACAAAATTGAAAACCAACAAAGATCATCATCATGGGTAATTGAGTCAAATCCTAAAGAGCAGTGAGCAAAATTAACTAAAAAGAATCAATAAAATTTTTGGCTTGATAAATTTTATAGAAGTTAAACCCTCTTTATCTTTGTGAAGTTGAAAAGGATTTTACTTGTTAACAACTCATTAGAGAGTTTAATAATATCTTACTATTTTAATCTATCACTTTTTGAACCCACTTTGATATCTATTATCTACTCAACTAAATCTCAAACTCTTTATCATTTCATCTCCCATTGATCTCTATTCCAACTCATTTAAAAAAAAAAAAAAATTGTTTTGGATTCATTCAATAGTTATTTAAATTTAGTAAATTCAAAATCCTTGACTTTAGTTGTAGTTTAAAAAAAAAAAAAACCAGAGGAACAAGTTTGGTTTCCTTTTCTTGTTTTAAAAAAATATAAAAATTGAATTAGAGAGCAAAGAATAAATTATGAATGACATAAAAATGGTGCTTTTAAAAATTGTTTTCAAGAACAATTTTAAAAAACTAAAACCAAATAAACCTTAAAATTAGCTAACAATGGCTTATTTACTACCATTATTCTTTTTTTCATTGACAACCAAAGACTTTAGACTTAGGTTCAAACAAACTTAATGCATTAAATTGATTAAAATTTAACAACATTTTAGCAATAATTTGGAGTAAAAAACCAATATAATAGTTCAAAAAAATTAGTTTATAACTCATTTAATAATTTTTTCATGTAGGCAAAACTTGCATTTTCTTAAATGTAAGGGATAGTGTTTCATAATTTGATTCCAAACTCAAATATAAATTTGGGTTTTACATTTCAATCACAATCGCAATCGCATTTTAAAGTTTAAATTGAAAAACTTAATTTGGTAAATAATATAAAGGATTGAGCACTTAAGCAATTTGAAGGCAGTAGGCAGAAGATGCAAAGTTGCAGGGAGGAAGAAGAAGAAGAAGAAGAAGAAGAAGAGAAGAGGAAGAAGAACAAGTGTACGGAACAGCAACATGCTCACTGGGCCACAGATCGAGCCTCATCCTTCAAACCATGGAAGGAGGCAGAATCTGCCTCATCTGCCTCACCAACCTCCTCTCAAACCCTTCTTCCCCCACCTTCCATGTCGCTCACGCCCTCTCTCAGCTTTCCCGCGCCCTCTCTCACCCCCCTTTTCTCCATTCCCTTCTCTCCCTCCACCCTCACCTCCTCGTTTCCCCTCTCCTCCACTCCCTCTCCTCCTTCAACGACCATTCCATCGCCTCCCAGATTACTCATATCGTTCTCTTTCTCTCTAATTCATCTCCTCCTTCTTCCCTTTATGCGGAGTTTGTCTCTCGGATTGCCTCCATCTCTCAGTGCTAAGCTCCTGGAAGTCCCAGCAGGCACTTATATGGTACCTTTTTTTTTTTTGGTCATTTCTCGCTTCTTTTTTTCCTTCTTTTTTTCGTGTTTGGTTATGTAGGAGATTTGATGATTGACCACAATAGTCGTTCCTTTGCTGTTTTGGGTGCCAGGTGGCCAGTGTATTTTTATAAGCTATTTTGTTCATTTTTTCTCAATAGCTAAACAAGTGACCACACTGCGTCCTCACACCTGTCTCTGTGCACTCCCACCTTTTTCCCCACATCTGTTTAAAGTGTTTCTTTTGTTTGGCTACTGGAGAAGTGGGTGGAAGATTGAAATCATGAAAAAAAAAACTTAATGGAAGTGATTGTATGTCCTATTTAAGAAACCGGGTTAAGAATTTTGTAACACAAATTGTAGTAGTATTTTCCTTCGTTTTCTGAACAACCAAATAGACCACCATCGATTAGTATCTCACCTTTCGTTTCCTAAGCTGGATCAGAGTCAGGTGAGGATAATACTATACCATCTTGTTTTATATTGCCTTTTTATCTTTTTGTTTAATTTTTGATGGAAAATGGACGAGGCAAAAGTGTGATGATTAAATCTTATAGGAAAATTATTTTGGCCAATTTGGTATCGACTGATGGATGTTATGAAAAGAACTTTTTCCAAAATTCCTTTTCTATGTTTTCTGGTTCAGAGAAAGATAGTCTCAAATAGTAAATAAAAAAAAAAAATTAACCATTGAAAATTTTGGCATCTCAGTTATCTATGTTACATGTTTCAATGCATAAGGGCAACAAAAACATAATTTCTAGGCAAACAAACAAAGTTCTCAAGCCCCATGGAGGGCCCTTGAATATTGTAGAGCTTGAGGACTTGAGGATATACTTGAATTTCGTATATTGGTTGGAGTTTGGCGCGTCTGTTGGTTGGCATGGGTGGGTTGGTTTTTCATACCCAATTACAACATTTAACTAGTTTTTTGTTAGAAAAAAAAAAGAAAAAGAAAAAAAAAAACGCTGGTAAGAAAAGGAAACAAAACATATGCATTAATAGGATTAAATGATCTTCCATCCAGTCATTAGTTACATTCAGAGGATTGGTCCTACATTGGACAAGAAAGCATCCATCTGGAGTTGGACACTATTAGTTTCTTCTGGGGTGACTGAATTCATTACTTCATCTGAATAGCATTCATTTCAGCATTTCTCCATATGCAGCTTCATTGCTTAGGGGTTCTCTTGAACTGTGAGATGGATAATCCTTATGGCCACATCAAAGACAAAAGTGCTTTAGTCTTCAACCTTGTTGCAGGTCTGCAGTTGCCTAGGTAACAACTAAAGCAAACCCAGAAATTATTCATCTTCTTTTACTACACATCTATCATATTATATCTTTAGTGCATTATCTCTTTGTTTCATATTGAATACAGTGAAGAGATCCAGGGGGAGATCCTGTTTGTTCTGTACAAACTATGTATCCTCCAGTATGCATCTGAAGAGGGAAATGGGTCTGACCTTTTATTTTCCTTTTGCCCCAAGCTCTTGCGCTTGTCAATGGAAGCTCTTATGAAGACCCAATGTGATGATGTTCGTTCGAATTGTGTAGGTTTGTGAACTTCCTTTGGACGTTTATTCACTTCATTTCTTGCTATCACATGGGAAGCATCTAGTTAATCCTTGGTCCTATGAAGTGAGTTCAGCATTTGCCAGGACTCTTTACTCCAAAATAAGTTTTCCTTTTTGTATCCTTGACCTCTTGTTCTTGTTTATGATTATGTTTTGACAAATTACAAAAGCAACTTCACAAACCCAATCTTCCCATCATGTATGTATCACAGTGTGAAATAGGAATAAGAATGATGTTTGTCAGTGGTGGTAAAGTCCCTAGTGACTGCTTGTCACAATATTCCTCACTGGTAAATATTTAGTTCTTAAGCAGAGTGGGTAGGAATAGGAATAGTAACAAACTAGTGATTTGGACCACTGCTTAAGTTCCATATAAACAATCTCTCAGTCCAAATAACAGTATGATCATATGATTAATTGATCCCATGCAATAATAGGAGTAGTAAAAAATAAGAATTCTCAAAAGCTATGCACAGTGTGACCATCATCTGCTTGTATTGTGGTTCTAATCATGTCAATATAGAACTTTTAGATGGTAAGTGTTATATGTTGTATCCATCCTGAAATGGCACAGATGCACTTGTTTCTTTCATGTCTTATATTCCCTTAATTGTGTGTCAGTTTTCTCCTGTGTAGCACTCTTGACAGTGTTGCTCAGGGTGCTGAGAATGCTTTTGCAAATGACCTTAAAGCATTAAGAAGTTGCTGTGAGCTGATAACTCATGGTGACAGAACATGAAAAGATGTGCTTCCTCTGAACATCTTGTTTGCTGAAGCTATCAGGTCACTACTTTCTTCAGATGTCCTTCAACACTTTGGAGTTGATCTTCCATTGTTATATCTTAGGAAAGTGGGTTCCAAGCCAAACTAGACTCAGGTCTTCGTGGAGAAATATTGTGGGTTATGTATTTGAAATATTAAGATTGTCAGAGGTAATAATCTAGCCTGTCTAACAAGGGCTTGGGTGGTAGACCTTTCGTCTCTATCGATGTTTTGCTTGAATGCCACCACAATTTTCTAATTATATTAAACAGACTGGATATGTATTTTGTCATCTGTGCATTATCCCCGACACCACCACTGAATGGTCTGATGGTTGTATGCTGTGTATCTACAAGCCAGTAGTTACCTCAAATCTCTACATTTATGTTATGATCAAAAAATGGACTGTAACTCTTTTGCATGCTGCAAATTCATGTTGTCTGACTACTGAAATTTGTGGTGATTCTAGGTGCAGGATCCAGTCTGATTAGCTCCTGCTGTGAGTTCTTGATCTTTTATCAACAGCTGAGCACGCTTTCGGGACAAAGACTTGCTATTGGATTCCTCTCTGGACCATTCTGCAGTGTATGGTTAGCGGTTCCTTTTCATCCTGTTCAAATTCAACTCTGAAGCTTGCTGCAAATTGCATTTTGAACTACCCTGGAATAGTATGTTTAATTTGAAGAAATGGTAATATCCTGACACGGATGCTTTAGAAGACATATTGATGGGGACATAGACATGCTTTAGAGAACATTGATTATTGTGCTCAATCCTGTAGGTCTCACTTAGATTCTCCTTCTTCTCATGAGCTGATCCACCACAGCATTAGTTAAGATAAAGTTGGACATTACCATTTGCTTCTATATGCCTCTGAAAAACTCCAAGCAAATTTGCACTCCTGTACTTTCTGGAAGGAGCGCCATTCAGTCATGAAGGAACTCCACTAACAACAAAGCTAAGCTGGAATTAGGAGATTGTATTGATCTCTGTAGAACACGACATACCTTGGTTTTCGAGAAATCAATCAGTGAAATGGAGGATGAAATTGTTTTGGGAGTACTGGAAGCTTTTCATTCAATATTACTCTTCCAGAATTCTTATCTCCTCTTAAACAAAGGAATTTAATGATGATTCTGGTTTCATCCTCTTGGTTTAGTTTTTCATTTGGATGTTTAGGATTATTTCCTAGTGAAAAGATGAAATGGAGAGTGTATCTGATGTTCAGTTCTATTGTGGATGTTCTCCTGGGAAATGAATCTGGACAACCCATTAGAGATGCAGCTTTATATCTACCATCAGTCTTGATTTGTTATCTTTTTGCTGGGTGAAGAGCACTCAAAATCCAAATTATTATCTTGCCAAATCTGCAGTTCTGCTGATACTATATGCCAGCTCTATTATAAATGATGTGTCTTCTTAGTACCAATCCTAGCCATTCTAAGACTTACATAATAAAGCAGTCTTTGTCTAAATCTTTGATGTCTACTTCCCAGACTTGCAGATGAGAAGCTGATTTTGGCTATCAGACCTTGTTCTCAGTCAAGCAGGCGTTCCCATGTGGAGCTGCTGATTCAGTGACAATAGCGCAACTGTTGATTCTTTATGGCTTGTACCGGGGTCTTGCAAAGACAGGCTATCAAATTCCCTACAGTTCAGAGGCTGAGAGGATCCTCTTTGAGCTGGCAGCTCAAAATGAATGGGATTTATCTTCTACAATGATACATTTTATATCGATGAAGCCAGTTATTCAAGAAAAATGGTTAAGCCTTTGTCTTATCAATACAAATTCTGCAGAAAAATAGTTCAACTGAGGTCCATCATGTCCTTGAAACAACAGCCAAAACATGGATGTACAAGGACTAGCAAAGTTAGTGCAACGGAGATAACAGCTGGTGCTCTTGGTTTCTTTATTAACTTCAGCTTATAGAGGAAGAAGACAATGAGTGTGACATTATTTCAGTAGTGAACCTCATGGTAGAAATCATTAACATTTTCCCAGATGCTGCAGACCAATTATGCATGCATGGCATAGGCAATGGGATCCAGGATCTTTTTTCCCGTTCAAGCCGACCTTTGTCCCACAGATGTTTGTTGCCATTGAAATTCTAATTTTTGATATTCTATGGTCAGTAAAACCTGAAATACTTTCTGATGGTGGAACTTGGCTTGCAGTGACATGAAAATTGATTAAATCAGTGATCTTTGTTCAGTTTGTTCTTTCATTAATTAAGCTGGAGAATTCACTCTTTTCTAGTTGATCTGGTACTTGATCCCCATGGTGACTGCAGAAGGTGGACTCAAGAAAGTATCTTAGTACTTGGCATTCTTTCCTTGATCTTACATCATTCCACTAGCCAAGCCCTTGTAGAATCTTCAAAAGCCATACTTCTGAATGCTTCCCTTGTCTCCATGATCAACAATGTGATCCTATCAAGCTGTTCAAAGGGACCTGCTCTAATTGAAGATGACGAGGAAACAAGAAAAGGAGAAACTTTAACATTTGTGCTTATACTATACTTCTTCTCTTTTAGAAGGTCAGTGCTTCTCACATCAGTCATGTCTTCTCCTTAGATATAATTAAAGAACTCCTAGTTACCATCAGAGCTAACCAACCCTTCTTGTTTGCCTTAGTTTCAATGCAGTTCTACCAGGTACTCTGGACTGGCAAAGTCTCCTTGATCCATCAAGCTGAACTCAGCCGCTTTCCTTGATTAGCATTCACTGCCACTTTGACCTGTTTTGAGCTGATGCATTTGGATCTCTCTGGTTAAGCTGGTTGCTTCATGACCCGGCATCTGTTGGGTGCATTTGCAAGATAACAGACCCCAGCGAGAAAACAAGATGAAATAAAAATGGAATGGGACGCCATTTCTGTAATGGCTATTCTCGAGAAGGATTTGTTTTTACTGCATTAGAGTGGCGCATGAACTCAGCCCTGCACATCTATGATTCTGGGGTGGGAACAGTTTTGGAAGGAGGACAAAAAAGCGGTTGGAAGGAGTACCTGGTGCAGGCTGATTGTTGAAAAGCTGGCTATGTCTTTGACAGTTCCATGTTTGTATCAGTGTTCCATGAATACACAAGCCTGCTGTTCATGTTGCTGTGCTTTAATGACTGGCACTCCTAGTGGATGAAAGAGTCTGTTTGATGATTCCTGCATTTCTGCCATAATTGAAGACCTTTCAGTCTGCAATGTGGCGTGGAGACAATTAGCTTCTGTTTCGAGAACACTCAATATGACCACCTGAATGCAGGCCAGTTGCCAGCTAAATCGAGTTTTTCCAGGTGAAAATTTCCCTTATCTCATGCTGGTTTCTCTAGTTTGCAGACAGGATCCGAATCAAAACATGTTTTCTTGAAAGAATTTACCGCCTCAAATTGTTGGATTGTACGGATTTATCTGATGACTGTCCCACTAAGAAATTAGGTTCTCATGTCTTGTGTTTTACCATGGAAAATATAAAAAAGAAAAATAAATATAATAAAAAAAGCTTATATATTTTCAAACTTCTTTTTTTTTTTTTGAAAGACCTTTCGCTCTGTTAATAATTATTTTGTATAAAGATGAAAAAATAGTGGAATAGGTTGGAAGACATAAAAATCATTCGCCGCCATAATTTATTTTGTTATCTTCCTTTGTACGTTCTTTTCAATCATTTTCCAATTTATCTTCTTTCCTTGGCATTCAAAACATCCAGAAAGGTTTATATTTGAATATATGATGCAATTTCAGTTCTGGCTCCTCCAAAGCATCATTCTATCTTCCTACAAGAGTTCAATATTTAAGTGTCTTAGCATGTTCAGAGAAAAAATACTCACATTACTAATAAGAAACAGGTGCTGGCCTCAAAGAAACCCAAAGCAATTAAAACGAAAGTAATATTATGTGAAGTCATAAAGTTAAGATTTCATGTTTGAAGTCTACAAAAATGCAGGCTTACCCAGCTTATATTTACATTAAGAGGATAGTCAAGATGGAAGCTAGAGAAGATCAGGAAGGTGGCTACCGCCTTTGATTACAGCTTGTGAATTTCTCATTCACCTAATGTCATCCAACCCATCTGCATAAGAAACAAAGATTGCTGGAAAGTAATGTTTTCTAAGTCTGTATACGAATGATGCCCAAGTAAATATTTGTTAAATCCTCATTTTCTTCACTGAATTGATTGTGAACATGTATTGATTTCCAACAATCTCCCTTTAAGGATCTGAAAGATAAAATAACTTTTGTGCATACATGTAGTAGTAGACCAACACAGTCTTGAAATGAAATGGATTGATGGTTTGGTTGGTTAGAGCATTCTACTTCTGGGTTATTTAATAGCTCATTGCAAAATAAATGAACTTTTTGCTTGCCTGCCTTTAATGGAATTGCTCAAATTTGAATACTGTTGAACTTGTACAGTAAAGAAAAGGTGAAAATTGAAAGCCACCACAAGTTATTCTTTGATTTATTAAGTACCTTCAATCTATAAATTCTCTTAAATTTCACAGATAGGTAGTATATAAATGACAGGTTTTACTGTAATTACCACCCTTCTCACATGGATATATGAAGAAGACAGGGAAGTTTATTAAACATCTTTTGGTATGAGTAAAGTGGACTTTTCCATACCTACATTTGTCTAAAAATAATGCCTCTTAAGGTAAAAACAATTTATAATTAAAAAAAAACACACCTTATCAAAAAATCAGATCTGGTGGGCGATAGTTGGCCATGCCAATCCTCAACATTTTTGCAGGGTAAGGTAAACTGTAAACAAAGACTCCTTCCATTAAAACTGTGACTACCATTAAAAGGCTCCTTCCATTAGCATCCCATTACACAAACATAAACATGATATGTCAGAATCAATGCTTACCCCAGAAAATGTAGCTTTAAATGACTGTTACAACAAGGAGGATTTACATGTTATGAGTGAAAGTGAGTCCTAATACCATTACACAGTGAAATAGGAAAGTTATTACTTACTAAGTAAATGGACAGGTGAAAGATGAAAGGATAGACATTCAGAAAAGTTTATGATTACATGGCATAGCAATTGGCATGAGCTCCGCCAACTCTTCATTTAGCCATGAGTATTTGTCAGAGTGCCAAAACCAGTCTCATAATAAGAGCTTCTTCAGATATTTTCATGTAGAAGGCTGCCACAGAGCCTGGGATCTTGATAAATGGTATTTCCTGCATGATGACATCCCCCCATCAAAGTGCCTTTTTCTTTCTCCCTCTTTCCATTAGCATTTTCCATGGCCTTGATCTTTCCTTCATCTAGTAATAGGTTCATAAAAACTGGTTTCTGATGTTACTATGCCTTCATGCAAATCACAATTAATAAGGATCCTCAACAAAAATAATTGTGCAAACAAACTCCAAGCATTGTTCTGATTTCTGGAGCGGTTCGGGTTTACCTTGTCACTATTTTTCCCCAGAAATAACAGCTAATAAACAATCCTGATCCATCATGAGAGAGAGTTGCTCAAGATGTCTATAGGAAAAACCTATGCCATTTTTGTGACTGGCCGTCAACTGTAAGGCTGCCAAACTTAGCAACTGTGCATACAAAACTCCCATGAACTCAATTTGGCCTCCTTCTGTGCTTAAAAAAAAAAACTAAGTCATCGAGATTTTGATATGTCCATATTTTTCTTTCTCTGGCTTCAGGTTCAAGGGCAGAGTACCGCGCCTCACAACTTCGAAGGAAATTCCCTTTTCCAAATGCAGTGAGAACCAGAGGATCAGTGTTCATTTCAACAGCTTCATCAAGAAATCCTGTCTTCCTCCATATATTTAAAGCTGTGGTTCCATTAAACCCAATCCTATTAGCATCAAATAAAATCCCTACAGTGACTATATCTGGTCTCACATGATGGGTTGATAGTTCCAACATTAAGATTCTCAAGCGTGTAAAATCCTTCATCTTCAAGTAAGCTAGCAAAATCGTATTTGCCATTGTTGCATTCCATGGAACATTTTCTGCTTCCATTTCCTTGACAATGGAGTCTACGCCTTTTCGACTCAATAAACAAGCATGAGAAAGGAGAAGCAAACACCAAACAAGATCAGTTCTATCGGTCACTGAAAAAAGATCAAGTCCCAAGTCAGCTAATCTTGAAAACTTGTAGTTTTCAATGTAAACTTTAGCCAATTTCCTAATCAAATCATCCTTTAAAGGGATTTTGGAGTTCAAGACCCTTCTATAAGCCTTCTCCATTTTCTCTATGATCCCAAAGTTGGCATAAGCCTCAAGCATCATAACCAAAGTAGAGGATTGAAAACCCATTCTCTTTGAAAGCACAGTCTGACAAACCCGTTCCATTCTTTTCAGCAACCCACCACGGGAAAATTCTTGAATCAGCAAATTATAAGTAATGTGATCAGGTAAACAACCGTCTGACTCCATTTTCTTCACACACTCATCAAGCTCATCATACATTTTGAATTTTCCGAAGGATTGGATAAGCCCATCATACGTTTCAGTATCTGCAATTAAGTTATTTTCCTTTAATTCATTGAGAAAATACAAAGCTCTGTCAAACTCCCCCTTTCTAGCAAAACAATGAATAACTGAATTGTAGATCACCAAGGAAGGTTTAAGACCTTGAGTTTTCATTTCTTCAAGTGCCAACACTGATTCTTCTGCAAGATCCTCTTGACTTAGCAATCCTATAATCTTTTCATAGTTGAATTCATTAATTCTTGATTTCTCAATGTCCTTCCATAGATGAAAAACCTGTTCACATATCCTAAATTATCATTATTCAATAAGAATATCCTGGGTTCCTAGTACAAATTTCCCCAATATTCTATTAGGTTGCCAAGAAAAAAAAGTGGGAAAAAAAAAGACGTTCAAATTTTGATTTTTCATTATTAGTAGCTAAAAATACACACCAGACAAATGCGCCTGATACGAGTAGTGAACCTTTTGAATCCAATTTCAGTTTCTTTTATTTTTCCAAGCTTTTTCAGCAACCAAACAGAGGGGAGGGTAAAATCTCAATTTCACCATATATACAGAAAAAAGTACAAAAGAAGAGAAGCAGGAAAATCACCTGAAGAATTTCGCCGGACCTTGAGGCACGTTTCAGGAATCGGATAACAGCCCAGAACTGTTGTTTGCTCCAATCCCCATCATCTCTGAGTAATTGCAGAGGGCTTGAGGCTTTGTTGCTGAGCTTTTGAATGAAGAGTTCGAGGCTGTCGTTCTCATGGAAGGATTCAATTTTAAGGAGGGTTGTATGCTTTGTGGGATTGTCTCTGTGGGATAATTGGAGATGATGAGTCTGGAAGCGAGAATGGGGATGTGAGGAGAGAGAGGAAGGAGTGAATAGGGTTTTGGGCTTTGTGAATAGGGTTTTGGAGAAGAGGATATTGGTGTTGAAAAGGCATGTTTGTTTGAATGTTGTTGCTCTGCAACAATGGATATCCATATCCATATGCTCTGCTTCTATTCGTTTTCTCCACCCTCTCTTCTCCTCTCAAATGGCACGTCCATAGTTTTACAATGCGCCGTGCGAAAAGGATCATCTAGGCCATATCAGGGTTACAAACGCTCATTGCCTAGACTAGTAAAATACTCGAATTCGATTCAAAGCTACTCAAATTATTATTTTTCGAGTTTTACTATTATATTAATCGAGTCGTATAATTATTTATTAATTTTTTAATTGATTTACTTTATCGAGCCGAGTCAATACTGATTATTTTTCGAAATGTTTCAAACATTCGGTAGTGCCTCGATCAAATTTCAATCGACCAATTCTAGAGTTTTAATCGAGCTGCTTCTGACTTTGACCAATATTGACTCCAACTTTGACTCACTCTACCCCAACGCCATATATCATGTAATGAAATTTAATAATAATCTTATAATTTATCGTCTAAAGCAATATAGCATCAATTATTATTTAAAATTTTCAATCTAATAAAAAAATAAATAGAGAAAAAACATCGTAAAAAGCACTTAGGTAACCAAGTTATATGATCTTTATATAATCTTTCATTTCATTATATGATCTTTCATCAAATCTTAGGGCTAATTATTTCTTCAACTTAGTAACTCTTACCTCATACCTCATTAAGAGTTGGTCTCTTTATACTCAAACCATATTGGTTAATATAGTCTTAATCATCGGTTGAGAACTTAGATAAGTAATTACATTATACATCCATCTTTTTCTTTTTTTAAGCATTATCTGTAAGGTGAGCTAGGATTTGGCTCATGTATATTGTTGTTGCATAAGTTTTACAAGAATTGCCAAATAAGTTGTAGCCCAATGGTAAAATCTTGGCGATTTTTCAATTAAACACACCCGTTTCCTGCCAAGCTCTTACGATGCTTAAATTTTAAAAATAAAATAAAATTCTGCCCCCATTGAGTCTATACTAGATTCGCCCGTGGGCATCATCAACGTCTTATTCCTTCTAGTTCGAACCTTTTTCTTTATTTTATGAGTGAAAAAAAAAAATCTATGATATCCTTTTGTCTTGGTCCTTTTGAAGAAAGCATCCTACCATTGCTATTTGCTTGCTTTGGTTACTACATCCATATGAGCTAAGCATGATGTACAGTTATACCATTTTTTCAAATGTTTATAAATATAACATGTTTTCAAGTGTTTATAAACATAACATGATTGAATTTTATTTATCAAAATATTTCTTCCACAAATTTTAGTCTCATAAAAAATAAATAATTTTTTTTTTAATCATGACTAACATCGGAAATCCGCAAACTTCTCTATCCTTCAACTTAATACAAAATCTCTTATTTTACAATTTTAACTTGGTAGTTAGATCAATTAAAGTTTATTTGAAATTTTACTTTCTAAAAAATCAATTCTTGAATGCTAATCATAATAATAATTAAAAAATAAATAAAAAAATCATGAGGTAGAGGACGTTAAGATGAAGGATTTTTTATACCAAAGCAAAATCCTTATTAAGGCTCAATAGCATGGGACAATCAACCTGGCTCTGGCTATACCCATAGAAGTCGTCTCCAAGAAAAATTATAGTGAAAGGAAGGCATCTTAAAACCCATTGAAATATTCTCTCTCTACCTCCAAAATATGTTATAAAAAGATATAAATATATATATCAAAATACAACAAAATAAACAACCGACAGATGATATATTTTCAATATTATAACCACCAGAACTCGACGGAAAACAACTTTAGCAGTCATGAACACTAAAGGCTGGCTACCCAACTAGCCATACAAATACTTGAAAGGATGGCATGGCTCGGCTCCGAATTTACTCTACCCTTTATTCTCAACATGCTGCAAAATCCCACTCTTCCCCTCCTTTTCTTCCATCCCTCAATTTAACCAAAAGAAACAACAATGCCGACAACATCATCGATAAACCATATACAACAAAACAAACCCCCCAGAGTCTATAAGACTAGAAGAAGCGGCTAACTGACCAAGACTTTTATGTACCTATAATCTACAAATCAATATGCTACTGCTCTCACAATAAGTATTTTTTGTTTCACCCAGCAGTGAAGCTTTAGTCAGTTAAAAGGCGATGCATGCAGTTGGATGGGTATATCCCATTGCTGAGGACATGGAGGGGTCCTAATTTACAGATGAGCAGCATACGAAAGTCGCCCAGTATGGTCTTCCCTTCCTCTTATCTCTCTTGCTGTTATCAATGGGATACCTAGCTGGAGAGTTCCATTCTTTGCCCAAGTCCTTAGCAGGCTCAGTAGTGGGAGCTTCAGGGGCTGGAATTAATTTCACGTTTGCAGGTGGTGGTGGTGGTGGTGGTGCAATGCCATTTTTGGCAGGGGCGGCCTTGTCTTCTTTTTGAGCCACCGTAGAAGCTGCATTTTCTTTTGGAGCGGGTGACTTTGGCTTGGTTTCAGTGTTAGCTTCGACCAAAAGAGTTTTCAATGGTATGTGTTGCTTCCCAGTGCTCCAGTTTGTAACCTTGGTAGCCTTTTCATTCTTCTTTCTCCCTTGTGATTCATTCACAACATTAGTAAGAGAAGGAAACCACCCAGCTTGTGAAGATGCAGAGTTTGCCTGTTGTTGGCTCTGTATGGTCTGGATTTCAGAAGGGCCTGCTGATCTCAAACCACTCCCACCACCTTCAGCAGGTTCGACCAATGTAGCAAAGGATGGTGGCTCAAAGACATCGGATTTTTCAGAGCCAGTACGTGATACAGACACAAGATTAGGCTTGTTCAGGGTATCATCCTTTTCTGACTTCAGCACTGCTTTGGAATTGGAATTGATGCCAACAGGAGCAAGTGCATCTGATTGAGTTGAAAGGCCTGTTCCAACTATCACAAACAAGTAAATAGCTTGAACTTAAAAGAGCTGGGACTTATCACAAGATGAGCAAACAACTAGTAGGCTGGCTATTTCAATGCAAAAGCTAATAATAAAGAATAACTCTCAGGAACTTATGCTAAACATTGAAAGGGCAGAGTTGACCAAATCCTCTTACCACCCTATTCTTTAAAAATCAGGTTTGCTAAATGGGAGAAAGCTGCAGTAATATTTTCCACTATATAAAAGGGAAATGTTATTTACCTGAAACAGAACCCCAGTTACCTTCCAAACTATCAGTTTGGCTACCTGAATCAATTGAAACATCAAGTGGCAAAACACCATGCTGTCTATCAATCCCATTTTTGTCTCCTTCCACTTGCAAAGTCTCCATCTTAATACCAGGAGCACTCCCACCAATTTGATCATCTTCAACAGCTATTGTCGGCCTTTGAACAGAAGATTCAGCATCTCCAGACAAATGCATGGGCTCTTTCATCGATGACCTAATATTAGAAGCTTCCCCATCAAGCATTTGAGCTTGGTCCTCTTTCAACACGTGGGTCAAAACATTGAACAGAAAATTCAAAATCTCCAGTCTTAAGCTTTGGCTCTTCTATTGGTTGGTTCTCTGCATTCTGTGAAAATTTCTCACCATCAGGATTTGATTCAGCAACTCCACCGACTGCACCCAAACACATTAGTTTCACCTCATCATGCTTACTGAAATTCATGTTCTTGAGAATCCTGGTTTTGAAGACTAGGAATGTGCTTCTTCTGTTATATCGGTTTCAACTCTCCTGGATCTGAAACTTCATCCAGACTCATGTATTCAATTTTAGGTAAGCTCTCACAGGCACATTCATATCATCCTCTACAGCAACCTGGAATTCAGATAGACTGCTTTTGCACTCTGTATTTATCACAATATTTTCCTCTCCTTCCTACTTATTTTCTGTTACCTCACCATTTTTATTTCAACCTTGTCATGATTACTGAAAATTTTCTCACCTCCAAGTGCAATATTTTCCCCTTTAGATCCTTTCCGCCTTCCTTTCCTCTCGCAACTTCATATGTTTCAATTTTAATCTTGTCGAGATCACTCAGCACTTCGTCACCTTCAACTAGGTTGAGAGTGTGATTAGCTTGGGAGTTGGGAGTCCTCACACATTCAGAGGCTGTTTTCCTGTTCTCTGTAATATTGTCCTCGGCAGCTCCGTCAGTGATGTCACCTACAGCCATATAATAATTTTCCCTTCTAGCCTTCTCATGATCACCATCACTGTTGTTGTCGAATGAGTTCGTACTTTGACAAATTTCAGCGTCAATGGGAGAAACCATTGTCTTAGGTAAAACCATTGTTACATTTTCTGGCTGGACCTCAAGTGATTCCCCGCTAGAATGAGATTCCTGTTCTGCAAGAGAACAAATTGTCTGATTTTTATCCATTTCAATCAAACAGTGTTCTGCAGGAGCGCCTAAGTCATCTAATCCACGGTTTTCACAATTTGCAACCTTGATTTCAGAAACACCAGCCTCGCCTTCAACAGGCACAGTAGGATTTCTGCAAACATCATCCTGTTTAAGGTTATCTTCAACCGCTTGAACAACTGAGGGAAATGCATCTGTGCAACTTGCCAATTGCCTTGACTGGATACCAGGACGATACTCCTTAGAAACAGACTCAGTAGTATTATCTCCTATATCCTTAATCAATTCACAAGAATCTAAGGTCATAGGTAAGTTAGATTTCATCACATCGTGATCATTAAAATAGTCAACCATGACCTGAGGATTGTCTACTGAATGTATACCATCAGGCCTCCGGTGCCAAGCTTTACTTTACTCCCTTGCCTTGAAAGTATCAACCAAATCACCAGAACCAGCCAAATTTAATCCCTGTGCAGTATCAGCAGATGTATCTGTCTGTTCAATAGATTTAGGCTCAGGGTAAAGATCTGTTGGGTAAGACTTGAATACTACCCTACCACTTTGGACTTCCTTTACATCAACAATACCATCAACTGGCACAGGATCCAAAGGTTTTACATCTATCTTCTCTGAAATTGACCCTACCGCAGATGTTTCCCTTGCATCTTCACTCGTAGAAACTGCAGTGTCCTGTGATTTTCCAGCAAGGGCAAGTATATTTTCATTCTCTTTCCTTTGCTCTGGAAAGCCTGGGGCAACCAATCACCACCACTTGCACACAATATGTTCTGTGTGAATCCGTCTGATCATGAGCAGTGTCAGAAGATGTATCTATCCGTTCAACAGATTTAAGGTCCACTGGGAGAAAAGTTAGAAATCTTAGGTCCCCTTTCATCAGTTTGATCTTTCCTGACTGAATAAATACATCACCTGCCACAGGATTCAGCAAGTTTCTTCATCTGTCTTCTCTGACTTTAACACTGCCTCAGATGTTTCACCAGCACTTCCATTGGATGAGACTGCAATTTCAAGTATTTTTCGATCTAGAATTTCTTCTTCATTCTTAATTGCTTCAGTCTTCTGACCAATAAGTGGCAGAGGACCTTCCCCAATATTCACACTTAAAGGGCATTCCATGATACCCTCAGCAGCATTAGTCTTGTAATCCGCTTGTGGAGCCTCTGTTGGTGTTTCGGGTTTGATGGCAGATAAGTTGCATGCTGGATCATTTCCATCCCCACTAAGCCCCAAAGTTGATTCTTTAGCAAAGTCTTCTGAAATGGACCTTGACATTGAACCAAGGGAAGAATATGGTACTTGATCTTGGAGCATTATGGGACTTTCCAAGCAGTCATTTTTACTTATAGGAACTCCAGAAATTTGCATCATGCTGCTGTTAGTCAAACTGCCTGGCGGTTGTATAGTATCTGTATTTGAATATATAGAATATAATCATGTTATAGAGAAGAAATTAAATTTAGATACTTCAAGATTTTTTTTTTTTGATGAGTAAAAGCATATATATTCATCAAAAGAGCACCCAAAGGGGCCTACAAGTATACAGTGGTATACAAGAGGGTCCCACCAAGGGACAAAGGTAGAGAAAAAAGATGGACCAAACAAAAACCCACCAGCCCACAAAAGACTATACCCACCAACCCTCAACTACATCCCAGCCAAGTCAAAAAATCAACCAAGGATCTAGGCCTATCAATAATGTATGCATTTGACTAAGACCAGAGATTACAAATAAAGGAGGTTTTCATCCTTTGAGCTAAGTAGCCTTTGATTTCAAAGGTGATATAGTTCCTTCTCACACCAAATGGTCCAGAAAACAATGAGAGAGGGGCCATTTTCTCCCAAGAAGATTCCTAAGCAAAAACCCACTTTCATGGGAACCCAAGAATCTAAATGAACTTTTTATATGGAACACAACATTTTCAGATCGATCCATAGCCTTGAAGAGAAGCTTCACTGAAAAATTCCCATTTTTGTCTCCTTGAAAAACATCAAGTTTGCTTGACTCTCAATAATTTGCTTTCCTTGAATGGTATTGAGAAGAGAGAGGATCTCATCCAATTCCCAATAATTGAAAGATCTAATAAAGCGAGGGATCCATCCTCCTTCCTCCCTAGAAGAGTCCCACAAATCAACCACCAACGCCTCCTTGTTGTCAGCCAAAGCATTCAAAGAGGGGAAAGAATCACAAAGAGCCTCCTCTCCACACCATAGATCCTTCTAGAAGCACAACCTTCTACCATTCCCCAGAGAGAAAACGGCATGGGGAAAGACTATATCCCATACCTTTCTAATCTCCTTCCAAACGCTTGTCCCAAAAGCACCTCTAAAAGCACAAGACCCAACCTCCTCGTTCCTCCCCAAAGTTCCAAAGAAATGACATTCCTCCACAGGCATTCTTTCATTTGCGATGTGCCAACCACTTACAATAAAAGGGGCCCTATTGAGAATAGAAAGGTCTCTAACCCTCAAACCTCCATTCCTTTTGTTTGCACAACCATGGACCACGAACAAGGTGAGGCTTTATCCATATTAATTCCACTCCAGAAAGTCTCTCTGAATCTGTTCTAACCTCAGTCTAACCCGTCTAGGGAGACGAAAAAGGGACTTGAAGTATACTGGTAAGCATGACAAGGTACTTCGAATGAGGATTAACCTTCCTCCTTTGGAGATATACCGTCTCTTCCACAAGGTTAGCCTCTTTCTGAACCATTCCTCAATTCCATCCCACACAGCTACCGAATTATGAGGGGCGCCCAAGCGGTGTCCCGAATAGAAGGATGGAAGGGCCCCTACCTTACAACCCAGTTCCAGAGCTAAAGCATCTACATCTATAATCCTCCCCACTAGAATAATCTCACTTTTATTCAAGTTGATCCTTAACCCTGAGATAGCTTAAAACAACATCAATAGCCAACTTAAGTACATCATTTGATCTTGATTTGCCCCACAAAAGAGAATGGTATCATCCTCATATAACAGATGAGAGATAACCATCTCCTCCCCATTTTTGCCACAAATGCTACAACCCGAAAGAAAGCCCCCTGCAACTACTCTACCAATGAGATAGCTCAAAGCCTCCATCCAGATCACAAAAAGGTACAAGGAAAGAGGTTCCCCCTTTCTCAAACCCCTGGAGCTCCAAAAAAAACCAAATGGAATACCATTCACCAACATTGAAAAAGATGCCATAGAAATACAATTCATCTTTATCCGTGATTAATTATTTTCCTCACAAAGCCCATTTTTTCCATGATCTGAAGCAAGAAATCCCACCCGATGGTCATGTTTTTCTCGTATTTTCGATCAAAAAAATTAAGTTTTTCTCGTATTAGATACTAAGATATAATCACAACCACGTTATCGTCCACCAAACCCGCTTCCCTTTACTTTCAACATTAATAAAACATACACGTAACAAAACAACAAATAAACCAAAATAAAATGAAAGCCCTGATGTTAAAGAAAATAGCAATAAATGAAACCAACAAATTATCTCGCCTGAAAAGTCATTATGTGTTGAAGTGAGATGCATTTGTGCGTTATCGGGAAGTCCTTGAGGGCCAGCTCAAGTGGTAAAGGGATGGAACGACGCGGCGGATGGTTCTATGTTCACGTCAATTTGACAACCCAAAAAAAAAAATCTGTATGCCACGGGAAAAGAAAAATTATTTGCATTTGAGAGAAAGAGAGAGAGCAACAGTACACCTGAATGCTTGTGCAGACTACTGATAGAGTTTGGGAAGGAGGGATCAAGTGGAAAGTTAGGTGAGGGGAGGGACATTTATACAGAACTTAAGTTAATCTTAAACTTCAATCTTGTACATTAATTCAAGTTTTTGGTTATCATATTAAGATAACTTGGTTTAGAATACATGCAGCGTCATTTTCTTTGGGGAGGGGGGTTTGTATCTTTTAGTCTTTTTTTTTTCTTTTTTCTGTTAAGGCCTAAAATGCAGTGACTTCAAAGTTTCATTTTGGACAAAACCTAGAGAATTTAATGAGTACAAACTGTAAACAATCACAAGGTTTTTGGGCTTTTGGAATGATTACCACAAATAGGTTTTGAACTACCCTTTTAGAGCAAGAGAGTAAATTTTTCAAGTTGTTTAAATTTTAAAGCCCGTATCATCCATCAAGCATATCATACAAGAGACTTGAGACATTTAGATTTTTGTCAGTCACGTAGGTCCACCCCATCAAAATTAGCATTTCAGTACAATAGTATTTCAATGTGCAAAACTAATTATTGTGATATCATTGTTTTGTTTGAGGGGGAATTTTCACCAAAATTAAGAAAAATATCATAAACTTAATAAACAAAAGTATAAATAACTTTCACGTAAGAAAAAAAAAATCTTATTTTTAAGATTTCATTACTTTAATCTTTTACTTATTGTGAGAAGGAAAAATGTTCATTTTCTTTTTCATAAAATTGTTTATCTATTTGAAGGAGTTTTAGTAAAAACAATTATTTTTATATAGACTCTTTTTTTCTTTTTTTTGTCCACATACTGGGACCCTCCCTATCCCATCCCCAATTCTTTACCACTTCTGAGACAGGTCACAGGGCAAAATTAGCAAAACTTATTGATAAGTCTTTACTAAAATTAATGGTCTTGTAACAAATTATAACTATTATCTTTAATACTCTCAAAAAACTTTCTTATTCATTTCCTTTTTACAATTATTAAGATTAATAAGACTTGTATTTCTCATTTGTGATTTGACATTAATTTTTTATAAATTTCAAAATTTACTTATTAAAATTTCTGGGCATTTTATTTATTTCTAATTCTGATAGATACATACTTCATTTATAAGCTTCTATTTTTCTCTAAATTATTTTTTACTAACAGTTCACTACAAAAGTTTGATTCACAGTTAAAGTTAGTGCTTAATATGTCTGATATTAGAACTATATTCGAATGATTTATTGGACAGATGTTAAAATTATAGATGGAAATTTTTCTCAAAATATAATAATTTGCTAAATTATTCTATAAGTTTACAATTTATCATTCTTATTTGATTTATCAATCATCATTATTAAAATTTGCCCCTCTGATTCTACTCATGACCCTGACAGTAGTTTCTTCGTGGATGGTTAATGAGAAGAACTCCATTAAGGTAATGATTAATGATATATTGGCATGCTATTAAACAGTGATAACTTAACCCCCAAATAAGACAAGAAGCCTTAATTGAACTAGGACCAGACTCTAACAATGACAAGGTATTGTTTCGTGAGAGGACATACATGAAATTTCATCACATTTTCCTTATAGAGAACCATGTAAATTTTTTAATTATTAAAATACCTAACTTTTTTTTTCTCACCAACTGCTAACTACCAAAGTTTTAAGAACAATTAAAGAAGAAAGACAACAAAAGAAAACAATCTTAGACCTTAGTTTAAATTTTGAACCTCTGTATCGTTACTAAGGTTCCTGTCTTATCCCATTACTCTAGATTAATACCCCTTCCTTTGACCCAAAGGATTTGATTCTGTGCTGCTATTTCCTTTTGTGTGTCCTTTGCACATTCTCCCTTCTATATTTTACGTATATCTAAAGGCTAATCCCAACCACTATATTTTCTTTTCCTTTTTGCACTTCCAATTAATCTCATAGACACTTTTGGTCTTTGATTCACATGACCAAACATATCGTACCCAGTTCACCTTATTTGGAAACCTATACAAGCTAGACCTAAGGGTTCATTTCATACTATAACTTCTGATTTTCTGCATATCCATAATGCATTAACAATACATCAACAGAGATCCAGCAAGTCCATGGTTTTTTGGCCCATTAACCTATTCATAGCCATCCACTCATCACTTTAAAACAATCAAATGATAATAGAATAGATGACAAATATAAGAATACAATAATAAAATATTATACACCATAAGTTTTAGATTATATTAAGAGTCCTGGAAAATTTGAGGACATTGAAAGGAAAATAAAATAGAGAGGAAGATAAAAATAAATAAAAATTAAAAATCGATTTCAAGTCAATAAATTATTTTTATATGCAACACAAAATTCATTTTGGTAATTTTAACTCCTCATATATATGGTTAAATTTTTTTAAATTACATAAGTTTTTCCTTTTTCTTTTTTTATAGAGAACAAACACCACAAGTCTTTATTCAAACATGCCTTTAGCAAATATACAACACTGTTGTTTTTTATATTCTTGGTCCCACATAAGAGAAGTGCAACAACTGATAAAGACTTTTTTTTTATCAAAAGATGAGCAATTATTTTTAAACACAATCAAATATACCATAGGCGCATATCCTTATGAATGAATCATTAATTAGAGTTAAAATGGTTATCCTTCAAATTAAAAACTGACCTGTAATTGGATTATCTTCAAGTGGTTGTTTGGCATCAAAACCATCCTTGTCAACCTTTTCCACATTAGCAGTTGATTCCCTAGCATCCTCCAAACCTGGTTCAATTCCAGGACTGATTGCACTGTCTGAAAATTCAGCAACTGCATCCGAAAACACTTCATCTTCCATTCTATTTGATCTTTCCCCGATTCCATCGGACCCAATCCAATTTTTACTAGTTTCCACAATCTTTGGACCTAACAGAACCAAATTCACATTTTACCACACTAGTTAATCCAGGAAAATTGATCCCTTTTAGGTTACAGGAAAAAGCAAGGAAAAGAGAAATAACGTGAAATTAGGAATTTTTTGTCGCCGAGTACAATCTATTGTTTGGTTCTGTTTTAGTTCCAAAGTGACAGCTATACCGAACCAGCCAAATGTTTACAGCGACACAGTGAGGACAACTTTATCTCTCCTCCTTTTCTTTTTTTTTGTCTCAGAGTGCTCAACATTGAAAACTTCTAGGTTCGAAATTCTATTCTATGTTCTTTCTCTTTATTATCCCACCAAGCAAACAGATGCCCAGAAAATAAAATAACAATAAAAATTAGAAGAAAACCAATTCTTACTAGGGGTTTTGTGATCGTCATCCGAGTGGTGATCATCATCATCTGAAACTGCTGGAATGGGTGCTTCCTTCTGGTTAATAATATACTCCTTCCAATTTTCCCAGCTGTGTCTCTTGGGGGTCTGTCTGTGCTTAGCACTGGATGTGGGTTCGGGGAATGGCCACCACATTTGATAAACATGAACCCATGGCCCTCTTGGCCTGCAAATTCTAACAAAACCCCATCAAAATCCTTTCAAAAGACAAATTTTTCAAAATGAAAATACCGAAAACCACCGTTGGTTGGTCAGAAAATTGTGTGATATGCAGTAGAGTTCGGGATCTTTTATGCCTTTCTTCATCATATTCTCTAAGAAATGAAAGACCTTAACTCAGCTACTTCGAAGTTACAACTTACTTTTTCTTTACATTTTCTCACTAACCAAACGTATGAAATCAACAACCAAACCTCTTAACAAACCCACTAAAGATCCGTCATTATCAAGCAACCCCGGAAGAAATCAAGCCAAAAAAATCAGCAAAATCTCAATTTTAGTGCGTTAGGTTAAAAGTACTTCGAAAGATTCAAAACCCATTTATTTTCCTCCCCTACATTTCCTCACCAACCAAACAGAGACAAATCAACAACCGAACTAACACAGCCGATAAACGATCCTCCACTAACAATCAACCCCAAAAGAAGAAAGGAACACAAATAACAAAAATCCAGTAAGAAAGAAAGTAAAAAAAATCAAAAATCAAAACCCATCAAAAAAATAAAATAAAACCAAACCCATAAACAAAAACCAAAACATACCTGAATGGTGGACAATCTTGGCGTGATCTTTGGCATCCATTGTAGCGAAACGAGGAAAAGAGCAAGAGGGAAAAAAAGAAAGAAAAAAAGAGAGAAAAAGACTTGAATCTAGAGTGAGAAAGGGCTCGGGGTAGTCTTATTGTGTGCGTGGACTCTTCGTATGTAGTTTATAGTACCGATGTCCACACTAACAACCACAACAACATAGAGCGAGACAGGCGTCTAGAGAGAGAAAGCGAGAAGAGAGAAGGTCGTTGTGCTAGTCTCCCCATGTGCCTCTGCGAAGTTGGGTAGGGACGTCATAGGGCTGCAATCTCCTGCGATCAGGCACACGGTACTCATTCATGAACCCCCGCTGTACGTTGTTGTACTCTTTGACTAACTCCATCTATTTCCATGTGGTATTGACACACCATGCACGCCACCGTCGAAATCTGAAAATAAACCTGACACGTGCCATGCATGTGCATAATTTTATGATAATATTTTTACAGAATTGAGAAAGAAAAAAAAAAGTAGCTTTTTACGAGATATTTGTAAAGGCAGTTCATGAAGGGGACCAACTTCCTTTTAATATTATTTTCTTCTTTATAAAAAAAAAAAAAAAAAAAATTAAATTTAAATAATTTGTAAAATATAAGAATATAAGAAATTAAATAAACGCCCATAAATGATTCTTTTAAATTTTATTTTATTTAATACTCTAATAAAATTAATATCAATTGATCTTTCATTTATACCTCAAACAAAAATAAGACTTAAGTGGTGTACAATCATTCAATAACATATTATTAAAATATTTTATTTATGCCCAAATATTAAATAGTCTTCTAAAAGCTTTCTTTTTTTTTTTTTTTCTGAAAACGCTCATAATAAAAGCACTATAAACCTTTAGCACTTGAACTAAAATCATTTTAATGGGTTATAAATATATATATATATATAAGGTATATATATATATATATAGTTGAATTCATGGGTTATAAATATTTAATCCTATTCGGTTGTATATTTAAGTTACCTCCTTTATCACCTTCAGTGATAAATTAATTTAAGCCTGCTAGGATGATATTTAAATTAATAAAGGTAGTAGTTAACAATGTAGATTTATTTAATATCTTATTATATATATATATATATATATATATATATATATATATATATATATATATATATATATATATATATATATATATGATGTGTTATTGTGCTTCGATATTGTATTTAAATAATTTGTAATACAAATGTTTCTCATATGTGATTTTTAATTTTAAAAATAATTCTTAAAAGTTTTGGACATGTTCTATGATTTTTTTTTTATCGTCTACTTTTTTTTTCAAAAACGCTTTTCATTATTACATTGATCTTACATGATTTAAAATCACAATTATTTTATTATAAACTCTTTCTATTTGTAAATAAATTTTTTTCTCTCTGAAAAATCTTCACTCATCGATGTAAAAATCACACTTACTTTATTATAAAACTTTGTATTTGTAAATAAAGTTTTCCTCTCTGAAAAAATCTTCACTCACGGAAGTATTAATAAACTTTAAAAAATGAATTTTAAAAGAGGAGGTACATTTTATTTATAGTTTCTGAAAACCGTTTTTTATTAAAAAAAAACAAGAAGAAAAAAAAATATAAAGAATATATTTAGTTTCCATTTTTATTTTTTGGGTATTTTTAGAAAACATGAGAATATTTAAAACATTAAATTAGAATAATAATAATAATAATTTTAAAACATTAAAATAGTATTTTTTGTGTTTTTCAAAAAATAGAAATGAACGATACAACTCCAAATTTTTTTTTTTTTTTTTTTGATAACGAGGGCGTTCGGGGCTGCCCATACGCACCGACTAATCCTTCTGCAACCTAAATTTTTTTTTTTTTTTTTTTTTATAACCTAAATTTCAGAATATGTATATTTATAGTATTTTATTCTTATTTGTGTTATCATTATTACATGATGATATAGATAGAAAGTATGGACAACACTTTACCTCAGACAAAAGCCATCATTTGATGCATTGACTAAACCTCAAACATATGTACCTTAAAATTAAACGTACGTAACATGGCAATATTTATAAGAGAAAGACATTATTTAATAATGGTCTTCTGTCAAATAACACACAATACTTATCTTTCAATTTCTCTTGAAGCCCTAATCCCCCTCCATTACTTGTTAGACGAAATTGGTGATTTTTTTTATCATTTTTGACTTAAAATCACCTCTTTTATTGTTTCTCCCGTATAAATGGGTTTTCGTTTTTAATAAAGTGGTTTATTCCACATCGATATAGGTTAGCTTTTATTTTTTCATGTTTTTGTTGGTAACATGTTACGATGTGTTTTTTCATCGATTCACATGACGATAGTTGTGTTGTCACGATTGACTTTTTCAGTTTTCACTGCCAAAATTGGGATTGGGCATAGCCAACTCGAAAATCATCATATTAAATCTTGTTCATTAGTATGTTATAGAACTAAAATTTTCGGTCTTCTAGGTATTTTTGGATTATTAAATATATAGGCTTTGAACCGATATTTTTTGTCATTAACCTAGATGCTACGTCATCCTTTAAAGTTTTTAACTCTTTTGATTTTGTGTTTTTATAGATTATATTATTAATTTGATCTATAAATTTATCTTTAAA
>JAEQBH010007373.1:0-359871 GCA_016808115.1 Tetrastigma voinierianum | reverse complement strand
TTGCTAATAGGTGTTTTTTATGCAAGGAGGAGTCCATTGGCCATTTTTTGTTACATTGTCATAGTGCCAGACAACTTTGGGATATCATGTTGGAAATTGTTGGTATTCATTAGGTTTTCCCATTGACAGTGTTGCATGCTCTCCCTCTCTTGAGCCTCTATTGTAAGAAATGTAAAATTCTGGTTGGCTGTGCCCTCTGCAACTTATTTTTGGATGCTATGGCTTGAAAATAGGGTGGCTTTTGAGTGAAGCTTTTTGCATGCATAGGATGAGAATCAGTTTTGATAACTTATGGTCTTAGGCTTGCTTGTATAGCGTGAATAACACATTCTTTTCTGTATTTTTTGACTTGGCTAGGGTCCAGGTGAGTCAGTCTGGTGTATGTATGGGTTGGTGGGTTTTTTTGTCTTCTCTTTTGGTTCTCCTTTTGTTCTTCTTTGGCTCCTCCTTAGTTTACTCCCAGTATACTCTCTGGCAGCCTACGACCCTGCCTTTTTTTATCAATACATTGCATTTACCAATAAAAAATAAATAAAATTTTTTGTTGAGGATGAGAAATCATTCTATTGCATTCGGTTGATATTGTGGGTGCTTGAAATGGATCAAATGAGCAAGACTTCCGCCGGAGGATCTAAGACAAAAAGATCAATGTCCAAAGTGTTTTTCTAAATAAGATTTTTCATGAAGATAAAGGAGGAAGGTTAACCCTCATTCGAAGCACTTTTGTCATGCTTACCAGTGTATTTCATGTCCCTTTTTCGTCTCCCTAGACGGGTAAGATTGAGGTTAGAACAAATTAAGAGAGACTTTTTGTGGGGCAGAGGTAATATGGATAAAAAGCCTCAACTTGTCAAGTGGTCTACGATTTGTGCAAACAAAAGCAATGGAGGTTTGGGGTTTAGAGACTTTTCTATTCTCAATAGGGCCCTTTTGTGGATTTGGAGCTTCACAAATGAAAAGAATGCCCTATGGAGGAACGTCATATGTTGGAAGTTTGGGGAGGACCGAGGAGGTTGGGTCTCTTGTGCTTTTAGAGGTGCTTTTGGGACAAGCGTTTGGAAGGAGATTAGAAAGGAATGGGATATAACCTTTCCCCATGTCGTTTTCTCTTTGGGGAATGGTAGAAGGCTAAGCTTTTGGAAGGATGTTTGGTGCGGAGAGGAGACTCTTTGTGATTCTTTCCCCTCTCTATTCACTGTGTTTTTACCTATAAAAAAAGGTCTCTAGGGCTTTACGAATATTTAAACGAAGGAGTTCAATCTCTCTTCTTAATCATATGATTGATATGCAACAATCAGAAACCTATTGAATTAAATCCATAAGCTTTGAGTAGGAGTTCCTTGCATGAGTTAGCTGTCAGATATGCACAATCAGTTGCCTCGTAGTAACTTGACACCATAAGGAAATTGGTTGATTGGCCTCCCAAGCTGGGATGCTAACCTTCTCTCTTACTCAAAAAAAAAAAAAAAAAAAAAAGGCTATTGTGATGCCTTTTGTGCAATTTTGAATACCCTTTTTATTTTTGAAAAAAAAATTGAGATTTTCGTAATTTCATATTAACATCATGCTATCAATTTCTTTAAAAAGAATTGAAAGGTCAAGACTTTTAAAGAAAAGCAAGAACCTACTTAATTCAATGTACTAAGAGCGAGAAGCTTGTAGAGGCTAAAAGATAAATAATTTTTCTTGATGAATGATGACTTTGTGCCTTTGACCTGAAGTGAGTCTAAGAAATGGGATATTTCAATTTTTACCTACTTAAAAGACTTAACATGAGGAAAAACTAGTCTCTTGTTTTATGATCCTCCAAATTTGTTTGGGGTAACATTTCTATAATGCAATTCTTTTTTGTGTTATTAAGCGTCGTCTTTTGGCATTAAATTTGTAATATAATATTGTGGTGGCATGTTAAGACTCATTGCTTCATGCGACAACGGATTACGCCACAAGCTCACACCCTAATGCAACGGAGACATTAGTGACTTATATTATGAAAATAGACATTTCATGGATGATAAAAGAAAACGAAAACAGTTATAGTGACTCTACCTCTTCATCTTATTGAACTTGAACACTTAGGATGTTTTTCTTTCATAGAGTGGAAAAAATGTGAAGGAAAATTGTTTTCTCATATTAGGACACTACATAAATATTGTGTATAAAGGAAAAGAAGGGATATTTTCCTCTCCACTTTCCTTGAAATAATAAATTGAATTTTTTCTTTTAGAAAGGTGTGGGGGATGTTTAGGGAAAGTTCATTCCTCATGAGGTTAATTACTTGTCCGTTAACATTTTCTTGTGTAATTTTTTCTTCTTTTCTCTCTTTTTTCCTTAAACTTCCTAGGAACTAAACATGGAGTAATAAAAGGTTGAGAAAAGTACATCTGTAAAAAGTTTTAAACTTTTTCCCCTGGACTTTTCCATGACTAACCAAATAAAAGAAATGTTTTGTATTTGTTTTACTTATTTCTTTCCTTATGTTTTCATTATAAACAATTACCTCAATCTTCAACGCTATGTTTAATGCCAAAAGTATTAGCGAAAAATTAGCGATTATTTTTCTCATGTTTGAACAATATGAAGGTAAGAAAGGAGATGTTAGAAGACGGGGGACAAGGAAGGATGATAAAAGATTGTCCTCATTTTCTTTCTTTTTTGAAAGCTTTGCCTTATACCTAAACTCTCTTCGCAATTTGGTTTGCACGCCCAATCCTAATTCACAAGAAGCTCTTTCTTCTTTTTGTCAATGTTAAACCAAATGCCTTTCTGCAAGATGGATGTGAAAGGTCTCCCTTTTTAATCTTATATGAACTTTTATTGTCAAAGGTAAAGTTGGAAGTCAAATAAGTTTTAAATTTTTTTTTTTCAATTCTTTTCCTCATTGGAACTTGAACCTGGACCCCTTCCCTATGCCCACCCCAACCCTTACCCACTGAGCCAGGCCTTAGTGGCGAACTTTTGAGGGTTTTCATTTGAAAGATTCGAATATTGACATTGAAAATAGCGATGATATGAATTAGAACCTTATATATTTTTTAGATGGGAACTTTGCTTAAAACATTAGTTTATAAACATAAAAGTTGAAAACTTTAAAGATGACATATAAAGTACTTACCAACAGCACATAAATACTTGTCAAAAAGAAGAAAAAACACATAAAAGTACATATCCCAAGTAAAATTTAAAAATAAAATTATATATCTAAAATGTAAAAAGTTTATTTTGAAATTATGTAATGAACCTTCTCCACATTAACTCATATTTTGTTAAATTGTACTTTCAAAAACTCTGATATTCAATCTTTTATATGGTATAAATATAATTTAAAATCTTTAAATCCTATTGTCTTTCATGAAATTGGTTATATATTATTCTATACTTCATCCTCTGATCTATGCATATGAGCTCTATGTAGTTTTTCTCTATATAAAAAATGTATGGTACATGATACAGCTAAAATAGAAAACCATGCATTTTATGAGTTAAAACCAATGAATTTTACCCCTTCTTTTTATTTTTTTTGATTTGATTTTTTTTTTCTTTTAAAAATGAGCTCCTAGAGTTGTTTTGCGTTAGTTTCTTAGTGATGGGCGAGTCTAAGTGATTTTGACTTGCCTTGGAAAAAAATTTTCACTTGGACCTGGGCTTTATCTCTTTTGTTCGATTCAACAAATTATTTTTTTCTTCGTGAAATACTTTTAACAATAAGAACATTTCAATATAAATAAAACTTATATACTTTTCTGATTATAAGAAGAAAGCTGCTTCAATTTCATTTTTCAAAAATCAAGAAAAAATTTAAACCGATTATTCCCATGTTGTTCATTCAGCGTGGATAATAGTAGCGTTTATTTAAAAACACCATTGTGGTGCGTGCTGTTGATCTGTTGATATGTTACAGGTGCTAGATGAGCAGTATGGATCTGGAGGTGTTGGTCAGCAAGGAGTGGAGTTACTGCTTACTACATTATCCAAGATGTTTGGTTCATTGCAGGTGGCATACAAAGGTAATTGTCTTGGTTGTTATGAGATATTATGAGTCAGTTATCTTCAACTGTACTATGGCCTCTTTCTAAGCCCTTTCCGAGTACATATTGCTTCAGCATCATGATTTAATTAAAAATCAGTTCGGTTTGCAATGTCTAAATGAGTGACATTTGTCAATTGAACAGGTCAAATTGTTGGAGTTGTTTCCTTTAGTGGGACACCTCCTCATCATCTGAAAAAATGTTGGATGTGATATATACTTCTCAGCCAACCACACGTTCTAGCGAAGTGGAAGATTCTCCTGATTTGACTGCTGCCATCAAGTAGCATTAGTTGAAAGACCCTTGCTTGGATAACGAGGAATCATTCTAGTTGTCAACTCTTTTAGGGTGAGTTATTTCTGTTAAGACCTTTTACTGATTTCTGCTTGAATTATATTATCTCTGGAAAAAAGAAAAATAAAACCCATAACTGCAATTCTGATCATGTATACAGCAATGCATTATACATATTTGTTTGGAACAATAAATCTGGAGTTCTTTGAAACATTTTATTATTGCTTTGTCTAATAATTGATATGGAGGATGTGAAAAATGATAAAAGAAGACCTGATGAAATGATTGCATTTAAAAATTGTGTCGATTTTCTTGTTAGCAGTTAAAAGAAACCAGTAAGTTAAAGAAAACCAGTGTTTTAATTAGAGGAATACTATGCTGATTAGGCTAGGTGCAATAAACCTATTCTCTATTTTTTGTGTCATATCCATCATCTCCTTTCTCCAGTAATATCGCTATTGCTAAAGCAAAGAAGGCTACACAATGCATGCCTTGAATGCAATATGTAAAAAAGAAGCTCCACTGGGATTGTTGTGAAATTCATTGTGCATTATCGGCTCCTTTTAGAATGTCGAACAGCATAATACATGAATTGCTACTTGAAGGATCTTCTTAATCATCTTTAAACATGGTTGTGGGTACACACACCATGCTTCAATAAGGCTACAACAAACAGGTTCAAATTGTAAAGCTTAGAATAGAATTCAAAAGAACTTCATTGGGGTTTCTGTTGAAGAAGATAGACAACTTGTATTTCATTCAAGTAGGTCAGGTCAGGTGGCAAAGGTACTCATCTTTTTTGGTTTGTTATTTTCCCTGCAGATCTACTTTCTTCTGAATATGCCACTGACGAGGGACACTCTGTTGTATTCTAATGTCAAGCTTGACTGAGAATTAATTAGTTGGGGGCTCTGTTTACCGAATCTTTCAAATAGCCAGCAGCCTGGCTCTGTTTTGAAGATTCAGATTGTCAAATATTTGTAGATGTGCATTCCCTACTTTTGCTGTCTCCTGTTGTATCGAACAAGTTGGCACTTGTTCTTGATATTATTTAGATGCTACTACACTTTCTTTTTAGGCATAGTAGATGATGGAAAAGGTTCTGCTGGTGGGAGCTAGTAGCAAACAAGGACCAAGGCAGTAGTGTGATACTGGTGGCTAAAAGCTATTCTGTTCTGTTATAATTTGTGTATTTGGTGGTTTTTTGTTTGATTTTCACCACCCTCTTATTCTCTTAAGATTCTGCTGAATAATGACAGATTGAGGGATTCCAGCAAGCCCTGCCCCTCTGTCGGAGGGAGAACTGAATCTGGTTTGAATTAAGGTACTTTTTTTCACATTCATTCATTCATGTGTGAAATGTACGTGCCGTGTACGTGTATGTGTAAATTAAAAAAATTAGGTAATTTACAATTGCCCGTGAAATATTAAGAGTTCTGTTCAAAAATTAGCTTATAATTTGATGTTTGATTAAATAAAATTTTGTTTTGCAGTTCGAAATTTTTAATTAACTGTAATTTTTATATTTATAAACATGTTTTAAAATTATTCTACTCTTAATACTGTTTTAATTATTTTGTTTGTAAAATATTAAATCTAAAAAATAAGTAGAATATAATGCTTATTTTAATTATCGTTTTATATTTATATTATTATTTTAAGAATAAAATTAAAATACTTTGTGATTTTCCTGAACTTATCTTTAGCCAATTATTTTTGGGTCTTAGTTTTGAAGTTTTTAGGTCACTGTCACACCCTTAAACATAATCCTCCCTATTTCTTATATTTCCCCAATCAGTCATAAGGAAATAAATTTTATTAATTAAAATTTTTGTAAAAAACTTAGGATTACTTTCTTTTAATAAAACTATATATTTTTCTTAAATTTGATTTATAATGAAATTTTGAATTATTATTACTCTTCTGCCCAACTTTGATGCAGAAGTCATCATTATCAAGCAAAACCTAGTGACTTTTGGTTTCTTGGGCGAGGATTTCCTTTAGCTTTGATTTTCTATATGGTCGTTGAAGTGATCCCCAAACTTGGCCTTCCCTTTGGTAAGTTGAGCCTATTGTATCAGTCCAAATCCTAAAATAGACAATAATTAGAAATTTTTATTTGAGGCCCTCAATGTTTTACTAAGAGCATGTTTCAAGGCAGAAAATATCGGATATGTCGAATTTATCGATTGGCTACCCGACCACGACATCGAAAATTAAAAGTCAGTTTAGACAAATATGAAATTATTGGAAAAGTAGTGATATATCGAATGTCGCTTGCACCTGCATGGACTTGAAATTCCTGATCAAATCGATAAAAAGAAAATGCTTGATATATTGTCGATATAATGCCATATTCCATTGAATTATCATAATTTTGAATTTAACGCCCCTAAAATTTTGCCTTGATACTCACAGAATTCATTATCGCGATGCAAATTGACTTAAATTTTACCCTGATACTCATAGAATTCATTATCACGATGGAAATTTGTTATATAAAAAAAGGAAAATAAAAATTAAAGAATTTAAATACTAGGTATCCACTAGTAAACTTGGAAACTTAAAAGAACATAAAGCTTGTTTAATGTAATGGGCTAAAAACCCTCATATTTTTTCATTTCAAACTATAATAATATCCTAAAAATATATTTTAATACATGAATTATCTTTATATTTTCATTTATATTTAATTATCAGTAATTATCTATGAATATGAATATTAAAATAAATTATATATTTTAATTAAATAAATTGTAGATTTTAGTATTAAATATATCTCATTTGCTTATCTTAAACTTATTATAATTTTTATATTTATACATTTACTTTTTTTAATTTTTGTATATTATTGAAATATAAAAATGTGATTTCTTTTTCAAAAGTTGCTTAAATATATAATATGCTTGTCATGCTTGAGAGCACAGGGCGTAGGCGGTAGTGTAGCCCTCGACGCCCGGCTGAAGGTTTGAAGTGTGAAAACGACGCTAACCTTATGGCCCAGATTTTTGTCGGAGTGCAAATAGCGTGTTAGTAAATGTCTGAACACTAAATTCGTAAATTATAAAATTTAAAATTTCATGCCATTAAAATTACTTAAATATCCAATCTCGATTATAAATGTCATATAAAAATTTATTCAAAATATAACAATATTTGGGATCTCCCAGGAAATCCATTTATCTTGTATAAAAGCGAATGTTATGGATTTAAGTGAGCTCACCGATTAACTTTTAAAATGACATTTCGCGTAAGCATGAGACTTATTAATTCAACATGATCCGACATGAGTTCTAATCAAATCCTAATGATGAATCTGACCTAGCCATCACTCGTCGCATAAACTAAAAGTGAAAATATGTCCAACGAATGAGATTGAGCAAAAAAGCTCGATAAGAAATACTAATACATTTCATGAATCAAAAGTTTTCAATCATATAACAAATAGGAGATGTTTTCATCAACTTTAGATTCAAAAATAAGTTGGAACATTAACAAAGAATTTAATTCAAAACACTCTGTCCGATTAGTCGATTCGTATGAATGTGATCGAAACGATTTTATAATAATTCCGATTCAAACGCTTTTCAAGTATCGTCCGAAATCGAAATACATTTCAAACTATATTTTGCAATTAAATCAAAATCAAATGGTGCCCGATACCTGTGGGACTTTTGAATAAGTATTTCTTGACAAATTATTCTTTGGAGTGAATGAGCAAACATAAAGTCTTGTAACCTCTAGTAGAAATTACAGAATTTGGGGTTCAAATCGATTACGTGTAATGAGTGTAAAGGTCGATATTAAGTTAATAGTAGGAATAGTGTCATTATTCGTTAATAAAGGCCAGACAAAGTCAAATATTTCATTCAAAGTTCAAATTACAAAAACCTCGTATCTGCACATTTTCTTTCGTAAATAAAATAAATACAAATATGATAAATACAAACTACTTTTTTGATCCATGGATAATCAAATAATAAAAAAGTAAAACTTTTCATAAACAGATTATATAAATTTAGTTAAAATAATTTTCGCACTCAGATGAAGTAAACAAAACAATTTTTGCTTTTTAAAGATGCATTAATATCCTTACCCTCAAAGGAGTAACTCAAAAGCTTTGAAAAGTAATCAGAATAATTTCCTTATCAATAAATATTTCTCTTAAAATAATAAAATTAACTATCATCATTACTTATTTATTCTTAAAACTTCCTAATTTGATATTCTTAACAATGATATTATTTTTAATTTTTTTTAATTCATAATAATAAAGTTAATGGGTTTCGAATATTTTATAAAATTTGTGATTTCATAAGTTTAAATACATCGGCTTGCGATTTTGTTCACCTCAAACATATTGACAAGCACATTCGGATGATAACTATTTAAATTAGGTAGTTTTTCAAATTTTATAAAACTCATTCTTTTCACATCTTATTTTAATAATTTATTTATTTTTACACTCTTAATCCGAACTAAATCTTTTACTAGAAAGAAATAATATTAATACTATTTTACAAATTATATTATTACACAATACTCATCTAGCATTTTTACCTAACAATTATCATACTTGACAACAAGTATTATTAACGGATCTTATTTCCGTTAATTGCTAAATCAGATATTCTAATCCTTATTCATATCTAATAAATTCTCAATCCTTAATAAAATATTTACTTGCCAAAATACATATATCTTTTAATCTTTATCAGGAAAATATCTGATGTAATGTCTCGTATATTTATACAAAATTAATTTTCAAATTTATCTTATTTGTTTATTATTATTTTAACCAAATTATCGTAAATCTTTTCATTCTCATACTCAAAGTAATTCGTTATGTGTATGAGTCTTATTTTATTTCATTTTTTTTAAAACGATAGTGAAATCTAATCTGACTAACCGGGGTTCATCTAAACTGAAAGAAAAATTAAAGAATCTCACGTCAAAAGAAATCTAGAAAAATAAAATAAGGAAGATCTTACATAGAAAATTTGTTCTTCAAACCCTAGATCCGAAAGTCGTACGTCCTCTGGATTTTATTTTTTTATTTCAATTTATATCTAGGGTATCTATTAGGAAAATTACCTTTTTACCCCTATTTCATTAAATTAATTAATTAATTAGCTAATTGAATTATCATTATTATTTTCCTAACATTCCTATAAAATTCTATATCATTATTATTTTTCTTAATTTATACCTATACAAATTCCCTGTCATTATTATTTTCCTTAACTTATACTTATACAAATTCTGGAGTACAATAACACTAATAATAATAAGGTTCTACTATTTTAAAATTTTAAATTAATTTAATAAAATAAATTATCAATATATTATTTAATAATTTAATTACTTAAGAAAATTATTTCAATACTATAATTTATTTCATACTTTAAATGTATTGAATGCAATTTCGGTATTATATTACGAAAATTACTATAAATTATCTACTTAATATTCATAATAATAACGAAATGTTATAAATATAGAGTATGGACATTACTAAATAATAGATTCATGAATGTAAAAGGGACTCTTCAATCTAGGGAAGATTATGTTTCATCAATGAACCTTGAAGATTAATTAGATGTATCTTGTGGTCGTATATTATTAAGCGATATATCTTGAAGTTAGTGATTCATCGATGTCAGGGAGAAGATCGGTGAAAGCTGTAGATAATGGATTATTATGGATGCTATGTTGGCATTATAAAGGGACCTTTTAACTTTCTTGAGTAATAGTCATTATGGTTTGCTTTATGGTGACCATTATGAAGGACTTTAGCTTTCTAGATACATGTATCAAAACTATAGTGGCCCTCACTTACACCTTGTAATAGAATCCAAGAAATACAATTCTCTAGTCATTTTCTTTCTTCCTCTGATAGCTCAGTCCGTTTTTCTTTGTTTTACAACATGTTATGAAGCCGCAGTGCTCTATCACCCGATTGAGACGATATTTTCCAAATTATGAATATTTATGCTATTTGTGCTTTGATTTTGACACGACTTTTCAATTTGGACAAAATTTTGTTAAACTTTTATATATATGTTTACATATTGATGATTCAGGTAGTATATTTGGATCTATGAATGACAAAATAGATAAGTAATAGATCGAGTAGAGATTTTGATGTGATATTCTAAAATTGCCATTCTCGTTTGTGTTTATGCTTAGAATGATGATGTTATATAGTTATTTGCTATCTTATTTCTTTACGCACTACTCAAATTATCATGCTCTTTAGAATAGATGGGGTGTTTTGACTACGGTTGATAGGGAGGTAAAAAGAATGAATAAATGTCTGGATTATACTATTGGTCCGATAAATTTGGTTGGCAGAAGGCTTGGCATGTATGTTCAAGAATTATATAAACATATTAGTATTTCAAGGTTTGCATATGAACATGGTTCAATTAAATCCTTTGGTTTTTCACTTCCAACCTTCCTAGTTCCATAAACATGCGTGAAAAATAGTTCTATCCATAGATTAGTGATCATTTATCTATTGTAAGTCATGATGTTTACCTAAATTTACCTCCATCAATGCAAAAACACATAGATGTAGTTATGAGAAGAAAACGAGGAAAGCAACAACATGGCTAGAATAAGAATGAAGAGCATTATTCCAGTTGATGAATATCCTTGTTGGACTCCTCACCCTTATAATCTCAATACAAACAGTTGGATTTGTGTTCTAGGATTTGGTGAAGTACTACAAAATATCATGTCCAAGGTTCCTAAGGGATGTGATTAATAGAAAGGGTCATTTGATTAAATGACTTTTTGAAAACCCAAAAAGTTGAAATCTGACCCTTCATCAATTTTGTGGAATTTTATTAAAATGTTCATCTTGTTTTCTTACTTGAAAATAACCTTCTTTTAGGAACAATGTAAATATATGGAATAAAAAAAAAGATTTTGGATAACAACCCATGAAGATTGAGGGTATTACATGCTTGGTAGATAGTCTTTGCCACACACAATCATAAAGATAGAAAATTCTTTCACACTTTAGCGAGAGAAAAGGAAGTATTACTACAATTGCAAATGGTAGTTTCAGTAGGAGCTCCAGAAGAGCTTCACTAATCCTTCATATGGGTACAAAACAAATTATCAATGATGCTCCACTATGTCCACAATCCACACATACCCTTCTCAATTTGAAGACATCCGATCGAATGGTTTCATTGAAACAGCTGAAAATGATATTGAATATCTCCTCATAACTCAATCGACAGGATGCCAAAGCAAATAGTCGAAAAAGTTCCCTTTTTCTCTTTCGGATGTATTATACATGCATCGAACCTTCTCATCTGTAATGTTACGATGAGTTTAAAATTTAATGACTCATATTCATTCAAATTATGGCATGAGTAATTGGGTCATCTTGGGAAAAACATGATGTGTCGGATTTTGACTAATTCTATTAGGCATAATATGCCAAGCAGTAGAATCCCTTATGTAAATAAATTTATTTGTGAAGCTTGTAGAAGGAAAACTCGTAGTACGACCTTCTCGTACTAAAGTTGGAATAGAATCTCCTATTTTCCTTGAAAGGCTTCATGGAGATATATGTGGACCAATTCATTCTGCATCAGGACCATTTTGATATTTCATTGTCCTAATTGATGCTTCCCACTTTCGATGGACTCATGTGGGTTTATTATCAGCGAAATAATGCATTTGCCAAGTTTATTGCCAAACTTATCGAACTTAGGGCCCAATTCCCTAATTATCCAATTAAATCCATCCGAATGGATAATGTCGGTGAATTCACATCAAAAGCATTTGATGATTATTGTATGGCATTCGGTATCAAAGTGGAGCATAAGGTTCCTTACGTCCACACCCAGAATGGTCTAAATGAGTACTTGGTTAAGCTACAGTAAAATTAATTGCTGAGGCAGATTTGTTACAACATTCCGACTTACCTATATCTTGTTGGGGGCATGCAGTTTTGCATGCTGCTACTCTAATTCAAATCTGGCCTACTGCGTATTATGATTATTCAACAAATAGTGCGTGGCAAAGAACCAAATATTTCCCATCTACGGAACTTTGGATGTGCAGTCTATGTTCCTATATCCTCCACCACAGCCATGCCTCTATGGCGCCCTTAGAGAAAGCTAAGTATATATATTTATTATGAATCTCCCTAGTCTATTCTTAAATAGCTATAACCCATAACAGGGGGGATTAATTTATAGCTTGGTAAGTATTGCATATTAGATGAAGAAGATCATTTCCTAGCATAATGGGGATTTAGAACCAAAAAATTAAATGAATGCTAGAAATTTCATGGAATGTAAAGATCTTAATATTTAGATCCACTCACTGACGGGCGGGCTGGAAGTTCGAAGATAATTAACTTGCAATATTTAGCAAGTAATCTGCCAGATGCATTTACTGACCACAAAGGAGTGACTAAATCTCATGTACCTGTTGTAAACACACCGACAGTGGAGGTCCCCAAGGGATCAAGTATATTTATCGATGCTCCTCAACGCCAGAAGTGTGGGAGACCTATCGATGCGAAAGATGAGAATCCATAGAAAACAAAATCTAATAAAGAAACTCTATCACTTCTAGAACCTCTTGAAGAGGATTGTCTTGAAGAGGACAATCCTGATACACATTTGCACTTGCGAAACAATCATAATACTAAGTTTGTGGAATGGCCTTATCAAAATATTTAGGGAAATGATGAGGATATGGTTGATGTAAATATGAAATTGCCATAATTTCATGAATACGGGAGAAACATATAATAGAGAATTATTACAATTGTCGATGGCATATTTGCCTCTTTGTTACTCTTACTATCTCGAGACCAGTAATTTGGATACAAAACCTAAGTCCCGATAGCAAAGTGCCAAAACACTTTCGAACTAGGTAAGATGGGAAGCAAACAATTGAGAGCTAAAAAGCATTCAGCCTAAATAAAAGAAATTTTTTTGGCTCTGTAGTACATACACCACAAAATGTTATCCCAGTAGGATATAAATGGGTGTTTGTACGAAAGAGAAATGAGAATAATGGGGTGGTGAGATAAAAAGCGAGATTAGTTGCTCAAGGATTTTTGTAGAAACTAGGTATTGATTTTGATCAAATATATTCTCCTATTATGGATGGCATTACGTTCCTGTCACGACCCAACCTGGGGGCCGTGGCCCGGCACTAGGAATGGAAGGCATAAAGCCCATCTGCCGCATAAAAACCACGTAGTAACTTTGGTGAAATACTCATACCACTTATCATCACCACGATCACTGAATATCACCACGAACACATGATATATATATATATGGCCAGTCAAATAATAAATGTCGATGAGGAGAGATAAATCTCGATCCACATACTCAACAATGCATGCAATTAATAGAATACAGTGATTTCAATACATTTTAATATCCAATCTTTGCGGTGGCCTTTAGATATGAAATAGACAAAGATTTATAATATCATAATAGTACATGTAACCGTCGTGAAGGAAAGAATTCGGCGGGTTATCAAGGATCTGGAGAAGGAGGATGACGATTACTGAGAAAAATAAATTGAGGTATCGGTCTAGAGAGTGAGTTAACATCATATAATCTATACCACATCTACAACCAACAGGATACACATACATATAGAATTACAGTATAACAATACACTCCCATAAGTATGCATGCACACACATTAAGTTTCATATCATCACATAATCATCACAAAAATCGAGAACTCTAGCAGGACCCTATACTCCAATACTACAGCCATCTTTGGCTCTCTCAAATCCAATGTGGCCAGGCGCCGAAATGCTCGACCGGGGTCATAACTCAAATCGTACTTAATCGATAAACTATATTGGCGCCCGAGGAAGCCCCCTTCGACCAGGAGTCCTTAACTCCGGCAACTAACATATCATACTCTATAGCGGCGCCCGAGTGCGCTACGGCAGGGGACCTTACCTCGGCATCCCGAAACTTTCGACCAGGAACTCACCTCTACATTAACAATCATTATAATCGATTAATACCGGTGCGCATGCGGTCCTGATGTAACCCATCAGGTGGTTTATTCTGCTAAAATTCCTATTACAATATTTCAAATCACAACACACAGAAATTTCACAATCCAGCATAGCACACTTAATGTCCATAATAATGATAATAACAATAATATCGTATGTTGAGATGATGGACTGTAGCTTAATGTCAATAGTACTGTACAATGCATGAAGATGATGTGTTATAAACTATATGATATCAACTCCCACGAGGAATATGTCGGATCTCGGAAATTAAAGCTCACTGCGCCTCGAAATTTGTCTGGCGGAATTTGTCGGACAATCTAGAATGGAAGAGCGTAATCGATAATGAATTAAGATTTAAACATACTTTAGACTCGACAGAACTGACTCACATACTAGGCGGAACATAAAGCGCTGCTTATGTTCTACGAATTAGTAGTACTCCCCTAAAAAACTGGACTTAACTCCTGTAACACGGGTCCCGAACTTTGATAAAAATACACTTATAATATCTGATTAATCGATGCCGAGGCGAGGCCACAGCTTCTGAGATAAATCCACGGCTCGACCCGATCAATCTGTCTGATCCGGATTACGATAAATTCAATTATACAATTAATAGCTTAGCTATTAAATAAATATAGTTAATAAAATACGTTTAAATGAAATTTATCTGGTTGAATCACCGCGAATATGATTAAATACGATTATCGAAGTAGGAATATACCATTTAAATTATAGCGTCCAAAAATAAATGCATACGTAATTAAACGATAAATAAAGCATTTTTAATATAAGGACATTATTAACGAACAATTAAAATCGATTATCGTACAAATACACAATTAAGGTTCACGCGTTTTGGTATGGATTCTTCTGGCTTCGAATCTGAGGCGATCTGATGAATGCAGACGAGGGCGAGCGTTAATCTGAGCACGCTTCGAGGTCCACGGCGGTGGCGGAAGTTGAGGTTGCCGAAATAGATTACAAGGACACCGCGCGAGCCCAGAGCTCGAGGGACCCAAAAATGTGATGCGTTTTTCGTCGGAGGACCGCGGGAGTGTAGGGTCGGTCAGGCGGTCCCGACTCACGGCGAGAGCTCCACGCTGTTCACACGCAAAGCGACCTTGGAGCGTTGATCAAGGGTGGATCCTTAAGTTTTGGGGGAGGAGTTCAGATCACAGTGTCGGTTTGGCGGAGTGGCGGGCACCTTGAGCAGATGTGATTAGAAGAGAGAAAAGAGGCCAGTGGAGTTCGGCCGATTCGGGCGTTTTCCGATGAGTCAAGGAGTGATCGAGGGTGGCTGGTGAGGTGAGTCTTTCTTGGTGAGTTCGGGCTTGGGGGTGGCCGGAAATGGCTGGATGGAGGTGGCGGCGCCGGAAGGGAGAAAAGAGAAGGGGCGGCCGCGTGAAGGAGGAAGAAGAAAGGCCCAAAATGTGAATTTGCCCAATTGCCTTTAAATCCCTCCATTATATTAATCAACTTCAATTAAGTCCCTAATCACAATTTAATTTGAGTTAAACTGTAATTAAAACTTAATTAGGGTATAATTAGTATATATTTAAGTATTTACTTTATTTTAACACTTAAATTAAGCCATATAACTATTAAAATAATTATCTACATAATTTATATGGCCAAAAATAATTATTAAGACCTAAAAATAAAATACTTAGAATTGACATAAATATATATAATTAGGAAAATTTATATTAATAATCAAATTAAAAGCAGCTTAAATTTGGGTATTACGGTTAAAGCTACTTAATATCTTTAGCGTGAATATGAATTTAGATATGGAGTTAATGGGCCGCCCGTGACCACATATTTAAAATGGGTCATTAGGCGCTCATATTTACTTGAATCCATGATGGATTTACAATTCCTGAATCAAAGAAAATTAAATATTAACATGTATGGCGTTAGAATTGCAAGGTCATTATATAGTCTAAAAGCAGGTTGGGTCGGATGTGGTACAAGCGGTAGGTAATTCCTCTGAAAAAGAAATATATAAATAACGTGCATATCACTTGTGTGTTCATAAAGTCATGAATGACTTTGTATCATCTCGGTTTATGTTGATGACATAAACATTATTGGAATTTCTGTGAAATTGAGGAAGTTAGCTCATGCTTAAAGACGTAGTTTGAAATGAAAGACTTGGGCAAAACTAAGTATTGCCTTGGCCTGCAGATCGAGCACCTCCCTAAAGGAATTTTCGTACACCAGTCAACCTACTTGAAGAAGGTTTTGGAGATATTTTATATGAATAAATCTCATTCACTTAGCACAACAATCGTTGTTCGGTCCATGAAGTGGATAAGGACCCATTAGGACCTAAAGAAGATATTGAAGATATTTAGGACGGAAGTTTCACTTACTTGAGTGCCATTGGAGCATTGCTTTATCTAGAAAATTGCCAGAGCTTGATATTGCATTTTCAATAAACTTGCTATCAAGGTTCAGTGCTTCTCCTAAGAGGAAATCAGGAATGACATTAAGCATATTTTTCGGTATCTTCAGGTTTACAATATCTTGGTTTACTTTATCTGAAAATCAAGATATGACATTGGTGGGCTACTCGGATGCTGGCCATATGTCTGATCCCCATAATGCAAGGTCCTAGTATGGTTATGTTTTTCTCTATGGTGGTATTGCAATTTCATGGAGGTCTATTAAACAGTATGATTACCCCATGGCGACCACTCCGAAGATTATAGCATTATGTGAGTTCACGAGGGCTGTGTATGGTTCTGGAAACCATTGATACAACATATTAAATTAGTTCGTATGCGTGGAGAAATGTGATGTATCTTATATTCATTTTTACAGGAGATAATGTTTCATTCTCTACTCAGTGGGGTTGTGGCTCAGATTTTGTATCTGATTAACTCATTAGTGGATTAAACTTTCTGGACATTGTTTTGATAACAGTGAGATCATGAAAATCACCTTTTCTTATATCTCTTTTCTTTTAATGGGTTTTATCATCTCCTCAGTGCTTTCAACATGTTTATCTTGAATTTGATCCAAAAGTGGGGAAGTTTCCTTTCTATACCACTTTTCTTATTTTCTTGTTTTATCTTTCCCATTATTTCCTCCACCCAGAGACTTGGAAAATACTGAGCCATTCACACAAGTGCACCACATGTCTGTGCTGTCATCCCCTAGAGTGCCAAGTGGCATCCACAAAGATCATATAAATGTGTGCCAAACTCGATGCCTCGAAAAATGAAATTCATTTATCTCGGGTATTTGAGAATGACGGGGTAGCGATTTCAGGAAAATTTAACGAGTGAAGTCTATGTCGTCATTCAAGATTTAAAATTTCGGTTTTCAACCGAAGTGCCGTTTACCCTTTTTAGAAAAATTGATTTTTCTTGGGTTTACCACGATCCCTTTATTAATATGGATCGACTACGATCGATCGACATGTGGTTTCTTTTCTTTGCATTAATGCTGACTCAACACTCAATATTTGAAGTGTTCTCCTTGTTGTAGACAATAGTATTAAGCTAGTTGTTGTTGGGTGCATCAAGTACCATAAATGCTATATGTAAATATATACTAATGTACTTTTAAAGATAATTACTACAATTACAAACAAAGAGATTGTCACCGTGGACCTCTAAAATCAAATAATAAATAATTGTTTGTTTTATAAAAACAATTCTTGAAATAAATTGGATAAATCACATCTATTTATACTAATAATAATCACATATAAAATTCATATGTAATAATTCTAAATTCTAAAATTTATAATTTTCATATGTTGGAATTTGGATCTACTTTTATATTCTTATAGTTTTTTTTTTATAGAATATGACTATCCCCATCCTAGCCACCCCACATATTTATTTTAAACTCTTAAAAGCCTTATGTGTGAATTCTGTACCACAATATAGAAAATATATATATTTATGTATAATATTAATCATCTATCCCATTAATAAATGTTAAATTGAAATAATATTTTATAAATTTATTTACATTTTTAAAATCACTCTTATCTGATTGATTTTAACAAAATTTGTATTAACTTACTAATTTAGGCAATTTAATTTTAATACAAAAATACATTCATCTATAATAATTAATATTATAATACAAAAGTAAATTCTAAAATTTTACTAATATTATATATAATTTATTTTCTTTAGTTTTATAAATATGGATCTAGTTTTATATTTTTAAATTTTTATAGAATATTAAATAAATTTTAAAAATAAAAATAAAAATGTTACCTGAATAGTAAAAATTATCACAATAACACATTGCACTTTTATATATATATATATATATATATATATATATATATATATATATATATATATATATATATATATATATATATATATAAATATGTTAATATCTAAAATTACTTTTTTTAAAAGGAATCTAAGTACCATAATAGATAATATTAATATTTTTTGAAGGTAAATATTAATTTTTTTACCTAGAAAATAACAATATAAATATTTAAAAAAGTATAATTATAAATATTAGGTTATTTGAGTTTATTATTACGATTGTTACATTTTACAACGACTATTAAATCATTTGTCAAAAAATATAAAATAATAAATAAATTTTTTAATATATAACTCTTAGCTATCTTCAAAGATTTTAAATTAAATAATGGTAAAAATTATCATTAGTAATTTTTGTTGAATGAAACAAAAGTTATATTAATATTTTATATTATTTTATTTATAAAATAAATAAAAATTGATTCTTTTATATTTTTTAAAATTTTTAATTTTTTTTATTTATATTTAATATTCTATAAATTTTTTTAAAAATACTAGTAAATGTATACGTGCATATGAACGTGAAATAATATAATAAATAAGTAAATTTATGATTTTATTTTTTTATGAATTGAAAACTAATTAGAAGTGATTACCTTTTAATTACATAAAAATCAAATTTAAATGATTAGGATAGGCCCATCATGCCTAGTTTAAGTGGTAGAGGTAAAGCTTACGTTTAAATAGTTAAAGGCCATAGGGAGGGGTTCCAAGTGCCGACACCTTTTTCAACATTAGAATTTCCAATAAAAATAAAAAGATTCCAAAACCAAAAATAGAACCAACCAGATGAAACTAATGAATTAAAAAAATTTGTGGTTTGGAGAAAATTATGAAAAAATAAAAATGGAAAAAAAATCTGGTGTTAATATGGAAGGAACTAGAAAGGAATTGTAACCACAAATCAAGTTGAAAATTGAATTAAATCCTATGTTAAATCCTTAAAAGCAGTCAATAGAAATTGGCTTACAGGTAAAATGTTGCACTAAGATGGGTAGAATGGGAAAAGAAATTGGTATCACAGTGAAACAAAAAATATAAAATATCATACATTTAAGAGTAGTTTAGATAATAAGATCTTATAAATATGAAAATATCCCTTGAATATAAAAGAAAATAAATTTTTGGACAGGGTTTGGTACTTCAATAAGTTAACACAGGATTTTAATAAAAATTAATAGTAGGTTATTTTTTGAAAAAAAAAAAATGTATTCAAGATATTCATTAATATATTAAAAAAATGAAGAATGTTATAAAAACGAACACAATTTGAGTTGAGAGGGTGTGTCCAGACATGAGAGGCGTTTCTCATGAAAAACGAAACGCCTAATTCCCAGATACGTGGGATTTGCTGTTTGATATTTGATTTGATATTGTATCATTTCCCTCATAGATTGTGTCAAGATTTGTTGATATTTGATTTTTATTTTTAACCAAATATATATTTCAAGTACGTGATTTCTTATATGTTTCTTACAGTTCCACAGTTCAAAGACTGGAATAAAAGGAAGAGAAAGAAGAAAGAATGAATCACCACCAACCCAATCAATGGAGATTTCCAACAGTTCGCCGCTAATGCAGTCCACAGTTTCGGGAGATGACAAGCTGAAAAAAGTGATCGACAAATGGTAATACTAAATATTATTCATCTCTTTCCATTTCTTTGTCCCGATTCGTACACTTTTATTGCTCAATTTTATTTATTCATTCATTTTTTGTTGTTTTAACATTTTTAGTTTTTGTTATGAATTTTTTTGTGGTGCCAGTTCTTCATGCTGGTATACTTGTGGAGCAGATTGCATTGATTTCTTCTGTACCCGATTGCATCAATTTCTTCCTATACCGACCTTCCTCTGGTCTCTGGAACTGAGAGAGCGCTCATGAACTAAACATTTTCTTTTTACCATCTTGATTCTCAGTGTCTTGTATAGGCTTTTTCTTTTACTAATCTATTGTAAGTCTACGTTTTCTTTTAAATTTCACAATCATGGGATTGTTCCTTGATATCTCTGTGGATATTATTTGGTTTCAACCTCCTTGTGTCTTTGTTTTGTTTGGCCTTTGGGAAACGTGATGCCCTAGATAGAAATGAGAGAAGACAAGTAGGGATGAGTGCACTGTAATTATTCTCTTTGAATCTCTGTTTTGTTTGGATACAAGAAATCACTTTCTTTGTTATGTTGTAACTTATAATTAAAAAACACAAGCAGTGAAGTTGAAAGAAAGCTAAAAAGAAAATTGATTAGTTAAATTAAATAAAAATTTTATTCTCTTTATAACACACAAAGATCCTCTGATACCACACACCCAAATGCCCTAAACAGGCATCTACATCCCTCTCTCTCTTTCTCTCTTTTTTTGGTAAGAAAAAGAAAATATCTCTCTTTCTCTCTCTTTGTTCTTTGGTAAGAAAAATAAAAACAAAGAGATTGTATTCTTAAAAACATTTGAAAAGAGACCCACAATGGGATGTCTCTTTCTCTCTTTTTTTTTGTGTTTTTGTTTTTCAAAATAAACTTGTTTTATTTTTAACTTAAAATGACTTCATTTTGATTACCCATTAGGGATCTTTATTTTAAACTCAATTTGATGGACCTAGAGAAGAGAGAAGCAATGAAGGCCATATTCAGGATATGTTCAATTGAAGTGATGCAAAGGGACCTAGTAATGAAAACCAGATTTGATTAAAATACCTTTTGAAAAAATAAATTTTAAATTTACTTTTCATCATTTTGACCTCATTTAACATCCTCAATATTTTCTTGTAAATAAGGCTTTCTTTTCAAAAGAAATATATATATATATATATATATATATATATATATATATATATATATATATATACATGAAATAATACAAGGACATTTTTTGTCCACAATGAGTCATTCTTCTAGAAAAAACATGGAGAGGGTCTTTACAAATTTAAAGTTATTTGAGTTCTTCTAACCAAATATTTTTAAACAAAACCAATTCCTTGAAATTCTGAGATGATAGCAAGCTTGTTTTCTGAAATAGGTTAAGTTAGCTTATACAATTAATGTTGGAAGATATTATATAATATATTATATTAATATTTCTTCCATACTATAGATGTTTGATTTGTGGAATAAGAAATTTACGGTGAGAACAAATAGTGCATTTACTTAATGGTTTGAAATAATAATATAACTATTTAAATTTTTATGAAATGATAAATTTTCCTTGAAAAAATTATGTATGAGGATCTATTATATATATAAAAAATTATCTTATATATATAAACCTTGCCAAAAATTAAGGAGGTTGAGTTTATATTTTAAGCTATAATCTTTATCTTGAAATTGTTTTGCAAGGATATTTGGTTATTTACTGGTAAAATGGTTAATTATTTCATATTGGGTTATGTGAAAGATAAGTGAAGCATAGGATATTTATTTGAACCCATTATGCTTTTCTTTCTTGTACACTTGTAATTAGGAAGTGACGTATAGGAGGTGCTCCATCTTTAGTTGGGAGGAAATGCAATATAGGAGAGTGTGTTTCCATCTTTAGTTGGGATACTGGTGTTTCATAACCAATGTTTTAAAAATTGGATCGAGCAGATTGATCGGATGTCGACTAAGTGATATTTCCAGGTCCGTTGCAGTTGACTCATGCAGTTTGGCCCAAAAACTATGAACCGATAATTTTTTTATTTTAGTCACCTATTAGGTTTAAAACATTGTTCATAACCCAATATTACCTTACTGAGTTGGGGGTCCTACTGTGGGTTTGACTTGAAAGACTAGATGAATCTTAAATGGAAGGGCCCCACCCTCGCCTGCATGGAACCATCAAATAATTCTGCAGATCTCGGATGACAAAGCCGGATTGTCTTAGTTGGATTAGTCTCATGAATCACGGTGACCGAAAAAAATTTCATTGAATTACAAGAAGCAGTGAATATTTTTATAATTTACGGTGATAAGTCCTGATGACTCTAGTTGGGTGCACATAGAAAATCTAAGTTAAGAAATAGCTTGAGCTAAGTTCATTTAAAATAAATTGAACTAAAAAGAAATAAATTGTTTCGGGGCAGAAACGGACCCGAATGAGAGATGAACACATGACGCAATGTGAGCCATGTATCCAAAAATTAAAAATAAAAATAAAAAGAAGAAAGGATAAAAATTCAAAAGGAAAGGAAAAATGAAGCAGAAGGCAGTTACTGGCAGAGCCGAGAAAATCTAATTTTACGAAAAATGGTAAAAGCGGTAATTTAAGTTCAGAAGCAAATTTTTCTGGAAATCTCGGATAGTGAAGGCGGATTCCTTTGTTGGTGATCTCATGAAATCTAGTTAATATGAAATTTAGTGAATTTGAGGCCGAGTGAAAATTTACATTTCGAGGAGCCAGGGTTTGAGAGACATGTGATGTTGACAGAGTCACTTACTACATATACCCATGTGACACATATTTACATGATTAGTGAGATGATGGAGATGAATGACTTAGATTAAGCCATGTGTCAAAAAATCAAATAGTTAAATGAGGGGCATAAGTGGAGATTAATGAAAAGTTTGAAATAGTATAAGACAAAAGAGCAAATAGTCTTCTTCTTCATTTTTGAGACATAAATCGGTAGAAACGTGCAGTGGGTGACTAGTTTGAGTTTTTAGAGAGAGAGAGAGTGGCTTCTCTCTAGATTTCCCGCCGTTCGGACCTTCGGTTCTCGACGGAGAAAGAAGCAAAGTCGATCTACAGCGGCGAAATTTTGCGATACCGCAATTGGTGGAGTTGAGCAACTCAGTGAGGTCTTCTCCTACTTGTGTTATTTTTTGGCTAAGAGCCATGTGAATAGTTAGGGATATTTTGAGGCTTGAATTAGCCGTGTTTGCGGTCTGAAAATACTTGAACTGAGCGAGAAGATCCCTAGTGTGGCCGTGAGCGGTGCGAGCCTAGGGTTTTCCTTTCCGTGTATTGATGTGTGTTTTGGGTGATTCAAAATGAATTTACTTGTGGTTAATTAGCCCATGTGAGCTAATTTTGGTGTTATTGATTTGCAAATTGAATAACATGATTTATGTAGATTAGTATGTTAGTATATATATGTTTTATATATTAGCATGAATTGTCTGGAGTTGTGTGAGAATTAATATGTTAATGCATGTGATTAAATGTGTTAACATGATGTGGAATTATATAAAAAATATAATTGTGTGTAAGCCATTGTAAATGAATTATAATTAATTCAAGTGATCTAATTTTGATGTTATTGATGTGAATTAAATAACATGTGGCATGTATGTAAATTTTGTTAATATATGTGTAAATGATATATTGACATGTGTGGTTTGAGAATGGTATAATGCATTTCATATGCATTGGGGGAACCTAGAAAAAATTAGGTGTGAGTGTACAACATGGAAGAAATAAAAAGGATGTTTTTAGCGTTGGGCACGGCGTGCGTGAGGAGTCGATGACTCAGGATACGGATTGGGTATGTAGACATTAGTAGGATCATGTATTTGCTTGAGTGTGTGTTTATGTTCTGAATCGTGCATGTGAACTTAGGTTGGGGAGTAATACCAAGTAGGGTGGTCGACTACTGGGCATTCTTTCTACTGTTGAAGGAATATTATTTTAGGTACAGGGATCGTGCACACTCCGTGTCGTGCCACGTTGCCGGCCATGTTGTGCACGCTATGTGCGCGGCCGACATGTCGTGCGCATTGCGTGCTCGACCAAGTGTGTCACACAAGCGTCGTACACTCTGTCGACCTTATCGCGCGCGTTGTGCGTGCGACCAGCGCACCCTCTAGTTTGGGTCATGACCTGGTGGTGGCGTTGACTCACCAATCGAGCTCTCGAAAATTTTATTTTGATGCAGTTACGGACTGGCTGATCCCGAACATTTACGCACTCCGATCTAAAATTTTGGGACCGGTATCGAGCCACTCACGACCCCATTGAAAAATCAGCCACCCATTAAATGGCTTTTAAGCTATAAATAACGCCAGTAGGAAAAATGCCCTACCTTTTGAAATTTGAAACTCCCCAGATTTGGTCTCTACTCAGCTCTAGCCGTGAGGGTGAGCTTTGCCTCTTGCTCACGGTCATTTGTCGGATCTCTGGAAAACTAGAAGAATGAGAACTTCTCTCTCCTCTTCTCTTCCTCTCCCTTTTCTCTCTCTCTCTCTCTACATCTCTTTTCCCTTTTTTCCTCCCTCTCTGGGTTTGCTCGACATGCTCAGAGTGGGATGTCCTCCTTGCCAATGTGTCACCCTCTCATTGGCTCTCTTTGGATTTCCCTTATCCACTTATCCTAAACTTTGGATTTCCATCCCTTTAGGTGGTGACACATGGTCATCCCATGGACTTTTTGACTTTTCCCCTCCATTTGACACATGGCTCAATGTGAGCCCTCTAAACAAGTGCCAAGTGTCACTCGTTACTCTCGGTGCCTCAAAAAACGTGAAATTCCGACTGTCTCGGAATTCGATAGGGTAACTAGATTTCGCGAGACGATTCCAACGGTGAAGTCCGTTTCATTATCCGAGATCAAGAAAAATTTCAGATTTTTCACTAAAATTACTGTTTTACCCTTTTTCATAAAATTTGAATTTTTCTTGGGTTTTACAACCCTATACCACATTGTTGTGTCCCATTTATCGGGATCCATATTTTCACAAAAATCGGGCAGAGTCTCATTTGTTCGAGGAGCTCTACCCAATAAACAACCTATATAACAATATATCTATGACCCGTCGGGGTCTCAGCGAGAGTAATGACCACACAGGGTCCATCTATCCATATCCACAATCAATGTTTTTAGAACGGGACCGAATCGGCGATTCGGTGATCCGTCACCGACAGGTCCGTTTGATCGCAGTTAGATGGTTAAGCGGAATGCGATTGAGCGAAGCGAGCCGTATGGTTAAACAAGTGAACAATTGAGCGGCGGTTTACCGCGAACCAGAGCGATTCGATAACATATATATTTAAAAAAAAATTAAATTCAAAACGACGTCGTTTTGATGTTTTTGGCATCAAAACGATATCGTTTGACTCATCACCTATGAAAATTTAGAAAAGTCACCCCTTACCTCCTTCTCGTCGTTCTCGGCTATAGGCCTTTACCACAAATCCTCTCTTTGCATTTGCAGCAGGATAGCAACACGACAATCCATTTTGACATTTTACATTATCATTCACGAGTAAATCAACTTGTTTTGAGATCGAGTGAGTCAGCGGGTGTTTGATTGTTTTCTATTTGATTTCCAATCCCATACTCCCCATGTCGAATGAATGTTTAAGGAATGTTTTTGGTGATTTCATATTTTCTAAAGAAGAGTTTCTAAGCATGCAATAAACGAGAATTAAATGCATGTGTTTTAGAGATGGTAGTGATGAGAATCAAGGTTAACATAGGTTGCATAGTTGTCTTACGTACTTGTGTTAAATTTAGGGTTCTTTTTTGTTTTTTGATCGATTAGAATTTAGGGTTCATTTAAATTTGTAAGGCTGAGTGTTTGTTTTATGTACTAGGCATATTATGGATAATGCTTATGTTGTTATGCGAATATTAATGTGTGATTTCATTGACACTACAATATATCTTCATATGTAATCTTCTTTGGAGGGTCATGAAATATTTTGAGAAAGTAAACTCCATAAAACCGGTCTTTGTATTTGTGGTTGAGGACCATTGAGTTCACCTCTTATTTTTTATGTAAGGTGAAGCGATTTTAAAATCTTGCCCACATAAGTTTGCAAATAGTGGATGTACATAAGGATTTCACTATTGAATAAATTCTGAATCGAAACTAGTCTTGGGATTTTTTTAACACTGATTTGGAAACCTACGTGGCTTTGCCTTGTTCTGACTTTTTCTCCTTTTCTTTCAAGGTGGTTTTGAACATAGCCTATTGGGGAAGGTGCTAATGGAAAAGGGAATGTTCAAGTTTCAATATAGCCACTATAAGTAAGTCTCCATTAAGAAACATCCATATAATTCCACTAGTTCTGGTTCAATCATTTATCCATTTCATTCTAAATTAAAATGGAAATAAGGAATATGGGGTTAGTTCTAGTTGACTGACTAAATCCACCCATGACAAGTTTAGTTAGACTACTCAAACACAAGTTAGCCTAATATGATGAGCGCCAATTAAACTAAACATGCTCTAAAGGTTTGGCAATATATTTAAAGCCTTAGTTTAAAGATATCGATTAGAACATGGTATTCTTTCAAGGCACATTATTGCCAGTTCAATCTTCATTGTTATGCATCGTCTTCATTATTTTCCTTCTAAACTTCTTTTCATTGATGTACATTCGTGTTTAGGATGACTATTATAGTCTATGATATTATATGTCTCAAAAGAACCCATTGTTTACTAATTGCTTGATTGTAGTTACTTCATTACATGTAACTTTGGTTGACACAATATTGGTTTTGTTCCAACTATCTACATCACTATATTCAAACTTTACTTTTGGTCATGAGCATTGTTGTTTATATGTTTTATCATCTCACATTATAGTTTTATATCAAGTAGCTAGCTTTTAAAATTCATCCCTATCTTAGTGAAGAATGTAAAGCTTAACTTATTGGTTTTGTGTTGATGGTTTATTTTATTCTCTTGAGAATAATTTGTGAAAGTAGAGAGACCTAAGCACTATTGGATTATCGTAAGGAGCCTAAAGATGTCAACCATGGCCCACGTGCTCTCACGCGTGGAGAACAACACCAGAGAGTAGAATGGCACGTGGAGGCGCGTCGTTGATTGGATGGTGTTAGAGTTGATTTCGATTGGTAGATCAGGTCTCGATGAACCTAATGGTGGGGTCGCCAGTTGGAGTTGGGACAGTCACTAGAAAAGTTCGTCATAAATTTTTTCCTACGGCGAAGTGTTCTGATAGCGACGGAGGGTTCCGAAGCTTTCTGTGATAAAGGTGGAGTGGCCGGAGTGAGACACAACCACTAGATGAGTTGCCATAATTGAAAACACGACAAAACCTATTACTATAAGTTTCCAATCTCTTCTATGGCTTTGATACCATGTGAAGAAAAGATCCTCCGATTTTCATTGATTTACAAAGTGAGGAACATACATGTTTTATATACAAGTGTTAGAAAATAAAAGCGAGGATTGGGAATTACAATTAAACTAAAGAAAAGGAAAAGAAGGAAAAAGATTCTTGAATGGATTAGGCTTCTTGCTTAACAGTAGCAAATAAATTACGTAAACTATATTGTCATGGGCGCTTCTTAATGAGTGCATTGCCATAGTAGAGTGTATTGAACATATTGTGACTCATATTTCCAAATTTCATCTAGCATTAATAAGATAAATTTTGTTGTTTTTAGCCTACATTTACATCCTATACAAAAGCATTGTTAGATCTATCATGGTTATGCTCTTTGCCTAGATAAGATGCGAAAACTTATTCTTTATTTGTTTATTTCTTTTTGATTGGTTGAATAAGATGGAACTTTATTACGAAGTCAAAAGAAACTAATCCAACCAAATTATATATTGAAGGGAGAGTAGATTGACCATAAGTAAATTTTAATTGATGCTAAACTTATTGTGTAAAACTTGAATACAATTGCCATAAAATGAAATATGTCTGAGAAAGATAAGAGAGAAAGCAAAAGCAAAAAAAAAATAGTGGTTCATCCGCGCCTCTATCCACTTTCTCTAGGTCTTTCCCAAGTTTGATGTTTTCACCTAATCAAGAAGCTTCCTCAATTAAGCTCGTCAAATCTTGTACACGATGGATTTGTGAGGTTCTAATAGGCCTTTACAATCTTTTAAATGTTTCTTAAATATTCAAACAATGAGCATAAGGAATATGGTAAGAATATGTCAATAAATACAACACTTAGCTTAGGGTTGGCTTTAAGAAAAAATGTTGCTAGGCTTAAGTTTCTTGAGTGGGATTTTGTAAATTTTTAAATAATTTCTTTGATATATAAGGCTCCACAACTTTATCCGGACCACTTACCACTTGAGCAAGGTCCCTAAAGGCTCTATCGAGTGGGCCAAGTTTGGGCTAAGAAGGTGTGTTCAGGAAGGGCTCTTTAAAAGGAGTGAGGGCTTTTTTGGCCCCCCTATGGTGCAGATAAGGGCTCTGTCGATGGAGTTAGGGTTCCCGATGCTAGCTTTGCCTTTGATGCTTCATATCAAGCTAGCGGATGAGGCTCTTGTAGAGGAAACGACATGATTAACAGATTAGGTAAATCCTTTGTTTTGGATGGTCTAAGGGTGGGGAGAAGGGGACTTTGTTGAAAAACTCTCTTTGTCCTTGGGCGAGGTGTTCGACTTATGAGGATGAGTTGTTTCTTGGAAACGGCATGGGTGGGCTGCTGAAGATGTTCACAAGTGTATGTGCTATCGTGAAAGTGTAGTGAGAAGCCACAAAGAATTAACTTGGGACAAGCTTGCGTTGCTAGAGATGAGTGGTGAGAAGAGGCGCTTTTAGTTTCAAAAAGCCTTGTTAGGAGCCAAGCGAGTAAAAGCTATCATAATCCTTCTTATATCAAACTTATATGGTTTAATAGGTTTTGGGTTTGCCGGTGGATAGGAATGAGATTTGCCTACCATGCCTTCTTGGTTAAGAGATTCAAAGTTTGGAATGCTTGGTTAGTGTGTAGTTAAAACAAAGGGAAAAACCAAGCGCGGTGGGAAGGAAGTGGTTTGTAGTGATTATCTAGATTATGTCCTCGGGGTTGAGGTAGGTTCGATGTTAGTCGTAGGGGATAAGTGGTGGTGGTAGTGCGGTGTTTGTGTGTTTCGCTGATTGTTGGTTGAGGTTGGCTTCTTGTTTATGGAGCTTTAATTTGTTGTCTTGTATTGTGGGAGGTGGTTTGTTGTCTCTCTTTCCTTCTTTTTTTTTTTGTTGCTATTTGTATACCCATGTGTGCTTTGTGCATCTTTTCTGGAAGCGGCTAATATGTTCATTTGTGTTTTTACCCATAAAAAAAAGGTCTCTCTGGAGCTTCTGAATATTTAAGCGAGAAGGAGTTCAAATATAACTAATCCTTATGATTGATATGCAACAATGTCGAAACCTGTTGAATTAAATCCATAAGCTTTGAGTGGAGTTCCTTGCATGAGTTAGCATTTGTCGAATATGCCTGTCGGTTGCCTCGTAGTAACCTTGACACCATAAGAAATTGGTTGATTGGCTCCAATTTTGGGATACTAACCTTCTCTCTTACTCAAAAAAAAAAAAAAAAAAAAAAAAAAAAAGGCTTTTGTGATGCCTTTTGTGCAATTTTGAATACCCTTTTTATTTTTGAAAAAATTGAAACCATTAATTTCATAATAACATCATGCTATCGATTTTTCTTTAAAAGAATTGAAGGTCAAGACTTTTAAAGAAAAGCAAGAATTTCTTGAATTCAAACACTAGGCCCAACTGCTTGAGGCCTAAAAGATAAATAATTTTTCTTGATGAATGATATTTTGACCTGGAAATCGAGTCTAAAGAAATGGGATATTTCAATTTTTACACCTTAAAAAGACTTAACATGAGTAAACTAGTCTCTTGTTTTATGATCCTCCAAATTTGTTTGGGGAAACTTTTCTATAATGCAATTCTTTTTTGTGTTATCAAGCGTCGTCTTTTGGCATTAAATTTGTAATATACTATTGTGGTGGCATGTTCTGAACTCAATGCTTCATGCTGACACTGGATTCTGCCACAAGCTCACACCCTAATGCAACGTAGACATTAGTGACTTATAATATGAAAATAGACATTTCATGGATAATAAAAGAAAACGAAAACAGTTATAGTGACTCCCTCTTCATCTTATTGAACTTGAACACTTAGGATATTTTTCTTTCATAGAGTGGAAAAAATGTGAAGGAAAATTGTTTTCTCATATTAGGACACTACAGAAATATTATGTGTATAAAGGAAAAGAAGGGATATTTTCCTCTCCACTTTCCTTGAAATTATAAATGGAATTTTTTCTTTTAGAAAGTTGTGGGGGATGTTTAGGGAAAATTCATTCCTCATGAGGTTAATTGCTTGTCCGTTAACATTTTCTTGTGTAATTTTTTCTTCTTTTCTCTCTTTTTTTTTCCTTAAACTTCCTAGGAACTAAACATGGTGTAATAAAAGGTTGAGAAAAGTACATACATGCAAAAGTTTTTAAGCTTTTCCCTTTGGACCTCATGACTACCCAAATAAAAGAAATGTTTTGTATTTGTTTTACTTATTTCTTTACTTATGTTTTCCTTATAAACAATTACATAATCTTCAAGCCATGTTTAATGCGAAAAGTGTTAAGCAAAAAAATTAGCAGATATTTTTTTTTCTCATGTTTGAACAATATGAAGGTAAGAAAGGAGATGTAGGGGCAGAGGACGAGGAAGGATGATAAAAGATTGTCCTCATTTTCTTTCTTTTTTGAAAGCTTTGCCTTATACCTAAACTCTCTTTACAATTTGGTTTGCACCTTGATCCTATTTCAAAGCTCTTTCTTCCACTTTTGTCAATGTTAGACACACCAAGGCTCCTTTCTTGCCAAGGTCATGATGTGAAAGGTCTCCTTGCAATCTTATATGAACTTTTATTGTCAAAGGTAAAGTTGGAAGTCAAATAAGTTTTTCTTCACGATATTTTTTTGATTGATAATTTTTTTTTTTAATTCTTTGTCCCAGTTGGAACTTGAACTTGGTCTCCTCCTTATGCCTAACCTAACCCTTAACCACTGAGCCAGACCTTAGTAGCGAACTTTTGAGGGTTTTCATTTGAATGATTCAAATATTGACGTTGAAAATAGTGATGATATGAATTAGAACCTTATATATTTTTAGATACAGAACTACTTAAAACATTAGTTTATAAACATAAAAAGTTGAAAACTTTAAAGATCACACATAAAGGTACTTACCAACAACACATAACTAGTTATCAAAAAAGAAAAAAAAACACATAAAAGTACACATCCCAAGTAAAATTTAAAAATAAAATTATATCGAAAGTGTAAAAAGTTTATTTTGAAGAATTATGTAATGAACCTATACATTAAACTCATATTTTGTTAAATTGTTCTTTCAAAACTCACAGTATTCAATCTTTTATATGGTATATATAATTTAAAATCTTTAAATCCTGTTGTCTTTCTTGGGAATTTGTTATATAGTATTCTATACTTCATCCTCTGATACAAAGTGCATCTATGTAGGCTCTATGTAGTTTTTCTCTATATAAAAAATGTATGGTACATGATACAGATAAAATAGAAAACCATGCATTTTACGAGTTAAAACCAATGAATTTTACCAGTTTCTTTCTTTTTTTTTATTTTAAAAATGAGCTCCTAGAGTTGTTTTGTGTTAGTTTCTTAGTGATGGGCAAGTCTAAGTGATTTTGACTTGCCTTGGAAAATTTTTTTCACTTGGACCTGGGCTTTATCTCTTTAGATTCGATTAACAAATTATTTTTCTTCCTTGAAATACTTTAACAATAAGATTATTTCAATATAAATAAAAACTTATATACTTTTCTGATTATAAGAAGAAAGCTGCTTCAATTTCATTTTCAAAATCAAGAAAAAAAATTCAATAGTTATTTCCCCGCTGTTGAGCTAGCTAGCTGTATGGATCTGGCAAGTAACATTTATGCAAAAACACCAATTTCATGATTTTGCATTCTTTGTTGATCTGTTTGATATGTTACAGGTGCTAGATGAGCAGTATGGATCTGGAGGTGTTGGTCAGCAAGGAGTGGGTTACTGCTTACCATTATCCAAGATGTTTGGTTCATTGCAGGTGGCATACAAGGTAATTGTCTTGGCTGTTATGAGATATGTGAATCGATTGTCTTCAAACTGTACTATGTTCTTTTTCTGTTGCAGAGCAAACATCTTGCTATGGTCTTTGCAATTATCAACACCGGTGTTCGGTTGTTTTTTTTTTTCTATTTTGTAAGTAAAATTGGCTTGTTCTTGATATAACACCCCTTTGACTGAAACTTGCCTACTTTAAGCCCCAGACCTCATCCCAAAGATATCAGTAGATTGTGGCAATAAGTCTGAAATGTTTCTGCTATATTTTGGATTTCAGTACATATTGCTTCAAATTGTGGAGTTGTTTCCTTTGTGGACACCTCCCTCATCATCGAAAAAAATATTGGATGATCTATGCTTCTCCAGCCAACCACACGTTCACTGGCAGAAGTGGAAGATTCTCCTGATTTGACTGCTGCCATCAAAGTAGCATTAATATTTAGAAAGACCCTTGCTTGGATAGCGGGGAATCATTCTAGTTGTGTCGACTCTTTTAGGGGTGAGTTTTCATTTCTGTTAAGACATTTTACTGATTTCTGCCCAATTATATTATCTCTGGAAAAAGAAAAATAAAACCCATAACTGCAATTCTGATCATGTATACAGCAATGCATTATACATATTTGTTTGGAACAATAAATCTGGAGTTCTTTGAAACATTTATTTATTACTTTGTCTAATAATTGATATGGAGGATGTGAGAAATGATAAAAGAAGACCTGTGAAATAGAGTTGCATTTAAAAATTGTTAATAGATTTTCAACATTAGCAGTTAAAAGAAAACCAGTAATTAAAGAAAACCAGTAACAGTGGAATACTATGCTGAAGTTAAGCTGAGTGCAATAAACCTATTCTCTATTTTTTTGTGGCTGCCTCCATCATCTCATGCCTCCTCGGTAATATCGCTATTGCTAAAAGCAGAAGGCTACACAATGCATGCAGCAGATACGATATATAAAAAAAAAGAAGCTCAGGGATTGTTAGCCAAATTCATTGTACATTTATCAGCTCCTTTTAGAAACGTCGATGACATAATACACCATGATGATGGATCTTCTTAGTAATCTTTAAACATGGTTTGTGGTACACCATGCTTCAATAAAACTACCAACGAATAAAAAGTTTTGTTCATCTATTTGGATAGTATAGCAACAGCAGGTTTGTCTGCATGAGTTGTACGCAATATTAGATTGATTCGGTAATTAATCCTAGAAATTATGATAGTTGACCAATCTTGTATATAGATATAGAAACAATTTGTGTAATTAATCCTAGAAGTATGATAGTTGACAATCTTGTATATAGATATAGAAACAATTTGTTTTTCCTTTTTAGGACCTAATTTTTAGGATGTAATTGTATCCTGTTGCCCCTGCATTTTAGAGACAGGCTTATCTTTGAAATATTTTATGCGAGAAACTCCATTGTTTGACATGGTATGGGCTGACTTGATCCCGAAAAGTGCGCAGAAACCATCGTATACATATTTTCCTCGAAACCGTCGCCCCTTTTAAGGCTCTTTGTGAGTTCGGAGTGGTGGGACTTCTCGAAAGCCTAAGTAAAAGATTGATGGGAAAGCTATGATGACATCGTCGGAAGAAAATCAACCGCTGCCTATTGCAAATGTTGCCCATCCAGGTATTATTGGTAAAGCATCTGTATTTTCTACAACTTCTAAGAATAGAACTTGGATTATTGATACAGGTGCATCCGATCACATGGCGGTAGGACTCGGTCGATTAAAATTTGTTCTCTCCTTCTTCGATCGATTATTTCCACCGCTAATGGTAGCACCTCGCCTATTGCGGGAAGGATGACACTCTTATCTGATATTCTCTTAAAATCGTAATATTATCTCCTTGAATGACGTATGTGATGAGTGCTTCTGTCAAATACATCTAACATGACTTTTGGCATAATCATAACAGACATTCGTTTGAAGTTCGGACCGTAGATGTGGAACAGCCATATTGGTTGCGGGATGGGATAAAATGGGTAGACAAATCAAACTAGCGATAAAGCAGGCTCGGCGACTATATGGTTATAGCGCGTAGATTAGGACATCTTTATTTTGGTTATCTTAAGAAATTGCAACCACAACTTTTTTCAGGATTGAATGATAGGGAATTTCATTGTGACACTTGTGAACTGGCTAAGAGCCAACGCATTTCTTATTCACCAAGTCTGAATAAAAGTTCAGAACCTTTTGAGATTATTCCTCGATGTTTGGGGTCTGCGAAGGTTCCCTACATATACGGAGCTAGTTACTTTGTGACATTTATTGATGAATCTTCGTGACTTGGGTGTCCCTACTTATTAAAAAAAAAAAAGTGATGTGTGTCTGGCATTCGAATTTTTACAAAATGGCTCACTTGTTATCAAGCAGTTAGTGTTTGGCAATGATAATGAGTCGCTGAGTTTATGGATGTCTCTCTCGAATTTTTGAGAAATCATAGGTCGTCATCAAGCCTCAGCTGCACCCTCGCTCCACCAACAAAATGGATTGCGAGGAGAGAGAAAGAATAGACAACTTTTGGAGGTGATTCGTGCCTCCCTCTTCGACATCAGAACATGCCTCGGTACAATGAGGTGATGTAAGAATCATTGCCTACCATCTGGCCAAGACACACTTCTCAAGTAATAGACTTTTAAAATCCTCAACGAGAAATTGCAATCACCCACTTTCAATTCACATCTTCCGAATCTTGAACCATAGGGTTTTTGGATGTCTCTTGTATATGTTCCACATCCCAAAATCTTGAAATAAACTCGATCCATATTGCAAAACGATGTGTTTTTGTTGGTACTCTGAATTTTGAAAAGGATATAGGTCTTATGATCCGGGCAAGAGCTACATGTGACTCTAGATGCCTCTTTCAGAGAATTAGAGCCTTATTACTCGAGAGTCTCCTAAAAGATTACTCTTAGGGAGGCTCAAGTGAAGAGAATGGTGTGGAGTGATGATTTATGAGTTGGAGAATATTGACAAAGAGAGTGGTGGAGGTGATGAGTTTATTGAGTTGGAAAGGTGAATGAACATTTTAAGCATGTTGTGCAACAAGTGCATGATCACAATCATGAGCGGGGTGAGCCACTGCAGAAATACCATCAAAGTTGCCCCATCTACACCATTAAGCGAAGTCAACCGAATGTCCTCCTCAAGTAGTATGAATCTATGTTTGGAGGTCTAATGAAACATATGTTCTGCGGAAATACGATGCTAGATATCCTGAATTAGTGGGAGTTCCAAAAAAAACTTGATATGAACGATCTGAAGCTAAGACCAAATGCCCAATTAACAACTATGTGTCATCTGCGGTTATTGAATCGTATGCATTTACTGTTAATCAATTGCCATAGTTTCTATTCTAGTAATGTGCGGGATCATTGGCTGATCAAAATGGAAAGCGATGAGCAAGAGATGGAGGCTCTACAAAAGAATGCCACTTGGGAACTTGTTCCACTGCCTAAAGGAATGAAGCCAATTGGATGCAGATGGGTGTTCACGGTGAAACTCAAACCAGATGGAAGTATTGATAGATATAAAGCCCGACTAGTTGCGAAGGGATATGCGCAAAGGTATGGGATAGACTATTAGGATACTTTACTTTTGAGTGGCTAAGATCAAATACAATTCACATTCTTATCTATAAAAAGCAAATCGAGGCGCCTGCAACAGTTTGATGTTAAAATGCTTTCTCAATAGATTTGGAAGAAAAGGTCTATATGGAGCTACCACTAGAGTTAAAAATGGTTCTTCATGTAAGTGAGAAGTGCGCCAAATTAAAAAAGTCATTGTAGTTTGAGCTTGAGTCACCTAGAGAGCATGGTTTGGGGAGATTCTCAACTCTGATGAAGGGATTAGGCTATAAGCAAGTATTTCAGAGATCACTTTGTTTATAAAACACAAAGAAGGAAAAGTAAACTTTAATTGTGTATGGTATTGATATGGTCTTGACGGAGATGACCCATGCGAGAAAATGAAGCTTTACAGTGTTAGCCCTGAAATTTGAAATGAAGGATCTCGAGCGCTTAAATATTTTGGGAATTGAGGTAACAGATAGTATGAGTCTTGCTTTCACAGCGAAAATATGTGTTAGATCTTCTTGAAGCAGAATGTGATTGCAGAGCCGGTAGAAACGCCCATGAAATGAATCATAGCTCGAATTCTCCCAGACCAGCCCCAGGCAAAAGTCGTTATCGATTAGTTGGAAGATTAATCTACTTATCACACACAGAGCCATATATATCATGTACGGTGAGGCGTTGTGAAGCGATTCATGCATGCACCAGTGAAGAGAACATATGGGAAGTAAGTCTATCGGATCTTAAAGATACTTAAAGAGTGCTCGAGGAAAAGGTTTGTTGTTCTCGAAAAATAGTATCTCTAACAGAGATACCTGATTACGATTGAGCGGTGATCAAACAACGAAGGTCCATCTGGTTGCCACTTTTTGTGAAGAGAGTAATCTTGTCACTTGGAAAAGCAAAGAAGCGAGAAAGGTAGTAGCAAGATCAAAAGTCTGCGAAGTGAATTCGAGGTATCGGCTCATAATTATCACAATTAGTAATGGATAAGGAATATCTTAAGGGACTTGGGGATTGAATATGCTCGCTATGAATCTCTATTGTGATAATAGGCAGCCATTCAAATTACTTGCGAATTCTTGTTCAGCATGGTCGCGCTAAACATGTTGAAGTTGATCGTCATTCATCGAGGAGAACCTCGATGAAGATTATCTGATTCCCATTTATTCATCAAGTCGGTTGGGTGATATCTTTCCTGGCGGAGTTTCGAGGGAAGGTGTTTTATGGTATAATTGACAAGTTGGGCATGATAGACATCTATGCACCAACTTGAGGGAGGAATGTCTTGCATGAGAACCTGCAGCGATATTAGATTGATTCGTATTAACCTAGAAATTATGATAGTTGACCCGATCTTGTATATAGATATAGAAACAATTTGTGTAATTAATCCACAGAAATTATGATAGTTGACCCGATCTTGTATATAGATATATAAAACAATTTGTTTTTCCTTTTTTAGGACCTAATTTTAGGATGTATTGTATCTATATATTGCCTCTGTTTTTAAAGAAGAATACATCTCTTTGAATCTTTCTTTCTGAAACTCTATTGTTTTGACAAGGTTACAATTGTAAAAGCTTAGAATATAATTCAAAGGCTTCATTGAGGTTTCTGTTGAAGAAGATTTAGTGTTAAGGCAGATAGCTTGTATTTCATTCAAGTGGTCGGGTGGCAAAGTACTCATCTTTTGGTTTTGTTATTTTCCCTATAGATCTACTTTCTTACAGATATGCCCGCGGCGAGGACACTCTCCGTGTTGATTAGTGGGAGGAGAAAGGCAGTAGTGTGATCTTGACTCGCTAATGCAATTCTGTTATAATTTGTGTATTTGGTAGTTTTTTTTGTTTGATTTTTCACCACCCTCTTATTCTCTTAAGGTCTGTGAATAATGAAAAGATTGAGGGATTCAAACTATTTGCCCCATCGGAGAGAATTGGATGCAGTTTGAATTAAGGCACTTTTTCACATTCATTCGTTTCATTTGTATGTAAATTAAAAAATTAGGTGATAATTTTAATTGCTTTGTGGAAATATTAAGGTTACGTTCAAAAATGTTGATTAAATAAAATTTTTGTTTTGCGATTTGAAAATTTTTTAATTAAGCGTATATATTTTATATTTATAAACATGTTTTAAAAATTATTCTACTCATAATCACATTTTAATTATTTTGTTTGTAAAATAAATCTAAAAAATAAGTATGAATATAATACTTTATTTTTTAATTATCTTTTATATTTATATTATTATTTTAAGAATAAAATTAAAAATATTTGTGAAGAATTTCTGAACATATCTTTTAGTCAATTATTTTTGGTCTTCGTTTTAGTTTTTAGGTCAACATCACGTAATAACTCTCATTTAAAAAAAAAAACAGAACTTATATGACATCTTTTAAAGGTATGTTTTTTCATTTTAAATTTTATATCATTTTCGATAGACTAGGTGAACTTTGAGTTCACCCACCCTTGGCTTTATAATCCTCCCTATTTCTTATATTTCCCAATCCCAGTCATAAGAAAGCAAATTTTCATACTTTCTTTTAATAAAACTATATTTTTTCTTAAATGTAGTTTTATAATGAAAATTTTGAATTATTATTTTCTTCACGCCCTACTTTGATGCGAAGTCATCGGTATCCCAAGCAAAACCTAGTGAGCTTTGGTTTTTTTCAGGCGAGGATTCCCCTTTAGCTTTGATTTTCTATATGGTGGGTTGAAGTGATCCCAGACTTGGCCTTCCCTTTAGTAGGGTTGAGTGAACCTATTATAATGAGTCCAAATCTAAAATTGACAATGATTAGAGAATTTTGTTAGAGGCCTCAATGTTTTACTAAAACTTGTATTTCAAGGCAGAAATATCGGATATATATCGAATATCGGTGGCTCACCAGCCACGACATCGAAAATTGAAAGTTGGTTGGAGCAAATATAGAAAATATTGGAAAAATCGTCGATATCGAATGTCACAACACATGGACTTGAAATTCCATGATCAAACCCCGGTAAAAAAAAGTATGATATATTATCGATATAATGCCATATTCCATTAGTTATCATCATTTTTTGAATTCACCCCTAAAATTTTGCCTTGATACTCACGGGGAGTGTTATCACGATGGAAATTTGTTATATAAAAAAGGAAAATAAAAATTATAGAATTCAAATACTAGGTATCCACAGTAAACTTGAAACTTAAAAGAGCGAGCTTGTTTAATGTAATGGGCTAAAACCCTCTGTATATTTTTCATTTCAAACTATAATAATATCCTAAAAATATATTTTAATACATGAATTATCTTTATATTTTCATTTATATTTAATTATCAGTAATTATCTATAAGATATGAATATTAAAATAAATTATTTATTTTAATTAAATAAATTGTGATTTTAGTATTAAATATATCTCATTTACCTTATCTTAAACTTATTATAATTTCAATTTTAATTTTTTTATATTTATACATTTACTTTTTTTTTTTAATTTTTGTATATTATTGAAATATAAAAAATGTGATTTTTTTTCAAAAAGTTGCTTAAATATATAATAATAACTGTCATGCCTGATGCCCCGAAACCCACCTTAGGGGCATGACGTAATTCACCCGTAAGCCTTCAACACAGAGGTTGAAGTGTCAACGACACTAACCTTCCTTGTAACCTAGATTTTGTCAAATTACCAACATATTCAAAGTAAATGCCCAACTTTTAATTCATAAATTCTCCAAATTCAAAATTTCATACCGTAAGTGCTTCTAAATATCCAAATCTCAATTATTCATGTCATATAAAGTTGTTCAAAATATAAAAATATTCGGGATCTCCCAAATCCAGCTTTATACTAATATAAAAACGAATGTTATCATTCAAGTGACTTTCTCAATTAAATTTCAAAACCCAACATTTCACATAAACATGAACTTATTAGTTCAACATGATCCAACATAAAGTTCTAATCAAATCCTATTGATAAGTGAATCTCAGCCTAGCCATCAACTCCTCATGAAACTAAAAGTACTGAAAATATGTCATGAATGGAGTGAGCTTAAAGCTCAATAAAAATCTTATCCTGTTTATTTGGATAAAAAGTTTTCAATCATACTAACAAATAGGAGATGTTTTAAATCAAACTTTGGAGTCAAAAATAAGTTGGAACATTAACAAAATTTCTTATGTATTTCTGCATCCAATTCAAATGGGTTTATGTCGAATCTTGATCGAACAATTTTATATCAAATTCGATTAACCATTTCATGCTCCAGGTCAAAATCAATACATTTCAAATATATTTTCTGCGGTCATCAAATATCAAATGGTGCAGTACATTAGGACTTTCAAATGAGTGGCTAGCGCAAATTGTTCTTTTAAGGTGGAATGGGCAAACACTTATAGTACTAGTAACCTCTAGCAGAAACCCCTAGAGAGTGAGGTTCAATCAGTACATTCTCCACGAGAATATAAGTCAACTATTATTCCCGTTGACAAGGCGAATAGTGTCAACTATTATTCTGATGACAGGCCAAGACAACAAAGTCAAATATTTCATTCAAAAGTTCAAATTACAAAACATCATATCTCCACATTTTCTTTTCGTAAACAAAATAAACCTCAGTACAATCATACCAAAACTACTTGTCACTTGGATAATCAAATAAATAAAAAAGTAAAACTTCATAAGCTTGAATTATATAAATTTAGTTAAAATAATTTTCACCTCAAATAAGTAAAAACAAACAATTTTCTTTTTAAAGATCTACATTAATATCTACACTCAAAGGAGTAACTCAAAGCTTTGGAAAGAACTGTCCAGAAGAATTTCACCTCAATGAAATATTTCTCTTAAATAATAAAGAGTAACTATCATCATTACTTATTTATTCTTAAAACTTTCTAATTTGATATTCTTAACAATGATATTATTTTAATTTTTTAATTCATAATAATAAAAAACGTTAATGGATTTCTAAATATTTTTATAAAATTTGTGATTTATAAAGTTTATTCTATCAACATGATTTTTGTTAAATAAACCTTGTGTGTATTTATTCGAATGATAAGCTATTTAAATTAGGTAGTTTTACAAATTTTATAAAACTCATATTCTTTTCTGATCTTATTTTAATAATTTATTTTTTTTTATGCTCTTAATCCGAACTAAATCTTTTACTAGAAAGAAATAATATTAATAATATTTTACAAATTATATTATTACACAATACTCATCTAGCATTTTACCTAACAATTATCATACTTGATATAGAGAGTATTATTAACGGATCTTATTTCAAAATTTAATTGCTAAATAATTATTCTAATCATATTCCTATATCTAATAAATTCTCAATCCTTAATAAAATATTTACTTATAAGAAATACATATATATTTAAATACTTATCAAATACATATATTTATACAAAAATTCAGCATTTTCAAAATTTATCTTATTTGTTTATTATTATTTTCTTTTCAAAAGTATCCTTAAATACTTTTTAGTTCTCATACTCAAAGTAATTGAGTGTAACTGCAATTCTTATTTTATTTTATTTATTTTTTTAAAGAATGATGATGAAATCTAAATCTAACTTTTCAGTTTCATCTAAACTAAAAGAAAAATTAAAGAATCTACATCAAGAAATCTAAAAAATAAAATAAGGAAGATCTTACCTAGAAAAATTTGTTCTTCAAACCCTAGATCCGAAAGCCGTACGTCCTATGGATTTTCTTTTCTTATTCCAATTTATATCTAGGGTATCTATTAGGAAAATGACCTTTTTACCCCTCTTTCATTAAATTAATTAATTGATAAGCTAATTGAATTATCATTATTATTTTCCTAACTTATGCCTATAAAAATTTCTATCATTATTATTTTCCCTAATTTATACCTATACAAATTCCTGTCATTATTATTTTCCTTAACTTATACCTATACAAATTTTTGGGTGTTACAATAACACTAATAATAATAAGGTTCTACTATTTTAAAATTTTAAATTAATTTAATAAAATAAATTATCAATATATTATTTAATAATTTAATTACTTAAGCAAATTATTCCGATAAAATGTATTGAATGTAATTTTCCATTATTGAATATTTTGAAAATTTTCTCGTATCTACCTAATAATATTCGTAATAATACTTGAAAATGTTATAAATATAAGAGTATGGACATTACTAAATAGATTCATGAATGTGAAAGAGACTCTTCAATCTCGGGAAGATTCATGTCTCATCCAATGAACCTTGAAGATTAATTAGACGTATCTTGACGATTCTTATATTATTCACTTGATATATCTTGAATTTCGTGATTCTATCGATGTCTGCAAGGAAGATTCGTGAAAATGTAGATAATGGTTATTATGGATGCTTTATGTTGAAAGCCATTATAAAAGGACCTTTTAACTTTCTTGATAATTTTATAGTTTATTTATAGTGACATTATGAAGGACTTACAGCTTTCTAGATACATGTATCAAAAGCCTATAAATGTTACTCACTTACACCTTATGTCAGTCAAGAAATACAATTCTCTTAGTCCACATTTCTTTCTTCCCTCCAATAACCAGTCATTTTTTCTTTATTTTACAACATGTTATCAGCACAAGTGCTCTATCACCCGGTGAACGATATTTTTTGAAATTATATGAATATTATGCTATTTGTGCTTTTGATTTTTTTACACGACTTTTCAATTTGGACAAAATTTTGATCGCTTTTATATATATGTTTACATATTGATGATTCAAGTGTTATATTTGGATCTATGAATGACAAAATAGATAGTAAGCAGATCAATGAGTTTTTTGATGTAGTATTCTAGACTACCATTATTGTTTATTTATGCTTAGAATGATGATGTATATAGTTATTTGCTATCTTATTTCTTTACTTTTCTCAATTATCATGCTCTTTTTCAGAATAGATGGGGTGTTTGACTATTGATAGGGAGGTAAAAAGAAATGAATAATATACGGATTATACTATTGGTCCAATAATTTGGTTGGCTTAGAGGCTTGGCATGACAATTATGATTATATAAACATATTAAATTTCCAAGGTTTGCATATGAACATGGTTCAATTATCCTTCTTTTGCACTTGAACCTTCTGTTCATAAACATCGCTGAAAAAGTTATCCATATAATAGTGATCATTTATCTATTGTAAGTCATGCATTTACCCTAAATTTACCTCCATCAATGCAAAAACACCTGAGATGTAGTTATGAGGAAGGAAGCAAACAACATGGCTAGAATAAAGTGAAGGCGAGATGTTCAGTTGATGAATATCCTTGTTGGACTCCTCACCCCTATAATCTCAATACAAACAGTTGGATTTCTGTTCTAGGATTTGGTGAAGTACTACAAAATATCATGTCCAAGGTTCTTGAGGGATGTGATTAACAGAAAGGGTCATTTGATTAAATGACTTTTTGAAAACCCAAAAATTTTAAATCTGACCCTTCATCAATTTTTGGGCCGATTTTGACAAAAATGTTCATCTTATTTTCTTACAAAAATAACCCCTTCTTTAAGGAACAATGTAAATATATGGAATACAAAAAGATTTTTGGATAACAACCCATGAAAGGCTGAGGTATTCTATGCTTGGTAGATAGTGCTACCACACACAATCATAAGGCCAAAAAATTCTTTCACACTTTAACTAAGAAAAGAGGAAGTGTTACTACAATTGCAAATGGTAGTTTTAATAGAGGGCTCCGAAAGAGCTTCACTAATCCTTCATATGGCTACAAAACTAATTATCAATGATGCTTCACTATATCCACAATCCACACGTTCCCTTCTCAATTTTATGGACATCCGATTGAATGGTTTTCACATTAAAACCAAAACTAAAAATGATATTGAATATCTCCTCATAACTCAATCAATAGGATGCCAGAAGCAAATAGTCGAAAAAGTTCATTTTTTCTCTTTTGCATTGTATTATACATGCATCAGACCTTCTCATCACAATGTTGTGATGAGTTTAAAATTTAATGACTCATATTCATTCAAATTATGACATGAGCAATTGGGTCATCTTGGGAAAAACATGATGTGTCGGATTTTGACTAATTCTATTAGGCATAATATGCCAAGCAGTAGAATCCCTTATGTAAATAAATTTATTTGTGAAGCTTGTGCCAAAGGAAAACTCATAGTACGACCTTCTCGTCCTAAGTTGGAATAGAATCTCCTATTTTCCTTGAAAGGCTTCATGGAGATATATGTGGACAGTTCATCCCATTTATTAGGACCATTTTGATATTTCATTGTCCTAATTGATGCTTCCACTCGATGGACTCATGTGTGTTTATTATCCCCTCGAAATAATGCATTTGCCAAGTTTATTGCCAAACTTATCAAACTTAGAGCCCAATTCCCTGATTATCCAATTAAATCCATCGGAATGGATAATGTCGGTGAATTCACATCAAAAGCATTCGATGATTATTGTATGGCATTCGGTATCAAAGTGGAGCATAAGGTTCCTTACATCCACACCCAGAATGGTCTAAATGAGTACTTGGTTAAGCACATAAAATTAATTGCTAGACCGTTGATATTAACATTCGACTTACCTATATCTTGTTGAGGGCATGCGGTTTTGCATGCTCTTATAATTCAAATTTGGCCCTCTTGCGTATTGATTATTCAACAGTAATTAACGTGGCAAAGGGCAAATATTTCCCATCTGCACAGGAACTTTGGATGTGGAGTTTCTATATACTTCAACACAGTGTACCTCTATATTGCCTTAGAAGCTAGAGTATATATTGGCTATGAATCTCCGTATATTCTTAAATAGCTACAACCCATAATAGGGGATCAATTTACAGCTCGGTAAACTGACTGCATATTAGATGAAGATCATTTCCTGGCATAATGGGGAGATAAGAACGAAAAATTAAATGAATGATGAGAAATTTCATGGAATGTAAAAGATCTTCAATATTTAGATCACTCACTAGCCAGACTGAACTGGAAGTTCAGAAGATAATTAACTAGCAATGTTGCTTGAAGTAATCGATAAGATCGTTTGCGACCCTGAAAGGGTGACTAATCTCATGTACCTGTTATAAACACACCACAAAGAGTGGAGGTCCCCAAGGAATCAAGTATATTTATCGATGCTCATCAACGCCAGAAGTGTGGGGGACCTATCGATGCGAAAGATAAGAATCCATAGAAAACAAAATCTAATAAAGAAACTCTATCACTTCTAGAACCTCTTGAAGAAGATTGTCTTGAAGAGGACAATCCTAGTACATTTGCACCTGCCCGAAATAATCATAATACTGGGGTTGTGGAATGGCCATATGAAAATATTTCGGGAAATGATGAGGACATGGTTGATGTAAATATGGAAATTGCCATGAAATTCATGAATACGGGAGAAACATATAATAGAATTATTACAATTGTCGATGACATATTTGCCTATGCAACTGCTCTTACTATCTCGAATGATAATTTGGATACAGAACCTAAGTCAATAGCAAAGTCCCAAAAGCACTCAGACTAGGTAAGATGGAAGCAAGCAATTGAGGCTAAGCTTGACTCGCTAAATAAAAGAAAATTTGTTGGCTCTGTAAGTACATACACCTCAAAATGTTATCCCAGTAGGATATAAATGGGTGTTTGTACGAAAGAGAAATGAGAATAATCGGGTGGTGAGATAAAAAGCAAGATTAGTTGCTCAAGGATTTTTGTAGAAACTAGGTATTGATTTTGATCAAATATATTCTCCTATTATGGATAGCGTACATTCCGCTGCCAATATCTTTGGTAGCAAACTCTGAATTTAGATATCACAGTTAATGGAGCCTTGACCACGTATTAAATAGGTCATTAAGCGCTCATATTTACTTGAAAATCATGAAGTTTACAATTCTCGAATCAAGAAAATTAAAATTGTAACATGTATAGCGTTAAATTGAAAAGTCATTATGTAATTCTAAACGATTGGTCGGGATGTGGTACAGCGATTGAGTGATTCCTCTGAAGAAATATATGAAATAACAATGCATATCCTTGTGTGTTCATAAAGTCTGAATGAATTTTGTATTATCTCGGTTTATGTTGATAACATAAACATTATTGGAACACGTAAGGAAATTGAGGAGAGGATTAGCTCATGTAAAGAATGAAGTTTGAAATGAAAGACTTACTTGCAGGCAAGTAAGTATTGCCTTGGCACTGCGAATCGAGCACCTCACTAAGGAATTTTTAGTACGGTCGACCTACTTGAAGAAGGTTTTGGAGATATTTTATATGAATAAATCTCATTCACTTAGCACAACAATCGTTGTTCGGTCCCTTGAAGTGGATAAGGACCCATTCAGACCTAAAGAAAATATTGAAGATAATTTAGGACCAGAAGTTCCTTACTTGAGTGCCATTGGAGCATTACTTTATCTCGAAAATTGCACCAAGCTTGATATTGCATTTTCAATAAACTTGCTATCAAGGTTTAGTGCTTCTTATAAGAGGAGGCATCGGAATGACATTAAGCATATTTTTCGGTATCTTCAAGGTTTACAATATCTTGATTTACTTTATACAAGAAATCAAGATATGACATTGATAATTACTCGGATCTTTGGCTATATGTGATCCCCATAATGCCAGGTCCTAGTATGGTTATGTTTTTCTCTATGGTGGTACTGCAATTTCATGGAGGTTTATTAAACAGACTATGATTACCACTTCTTCAACCACTCAAAGATTATAGCATTATATGAGGATTCACGAGAATGTGTATGGTTACAACATATTCGTGGTTCGTATGGCATTGAGATAAGTGATATATCCCATTCCTTCTGGGGATAATACGACACATTCTCTACCTCATGGAGTGTGTCGAAACTCCAAGATTTTGGTATCCACGGGTAGCTCTCAATTCATGGATCGACTTTTCTTCTCGGACCATCGAGGCTTTGGCCAATCGGAATATAGAAAATCCTTTTCTTTCACTCCTCACCTCGTTTTTCTTTTTAAACCAGTTCTCCTCTCTCCCTTTGGCCTTTTCTTTCCCTTCATTCTTATCTACTAAATTTGATCCCAAAAGTGGGGGAAGTTTCCCCATTTCTACCTTCACTTTTCTTATTTTCTTGTTTATCTTTCCCATTATTTCCTCACTTGAGACTTGGAAGAATCAGGCCATTCACACAGAGTGCACCACATGTCATGCAATGTCACTCCTGGAGTGCCATTAATCACAAAGATCATGCTATGTGTCACCCGACACTCGAAAAATGTGAAATTGGAGCTAACACCGGAATCGGAGTAAGAAGAACTCGATAGGGTAACTGGCTTTCCTTGAGAAGAATTTGAGTGAAGTCGTAATAGATGAATTCGAGGATTTAAAAATTTCAGGTTTCCAACCGAGCCGTTTACCACTTTTTAGAAAAATTGATTTTTTTCTTGGGTTTTACACTATCCCTTTAGAAGATTTTAATATGGATCGACTACAATCAGTCAACATGTGGTTTTTCTTTTCTTTGTTGATAATGCAATAGTCAACCTCCAATATTAGAATATTCTCCTTGTAGACAATAAATAAGCTAGCTAGTTGTTGTTGGTGCATCATGATTTACCATAGAAGTACTATATGTAAATATATACTAATGTACTTTTAAAGATAATCACTACAATTACAAACAAAGGGTGTCATGACTGGACCTCTAAATCAAATAAATAAATAATTATTTGTTTTTATAAAAATTAATTTACTGAAATAAATTGAATAATCACATCTATTTATACTAATAATAATCACATATAAAATTCATATGTAATAAATAAATTCTAAAATTTATAATTTTCATATGTTGGAATTTGGATATACTTTTATATTCTTATAATTGTTTTTTTTTTTTTATAGAATATGACTATCCCCATCCTAGCCACCGCATATTTATTTTAAACTCTTAAGTATTATGTATGAATTCACCATGCTACAATATATAAAAATATATTTATGTAATAATTAATCATCTAATAAATAAATAAATGTTAAAATTTGAAATAATATTTTATAAATTTATTTTATTTTTAAAAATAACTCTTATCGATTGATTTTTAACAAAATTTGTATTAACTTACTAATTTAAAATAGATTAATTTTTAATACAAAAATACATTCATCTATAATAATTAATATTATAATACAAAAGTAAATTCTAAAATTTTACTAATGTTGCATATATAATTTATTTTCTTTTGTATTTATAAATATGGATCTAGTTTATATTTTTAAAATTTTATAGAAATATTAAAAATAATTTCTAAAAATAAAAATAAAATGTTACTGAATAGTAAAAATTATCATAATAACATTACTTATATATATATATATATATATTTATATATATATATATATAAATATTAATATCTAAAATTACTTTTTTAAAGGAATCTAAAGTACCATAATAGATAATATTAATATTTTTGAAGATAATATTAATTTTTACCTAGAAATAACAATATAAATATTTAAAAAGTATAATTATAAATGTTAGGTTATTTGGGTTTTTATTATTGTGATTATTACATTTTACAAACGACTATTAAATCATTTGTCAAATATAAAAAATAATAATATAAATTTTTTAATATATAACTCTTAGCTATCTTCAAAGATTTTTAAATTAAATAATGGTAAAAATTATCATTGCTAATTTTTTGTTGAATGAAACAAAAGTTATATTAATATTTTTTTATATTATTTCTATTTATAAATAAATAAGTAGCTCTTTTTATATTTTTAAAATTTTTTAATTTTTTTATTTATATTTAATCTATAAATTTTTAAAAATACTATTAAATGTATACGTGCATATGAGGCAGTAAATAATATAATAAATAAGTAAATTTATGATTTTTATTTTTATGAATTGAAAACTAATTAGAAGTGATTACATTTTTAATTACATAAAAAATCAAATTTAAAAAATGATTGGGATGAGCCCATCATGCCTAGTTTAAGTGGTAGAGGTAAAGCTTACACCGTTTTAAATAGTTAAAGGCCATAGGGAGGGGGTTCCAAATTGGACACCTTTTTCAACATTAAATTTCCAATAAAAATAAAGATTCCAAAACCAAAAATAGAACCAACCGAATCAAAACTAATCTGAATTAAAATTTGTCGTTTGGAGAAAGTATGAAAAAATAAAAAAATAGGAAAAAAATCTGAGTGTTAATATGAAGAAGAACTAGAAGGAATTGTAACATAAATCAAGTTGAAAATTGAATTAAATCCTATGTGGAAATCATGAAAGCAGTCAATAGGGAATTGGCTTGGTGAAATGTTGCACTAAGATGGGTAGAGATAGGAAGAAATTGGTATCACAATTGGAAACAAAAATATAAAATACTCATACATTTAAGAGTAGTTTAGATAATACAAGATCTTATAAATATGAAAATATCATGAATATAAAGAAAATAAAATTTTTAGACAGGGTTATTTTTTTCAATAAGTTAACTTACAAGTTTTAATAAAAATTAATGATAAAGGTTATTTTTGAAAAAAAAAATGTATTAAAGATTAATTATTTAATATATTAAAAAAATGAAATGTTATAAAAAACAAACACACAATTTGAGATTGAGAGGTGTGTCCAGACATGAGAGGCGTTTCTCATGAAAACAGAAACCTCCTAATTCCCAGATACGTGGGATTTGCTGTTTGATATTTGATTTGATATTGCCATCCGTTTCCCTCCTTAGTTATTGTCAAAGATTTGATATTTGATTTTTTTATTTTTTAACCAAATATATATTTCAAGTACGTGATTTCTTATATATTTCTTCCACAGTTCCACAGTTCCAAAGAGACACGGAATAAAGAAATCAAGAAAGAGAGAAAGAGAGAAAGAGAGAAATGAATCCACCGCAGCAATCAATGGAATTTCCAACAGTTAAGCATTTAATGCAGTCCACAGTTTCGGGAGATGACAAGCTGAAAAAGTGATCGACAAGTAAGTAATACTAAATATTATTCATCTCTTTCCATTTCTTTGTCCCCAATTCTTCTTCACTTTATTTAACTCAATTTTATTTATTCATTCATATTTTTTTGTTGTTTAATTTAGTTTTTGTTATGAATTTTTTTTTTTGTGGTGTGATTTGCTCCAGCATGGTATCTTGTGGGAGCAGTTGCATTGATTTCTTCTGTACCAATTGCATCGATTTCTTCTATACCGACCTTTGCTCTGGTCTCTGGAACTGAGAGGCGCTCATGGAAACTATTTTCTTTACCATCTTGATTCTCAGTATCTTGTATAGCTTTTTCTTTACTCATGTCTATTGTAAGTCCGTTTCTTTTTAAATTTCACAATCTATGGGATTATATTTCTTGATATCTCTATGGATATTATTCAGTTTCAGCCTCCATTGTAATCACTTTGTTTGTTTGGCCTTTGGGAAACGTGATGCCCTAGATAGAAATGAGAGAAGACAAGTAGGGATGAGTGCACTGTAATTATTCTCTTTGAATCTCTGTTTTGTTTGGATACAAGAAATCACTTTCTTTGTTATGTTGTAACTTATAATTAAGAAAAAAACACAAGCGGGTGAAGTTGGAGAAAGAAAACTAAAAGAAGAATTGATTAGTTAAATTAAATAAAAATTTTATTCTCTTTATAACACACAAAGATCCTCTGATACACCAAATGCCTAAACGAATACCATCCTCTCTCTTTCTCTCTTTTGGTAGAAAAAGAAAATATCTCTCTTTCTCTCTCTTTGTTCTTTGGTAAGAAAAATAAAAACAAAGAGATTGTATTCTTGCAAAAACGATTTGAAAGAGACCCACAATGGGATGTCTCTTTCTCTCTTTTTTTTTGTGTTTTTTGTTTTACTCAAAATGACTTCATTTTTATTTTTAACTTAAAATGACTTCATTTTGATTACCCATTATGGGGATTATTTATTTTAAGCTCAATTTTGATGGACCTAGAAGGGAAGCAATGAGCCATATTCAGGATATGTTCAATTGAAGTGATGCAAAGGACCTAGTGAAAACAGATTTGATTAAAATACCTTTTGAAAATTAAATTTAGAATTTAACTTTCATGCATTTTGACCTCATTTAAAAAAAAAAAAAATATCCTCAATATTTTCTTGTAAAATAAGGCTTTCTTTTCAAAGAAATATATATATATATATATATATATATATATATATATATATATATATATATATATATATATATATATATATATATATGAAATAGCAAAGGACATTTTGTCCACAATGAGTCATTCTTCTAGAAAAACATGGAGAGGGTCTTTACAAATTTAAAGTTATTTGAGTTCTTCTAACCAAATATTTTTAAACAAAACCAATTCCTTGAAATTCTGAGATGATAGCAAGCTTGTTTTCTGAAATAGGTTAAGTTAGCTTATACAATTAATGTTGGAATATTATATAATATATTATATTAATAATTTCTTCCTTTTATAGATGTTTGATTTCTTCTGGAAAATAGAAATTTACGGTGAGAACAAATAATTATGTTACTTAATGGTTTGAAATAATATTATAACTATTTAAATTTTTTATAGAAATGATGAATTTTCCTTGAAAAAATTATGTATGAGGATCTATTATATATATAAAAAATTATCTTATATATATAAACCTTGCCAAAAATTAAGGAGGTTACGAGTTTTATATTTTAGGCTATAATCTTTATCTTGAGTACATTTTTTTGTAAGAAGGATATTTGATTTATTTACTCTATTTAAAATAGGTTAATTATTTCATATTAGGTTATGTGAAAGATAAGTGAAGCATAGGATATTTATTTTGAACCCATTATGCTTTTCTTCTTGTACACTTGTAATTAGGAAATGAGCAATATGGGAGGTGCTCCATCTTTAGTTGGGAGGAAATGCACAATATGGGAGGTGTTTCATCTTTAGTTGGGATACCACAGTGTTTCATAGCAATGTTTTAAAAATCGGATGGTCGATTGATCGGATTTGTCGACTAGTGATATTTTCGATCCCGTTATGAGTTTGACCATCGGTTTGGCCAAAACTATGAGCAAGTAATTTTTATTTTAGTCACCTATTGGTTTTAAAACATTGTTCATAGCCCAGTATTACCTTTTTAGGTTGATTATAACATGAGGTTTGACTTACGAAAGACTAGATAGATCTTAAAATGGAAGACCCCACCCTCTTACCACCAGACCATCAAATAATTCTCTAGATCATGACAAAACGGATCAGGTCGCTTTGATCTGCCTCGCGAACCAGCTGACCCGTAAAAGTTTCGCTGAATTCTCGAAACAAATGTAATATTTTTATAATTTTCTGGGTGATAAGTCGCCAATGACTCAAGGGACGAGATCTTTATGAAAATCTTGGAAGTTAAGAAATAGCTTGAGCTAAGTTCATTTAAAATAAATTGAACTAAAAAGAAATAAATTGTTTCGGGGCAGAAACGGACCCGAATGAGAGATGAACACATGACCCAATGTGAGCCATGTATCCAAAAATAAAAAAAATAAAAAAAGGGAAAGAAAAGGATAAAAATTCAAAAGGAAAGGAAAAATGAACAGACAGATTGTGAAACCCCGAGAAAATCTAATTTTTCTGAAAAATGGTAAAACGATAATTTCGGTCAAAACCCGAAATTTTTCTTGATCTCGGATGACGAAACGGATTTCTCCGTTGGAATCGTCTCGCGAAATCTAGATACCATGTTGAATTTCGTCGAATTCCGAGACAATCAAAATTTTACGTTTTTCGAGGCACCTGTGCCTGGGTGCCAGAAACTGGTTTGAGAGACATGTGATATGACAAAAGTCACCTACTACATATACCCATGTGACACATATTACATGATTAGTGAGATGATGGAGATGAATGACTTAGATTAAGCCATGTGTCAAAAATCAAATAGTTAAATGAGGGGACATAAGTGGAATTAATGAAAAGTTTAAATGAGTATAAGACAAAAGAGCAAATAGTCTTCTTCTTCACTAGACACAACCTAGAAACATGCAAAGGTGGCTGGTTTGAGTGTTTAGAGAGAGAGAGAGTGGCTTCTCTCAGATTTCCCACTCGTCGACCTTCTGTCGACCGAGCAAGAAGCAAAGTCGATCCACTCCTGAGGGCTACACGTGACACCACCGATTTGGTGGAGTTCTGACAACCCAAGAGGTAGGGTCTTCCTACTTGTGTTATTCCTTTACAAGAGCTACGTGAATCTAAGCAGGATATTCCTCGAGTCTTGAATTAGCCGTGTTTGGGTCTGAAAAATACTTGAACCGAGCGAGAAGATCCCTAGTGTGGCCGTGAACAAAGGCCGAACCTGTGGTTTCACTTTCTCACGTGTATCACAAGCTGTTTTCTGGTGATTCAAAATGAATTACTTGATTGGTTAATTAGCCCATGTGAGCTAATCTTGGTGTTATTGGTTGCAAATTGAATAACATGATTTATGTGAGTTAATTATGTAAGTATATACATGTTTTATATATTAGCATGAATGGTTTGGAGTTGTGTGAGAATTAATATGTTAATGCATGTGATTAAATGTGTTAACATGATGTGGAATTATATAAAAATATTCGTGTGTGCTTCATTGTAAATGAATTGTAATTAATTCAAGGAAGCACTCATGTTATTGATGTGAATTTAAATAACATGTGGCGTATGTAAATTTTGTTAATATATGTAAACGATATATCGTACGCTGCGGGTTTGAGAACGACATAATGCATTTCATACTTACTCCAGGGAAACCTTAGAAAATTAGGAGTGCACGATATGGAATAAATAAAAGGGATGTTTTTCTCGCCATTTAGGCATGTGCGTAGAGCTGAGAGGACTCGACACCCGGATCGTACGCACATCTCAAGATCATGTATTCGCTGGCGTGTTTATGCTGAATCATTGCATGTGCAATTTAGCGGAGTAATCCAAGTAGAGTAATTCCACCATCGGCATTGCTCACCCGTCGGCGAGCATTATTTCGTACGTGTGGATCGTAGTCGCTGTCGCCATACTTGCGGCACGCAGTGCACGGCCGACATGTCTTGGCGCATCGCTGCACACCAAGTGTGTCGCACAAGCCGCCAGATACTTTGGTCGACCTTATCGCGCCAAGGCCGCGGCGTGCGACCAGCCTGCCCTCCTAGCTGGGTCATGACCCAGTGAGTCATGCAGTGACTCACCAATCCAGAACCTAGAAAATTTTATTTTCTGTACAGTTATGGACTACCCAAGCAGTCCCAAACATTTCTGCCTCCGATCCTAAAATTTTGGATCGAAAGTGTCTGCTTCACCTACTACTTCCATCAAAATCGCGGCTAATAAATGGCTTTTAAGCTATAAATAACATCGAGTAGGAAAATGCCCTACCTTTTTGAAATTTTTCGAAACTCCCAATTTCGGTCTCTACTCAAAGCTCTAGCCGCGAGGACGAACTTTGCCTCTCGTCCCACCACGGTTTGACGGCCTGGATTCCAGAAACTAGGAAAGAACGAGGGGCTTCTCTCTCCTCTTCTCTTCCTCTCCCTCTCCCTTTTCTGCTCTTCTCTCTCCTCGATGAACCTAATGGTGGGTCGCGCTGGGAGCTGGGACAACCACTAGAAAAGCTCATTATAAATTTTTTCCTACTTGGCCAAGGTTCCATATAGCGGCGAGGGTTCAAGCTGTGATTTAGCTGTGGAGTGGTCTAGAGTGAGACACGCCACGCACTAGATGAGTTGCCATAATTGAAAACACGACAAAACCCTAGCCCTATAAGTTCCAATCTCTTCTATGGCTCTGATACCATGTGAATAGAAAAGAATCCTCTTATTTTCATTGATTTACAAAGTGAGGGAACATACATATTTATATACAAGTGTTGGGGAGAAATAAAGGAAACGGTTAGAGTCTAATTAAGAAACTAGCAGAAAAGGAAAGAAGGAAAAGATTCTCGAATGGATTAGGAACTATCAAGCACAAAGAGCAAATTGTAAAACTATATTGTCATGGATGCTTCTAATGAGTGCATTGCCATATAGAGTGTATTTAACATATCAGGATCTTTATTTCAAATTTCATCTATGATAATAAGATAAATTTTGTTGTTTTTAGCCTACATTTTGCACATCCCTATACAAAGCATTGTTAGATCTATCATGGTCAGAAGTATTGCCTAGACTGATGCCAACTTATTCTTTATTTGTTTATTTCTTTGATCGTTAGATAAGACGGAACTTTCCTAAGTCAAAACTAATCCAACCTAATTATATATTCAAGAAAGGATTGACCATATAAATCAAATTTAATTGATTTAAACTTAATGCAATTGTAAAACTTTGAATGCAATTGACATAAAATGAAATACAATACAACAAGATAAGAGGTAGAACAAAAGCAAAAAATAAGGGTCCCTTCAACCGCCTATCCACTTTCTCTGCAGTCTTTCCTGTTTGATGTTTTTCCACTAATCAAAGAGCTTCCTCAATTAAAGCTCGCAAGTCTTCAGACATCGTGATTCGAGGTTCTAATAGGCCTTTACAATCTTTTAAATGTTTTCTTAAATATTCAAACAACTTAGCACAAGGAATATGGTAAGAATATGTCAATAAATACATCACTTAGCTTAGGGTTGGCTGTAAGAAAAAATGTTGCTAGGCTTAAGTTGCTTGAGTGGGATTTTGTAAAATTTTAAATAATTTCTTTGATAGGTAAGGCTCCACAACTTTATCCGGACCACTTACCACTTGAGCAAGGTCCCTAAAGGCTCTATAGAGTGGGCTAAGTTTGGGCTAAGAAGGTTTTGTCTGCAGCGGCTCTTAAAAGGAGCAGGGCTTTTTAAATTTCCCTATGGTGCGTTTATGGCCTGGCGATGGAGTTGTGGTTCCAATGCCTACTTTTGATGCTTCATATTAAGCTAACAGATGAGGCTCTTGTAGAGGAAGCAACATGATTCTTAGTTGGTAAATCCTTTGTTTTGGATGGTCTAAGGGTGGGGAGAAGGGGACTTTTTTGTTGAAAAACTCTCTTTGTCCTTAGACAAGGGGTGTTTTGACTTATGAGGGAAGGACTGAGGTTGTTTGTGTAGTTCTTCATGTTTGTTCAAGAACAGAAACAAAAAATATGAAGGAAACAAACCTGCAGTGCAAACAATAATTAGAAAGCATATCCGAGCCCAACGATAGCGTTGTGTCCTTAAGACGAATTTGGCCCCTCAACTTGTACCAAGGATAGTGGACAATCGTCTCCCAGGATAGAACGAATCTCGTTCCTCCAAAGTGGTACGGATCGGAGGACCCCGACGAACTCAATTTGCAGAACAATCGCACAAAATGAATGATTTGTAGTGAAGAGAATATTTTTGTTATTCTAAAAAATGGGAAAAACGGGAGTATAAGTATGCCGTATAATTCCACTAACGATGCTGTCTGCTCAAAGGTTTGAACCAAGCAATGTGTCTGTTCGATGTGGGACACACATTTTCATTCACTTAAGGATTTTGTGGATACCAAAGTCCTAACAATCCCCCACATGAATGAAAAGTTCTGATATCAATACTCTCGTGTATGCATGAGATTCAAAGTGCGATTATTCCATGAGAAAATGTTGCATCAGGATAAGTAGTCTGAGACTTTGAACTTTCCTGCAGTGAAGTTTATTTGACTTACTCCCCATTAATCAAGACTTGATGTCTTTTGAACTGTCACTCTTCGTGTAAGCTCGAGACTTAAAATCCATGTTTTCTAAGGAAGGATAAATGGTAATTTCGGGTCAAAATCCCGAATTTTTCTAGATCCTGATGATCGAAACTGACGACACCGCTGAATTGTCTCGCAAATCTAGTTTACCACGCCGATTCTCATTAATTCCGAGACAAATAATTTCACGCCGAGGCACGTAGAGAGCGCGTGACACTCGCACCTTATGAGTGGCCCAAGAGGCGCCACGTGTCGCTGCTAAGATGCGCCAAACTGAGTCGCGCTCATCAGACACATGGCATGATGCCATTAGAGGGATATCTCAAGGTAGATGGATAAGGATAAGGGTGTAATCCCATGGTCCAATGAGAAACCCGACACGTGGCATGAGAGACTTTCACTCAAGTCTCCCAAATCAGTTTGGGAGAGGGAAGGAGAGAGGGAGAGAGCAACCGAGAAAGAGAAGGAAAATGAGGGATTTTTAGAGAGAGAGGCTCCACCTTCTCTCTAAAATTCCCGGCGATCGGACCGTTGGCTTCCGGCGAGGCAAGGAGTTAAAGTCAAGCCCCACCTAAGCAAGGACTACACGCTGGTTCCAGCTGGGAGTTTCGGTCAAACTCCGAAAAGGTAGGGTTTTTCTCCTACTTGCTTTACTTTTCGCTTAAGGGTCTTGTAATGTGGTGGGGATTTGTTGAGGCTTGAACGGGTCGCGGGTTCTTGCCTCCAAAAGATTTGGACCGAAAGTGAATAAATCCTCGCGTGGTATGACACCCACCTGACCGCTTCAGGTGATCTCAGGTGATCAGGTGTTATCAGGTTATTGCCATGAGAAAAATAACATGTTTGTGTGAAATTGTGGGCTGTTCCAAGACGAACCGCCGGATAGTGCCTTAGCCCATGTGAGCTAAGTTTATGTTATTATTATAAACTGAATAACATGATGTATGGATTAAATTTGCAATATACGCATTTATTTGATATATTAGCATGTGTTGAATGTCAGGTGCCATTGCATCGCACTTAGCGGGAGTAACCCAAGTAAAGGGAAATTCCACCACTGGCTTTGCCTGACCTGCCGTGGGACTATCATTTCTGTGTGCATTGAAGACGCATTGTGGCTGGGACGATCCAGTTTTGAGGTTAAGAAACGCCAAGATGGCCTTATCTTCGTTTTCAGATTTTGTGGTGAAATTTGGCTAGAGACTCAAGTTTTTGCATAAATTGTAATAAATACAATTATAAATGAATCCTATTTGTATAAAATTATACTGGGTTGTATGGATGTGCGGGTCCCATCAATATTTACATGCACGTGCCTCATGACTCGAGACACGAGATTCGCAAGCTGATCTGCAATAACTGACCCCCAAGCCGGCGCCACATAAGCTTAGGATAATAGAAATCATACAACTATTTCGAACAAATTATTCACCAAGCAGTCTGCTTTCTGGCTATGAACACCGCTCTCGGTCTCACAGTGTTGTAGAACTCGCCTCGCCAATTCTCACGTATGCCCTCACTTCACACTCACATAGGTGATTTGGCGAACATATGGGCTTCATAATCATTAAGCTTTGCTTAACCTTCACATATTAATATTGTCTTATCCGAATGGGTAAGCAAATTAGACAAGACTTCACACCGTCTTCATAACTTAGTTGTCCTTCAACCTAGATCCCGGGACTTAATCAACTAGGTAGTGGTGTCCGCTATGATGACTCGTTTGTGCCTTAAACCCATTTCCCTTGATGTTTTTCAGAACCATCTCTGGGCTAGGCCTTTTGTCAATGGATCCGCAATATTATCTTTTGATTTCACATAGTCAATGGTGATAATTCCACTAGAAAGAAGTTGTCTTACGATGTCATGTCTTCGACGTATGTGTCGAGACTTATCACATATTACGACATTCCTGCCCTTCACATTGATATCACAATGTATACATACAATGGCACTGCTTAAAGCAATTAGGAATATCTTTCCAAGAAATTTCAAGCCACTTCGCTTTCTTCTCACCGGCTTTATCCAAAGCGATAAATTCTGATTCCATAGTGATCTAGCAATACAAGTTTGTTTGGATGATTTCAAGATCGCCGCCCCACCCGCGTGAATACATATCCACTCATGGATTTTGTGGCCTTAAGGTCTGCTATCCAATTTGCATCATAAGATCCTTCAAGTACCTGATAGCTCGTGGTAATGCAAAAGCATAATCTTGAGAGCATAATCTCGAAAGTATGCTTTAAGTAGCGCACAAACGTTTTCATAGCTTTCCCAATGATTTTCATTCGACTAATCAGAATCGACTTAAATTTTTGCTCACGCATGCTATGTCCGCCTAGTATAGTTCATGACATACATTAAACTGCCTAGTATACTAGCATACTCATTTTGAGCTTTGTTTTCACTAGTATTCTTAGAAAGATGTAAATTAACATCTATCGGAGTCTTTACTGGTACAATATCTAGATTCTTGCACTTTAAGAATCGTTTAATATAATGGGATTGTGATAGAGCTAATCCTCTAGACGCTTATGGATTTTAACTCCTAAAATAACATCAAACGACCCTCATATCTTCTATTTCAAATTTACTTGCAAGCAAGCATTTGATTTTCTTAATAGTCTCAATTATCGCCGCCTATAAGCATATCCATTCATATATAGACATAAAATGGCAAAGCAATTCTCGAGTTTGCTTAACATATACACATTTATCGCACTTCATTAATCTTGAAACCATTTGATAACATGACTGGGCCGAATTTAGCATGCCATTGTTTTGGTGCTTGCTTCAACTATGAGTGAGTTGATAAGTCGACATACTTTTTGCTCTTGTCCTGGAACAATGAACCCTTCGGGTTGTTCCAAATATATTTCTTCTTCCAAATTTACGTTTAAGAAGGCCGTTTTCACATCCATTTGATGGATTTCAAGCTTATACATCGCTGCTATAGCAATTAGCATCCTTATAGATGTAATTCTAGTAACAGGTGATTAAGTGTCAAAATAGTCAAGACCTTCTCGTTGATTGTATCCTTTTACTACAAGCCTAGCCTTATATTTATCAATAGCACCATCCGTTTCATTTTCCTTGAAAATCCACTTACATCAGAGTGGTTTATTACCAAGAGGAAGGCCAACCAATTTCCATGTATGATTTGGACAAGATGACCTAACTTCACTATTGATGCTCTTCTTTCCAGAATCTGGGCTTCCGCTAAGTCACAAATTTTCAATGTCCGAGGCTCATTTTCCAATAGATAAGTTAAGAAATCAGGTCCAAAAGACGTGGAAGTCCTTTGTCTTTTACTATGTCTAGGTTCATCCTCCATTGGATCACTTCTAGATATAGTATCTCAAGACCTCTTATTATTATCAATTGACTCATATACTATGTTATATGGAAATATATTTTCAAAGAACGGTTACCCTTGATTCAATGATCAGATTGACATGTATACTGGGATCTCTCGACTTAGAACAAGAAAACGATATGCATTGCTATTCGAGCATATCCGATAAAAACACGCCAATGGGCCTTTTTGGTCCTACTCTTTAACCTTTTTAGTTTAGGAACTGCTTAACCTAGCCAAACACTCCCACACTTTGAGATATCTAAGTTAGGCATTCCATTCTTCCATTTCTCATAGGGTTTTTGTTAAAGTTCTTTCGCGGGTACTCTATTTGGTGCTAAAATTCATTGGCCAAACAGCTTCCTTACAAATTCTCGTGGTAAACCAACTATTCAACAATGCATTCATTGTTTCCTTTAAAGATTCGCTTCCTTTCCGCCACTCCATTAGATTGTGTGTATAAGGAGCAAATATTTGGTGAACAATATCAACTTCAGACAAATTTCCTCAAATGGAAATTCATATTCACCTCCTCTGGTCACTCCTTATGGATTTGAATTTCTTCTTGTTCAACCGAGCTCAACTCTACCTATAAGTCCTCAAAAACATTCACAAATTTCATCTTGCTAATAAGCAGAAACATAACACTCGTGATCGCCATCTATAAAAAGTAATAAAATACTTATTACCACCTCTCTCGACCAGATTGATTTCATACTGCATATATTTGTGTGTATTAAATCTGGTTCAAACTCTATTATCTACATATGGAAAGGGGGCTTAGAAAAATTTAGATTCAACACACATACTTACATTTCTCACTGATACCAAACTCAAGAATAGCTCCCATATTCATTAATTCTTTATTGACTTATGGGCTTTAACGGGTCCCAGTCTAGCATGCCAAATGTTTTATCTACAATCAAATGATCTTGAATCTGAATACTTTCACATTGATTCGTAGTCGAGAAGCCATGCCATGGTGTCGACCTTGAATTTCAATATCTACAAAGAAGTGAATGATCTTGATTCAAAGATCGCTATGCGCTCTTTTCACGAGAACTCATCTACAGAAGTGAACTGAATACGTATATCTTCATCAACTTTTTTCTCCCAAAGAACTTAGTTTTGAATAAATATTTCATTGAACAGACTCCATGTAAGACCCCATATTTGGGGATGGAATCGCTTCATCATTTTCCAGGAAACTCAATATTCAAATTCCCTGAGATGAGAATCGCCATCAATGTCGCCGAAATAATAAGAGTGGCCAAAATTCGGCCGGGCACGGCTAAAAGCTCCGGCTCTCGCCTCTATTTTACCATTGACATGGACTTCGGACCGTCCCTATACAGCCACTTTTATAACCCTTTCAGTTTCCATTCTATAAACATCAACGCCATAACCACTGGCAACATCCATGGTAAGTTTCCCATTACCACCCAAATTTGCAGGTTTCTCCAAGAGATTTTCCCACTAGAATTTCATGGAAAGAGACTAGATTAATGGCAAGCCCTGGCTAAACGAAAATCCCTGATAATCCTCATCTCTATCTCCATCCAATGGCCAAAAAATCTTAATTCCCTCGAACCATTACCACTTTCCCTACTCAAATCCTATCTCCGAGGATTCCACAAAACTTTCACATTATGATGGGACTTCCGAGTAGGAAACTGGACTCCAATGTCCCGAAACCTTTTCCCCCGCATTGCTTCCTATGAAAAACCTAACAGTCACAGCAATATCAAAAAGCTTCAACCGCGCTACACGTGAACTTAAAGAAACCCCGAAAATGAGAGAAAACCATAACCCTAACCGTGAAACCTAATACCGTATAACCAACACACACTCAAAGACAACAAACCTGTGATCGAAGAAACAAAAGAAACATAAAGAAAAAAACGAGAAAAGCTTCGATGAGCCATGAAAATGTAAATGTGAGAAAAGGAAACACTGCTTGATAAACGTTATTTGAAGATTTAACCCTTTCGTAGGGAATACCGAAAGGCAATTCTTCGACAGACTTTCGTTTCTTCTTTTACGTAACAACAAATAATTCTTTAGTGTAAAATGAATAATTTTTGAAGATATAAACAAAATCAGAATCGAACGTAAACGAACGTAACTAAATACTCAAAATTGCCTTAAGATTATAGTTCTTCGTGGTTCGCTCAAGAAATCGTAAACAAAAATATGAAGGAAACAAACTGCTAGCAAACACACCGTAGTGCTGTATCCTGTTCAACGATAACTTTGTGTCCTTAAGAATAATTTGACCCCCTCAACTTATACCGAGGATAGTGGACAATCGTCTCCCAGGATAGAACAGATCTCGTTCCTCCGAAGTGGTATGGATCGGAGGACCCCGACGAACTCAATTTGCAGAACAATCGCACAAAATGAATGATATGCAGTGAAGAGAATATTTTTGTTATTCTAAAAAATGGGAAAAACGGGAGTATAAATATGCCAGAAAATTCCATGAACGTATTACGTCTGTTCGAAAAGGTATGAACCAAGCAATGTGTCTGTTCGATGTGGGACACACATTTTCATTCACTTAAGGATTTTGTGGATACCAAAGTCTCAACAGTTTTAATTAAATCTGATGAGGATGTGGTCGAGGAAGCCACAAAGAATTAACTTCGACAAGTCATGCTAGAGATGAGGCGAAGGGCGCTTTGATTTCAAAAGCCCCGTTAGGGAGCCCACCAAGTAAAAAGCCTATGTAATCCTTCATAACAACTTATATGTTTAATGAGTTTCTGGGGTTTGCAAGTGGATAGGAATGTGAGGAGGCCGCCTACCATCGCTGTTAGTGGAGATTCAAAGTCGAATGCTTCGGGTTAATTATCAGAAGCTAAAACAAAAAGGGAAAAACCAAAGCAAAGTGGAAGGAGATGGTCTGTAGAAGTGATTATCTAGATTATGTCCCGTGGTTGAGGTAGTTCCTATGTTGGGTCTCGACCGACAGTGGATAAGTGGTGGTGCTGGTGAGCGTAGTGTTTATCAGGTTTTCGCCGATTGTCAGGTTGAGGTTGGCTTTGCTTATCTAGCTTTAGACTGTTGTCTTTGTATCAGGAGGTGGTTTTGTTGTCTCTCTTTCCTTCTGCTTTTTTTGTTGCTATTTGTATACCCATGTGTGCTTTGTGCATCTTTTCTTGACGCTTTAATATATTCGCTGTGTTTTTACCTATAAAAAAAGGTCTCTAGGGCTTTACGAATATTTAAACGGTTGTTCAAGCTCTTTTCTAATCATAAGGATTGATATGCAACAATCGTGGAACCCGCTGAATTAAATCCATAAGCTTGGAAAGTAGAGTTCCTTTGCATGAGTTAACCGTCGATATACAATCATTGCCTCTTAGTAACTTGACACCATAAGGAAATTGGTTGATCGGGCCTCCCTAAGCCGATAACCTTCTCTCTTACTCAAAAAAAGAAAAAAAAGAAAAAGAAAAAAAAGAAGGTCATAGATGTCCGTCAGTAATTTGAATACTTTTAGTTTTGAAAATCAAGCTTTTCATTAATTTCATATTAACATCATGCTATCCAATTTTCTTTAAAAAGAATTGAAAGGTCAAGACTTTTAAAGAAAAAGCAAGAATTTCTTAATTCAATGTACCTAGGCCCAACTTTACTTCGAGGCCTAAAAAGATAAATAATTTTTCTTGATGAATGATATTTGTGCCTCTGAATTGAAATCGAGTCTAAGAAAATGGGATATTTCAATTTTTACCTACTTAAAAGACTTAACATGAGAGTAAACTAGTCTCTTGTTTTATGATCCTCCAAATTTGTTTGGGGAAACATTTCTATAATGCAATTCCAGGTTATTAAGCCGCCGTCTTTTGGCATTAAATTCTGTAATATACTATCAGGGTGGTACGTTCTCGAACTCATTGCTTCATGTCGATTAATCGATTCTCGCTACAAGCTCACACCCTAATGCAACAGAGACATTAGTGACTTATAATATGAAAATAGATGGATGATAAAAGAAAACGAAAATAGTTATAGCTGGATCGTTTCTTTATCTATCAACTTGAACACTTAGGATGTTTTTCTTTCATAGAGTGGAAAAAATGTGAAGGAAAATTGTTTTCATATTAGACACTACATAAATATTGTAGTATAAAGGAAAAGAAGGGATATTTCCTCTCCACTTTCCTGAAATAATAAATTAAATTTTCTTTTAGAAAGGTGCGGATGTTTGGTGGAAAGTTCATTCCTCATGAGGTTAATTACTTGTCCGTTAACATTTTCTTGTGTAATTTTTTCTTCTTTTCTCTCTTTTTTTTCCCCCTTAAACTTCCTAGGAACTAAACATGGAGTAATAAAAGGTTGAGAAAAGTACATCTGTAAAAAATTTTAAACTTTTTCGCCCCGGACTTTTCCATGACTAACCAAATAAAAGAAATGTTTTGTATTTGTTTTACTTATTTCTTTCCTTATGTTTTCCTTATAAACAATTACCTCAATCTTCAAAGCTATGTTTAATGCCAAAGCACAACAAAAAAATTAACGGAATATTTTTTTCTCATGTTTGAACAATATGAAGGTAAGAAAGGAGATGTAAGAAGACGGGGATTGTGGAAGGATGATAAAAGATTGTCCTCATTTTCTTTCTTTTTTGAAAGCTTTGCCTTATACCTAAACTCTCTTCGTAATTTGGTTTGCACGCCCAATCCTAATTCACAAGAAGCTCTTTCCTCCTTTTATCAATGTTAAACCACAAAATGCCTTTCTAGAAAGGTCATGATGTGAAAGGTATCCCTTTTTAATCTTATATGAACTTTTATTGTCAAAGGTAAAGTTGGAAGTCAAATAAGTTTTAAATTTTTTTTTTTTCAGTTCTTTGTCCTCGTTGGAACTTAACCTGGTCCCCTTCCTTATGCCCACCACAACCCTTAACCACTGAGCCAGGCCTTAGTGGCGAACTTTTGAGGGTTTTCATTTGAAAGATTCGAATATTGACGTTGAAAATAGCGATGATATGAATTAGAACCTTATATATTTTTTAGATGGGAACTTTACTTAAAACATTAGTTTTATAAACATAAAAAGTTGAAAACTTTAAAGATGACACATAAAGGTACTTACCAACAGCACATAAATACTTATCAAAAAGAAAAAACACACATAAAAAGTAGACATATCCCAAGTAAAATTTAAAAATAAAATTATATCTAAAATGTAAAAAGTTTATTTTGAAGAATAATGTAAAAAGTTTATATCTAGTCTTCAATCTTTTATATGGTATAATATAATTTAAAATCTTTAAATCCTATTGTCTTTCATGAAGTTGGTTATATATTATTCTATACTTCATCTGATACAAAAGTGCATCTATGCATATGAGCTCTATGTAGTTTTTCTCTATATAAAAAATGTATGGTACATGATACAGATAAAATAGAAAACCATGCATTTTACGAGTTAAAACCAATGAATTTTACCAGTTTCTTTCTTTTTTTTTTTTGATTTTTTTTCTTTTAAAAATGAGCTCCTAGAGTTGTTTTGTGTTAGTTTCTTAGTGATGGGTGAGTCTAAGTGATTTTGACTTGCCTTGGATATTTTTTTCACTTGGACCTGGGCTTTATCGCTTTTGTTTGATTCAACAAATTATTTTTTTCTTCACGAAATACTTTTAACAATAAGAACATTTCAATATAAATAAAAACTTATATACTTTTCTGATTATAAGAAGAAAGCTGCTTCAATTTCATTTTCAAAATCAAGAAAAAAAATTCAATAGTTATTTCCCTGCTGTTGAGCTAGCTAGCTGTATGGATCTGGCAAGTAACATTTATGCAAAAACACCGATTTCATGATTTTGCATTCTTTGATAATTTGTATGATATGTTACAGGTGCTAGATGAGCAGTATGGATCTGGAGGTGTTGGTCAGCAAGGAGTGGAGTTACTGTCTACACAAGATCCAAGATGTTTGGTTCATTGCAGGTGGCATACAAAGGTAATTGTCTTGGTTGTTATGAGCTATTATGAGCTACATTCAACTGTACTATGGCCTCTTTCTAAGCCCTTTACTTAAAAGAGCATAACTTGTCTTACTAGTCTTTGCAATTATCAATACCGGTGTTCGTTGTTGTTGTTTTTTTTTTTTTCCTATTTTGGCAAGTAAAATTGAGCTTGTTCTTGATATAACACCCTTTGACTTTGAAACTTGCCTACTTTAAACCCAGATCTCATCCCAAAAGATGTCTTAGATTGTAGCAAGTCTTGAAATGTTTCTGCTGTATTTTGGATTTCCGAGTACATACAGCATCATGATTTAAATAAAAATCAGTTCGGTTTGCAATGTCTAAATGAGTGACATTTGTCAATTGAACAGGTCAAATTATTGGAGTTGTTTCCTTTAGTGGGACACCTCCCTCATCATCTGAAAAAATGTTGGATGTGATATATGCTTCTCAGCCAACCACACGTTCACTGGCAGAAGTGGAAGATTCTCCTGATTTCTGCTTTGACTGCTGCCATCAAAGTAGCATTGGTTAGAAACCCTTTTAGGTGTCGACTCTTTTAGGGGTGAGTTTTCATTTCTGTTAAGACCTTTTACTGATTTCTGCTTGAATTATATTATTCTGAAAAAGAAAATAAACCCATAACTGCAATTCTGATCATGTATACAGCAATGCATTATACATATTTGTTTGGAAATTAAATAAATCTGGGAGTTCTTTGAAATATTTTGTATTATTACTTTGTCTAATAATCGATATGCAGGGATGAGAAATGATAAAAGAAGACCTGACGAAATAGAGTTGCATTTTAAAAATTATTGTCGATTTTCTTGTTAGCAGTTAAAAAGAAAACCAGTAAGTTAAAAAGAAAACCAGAAGTATATATGCACAAGTTAAGCTGAGTGCAATATTGCTGTTGCTAAAAGCAAGAAGGCTACACAATGCATGCCTTGAATGCAATATAAAAAAAAAAAAGCTCCACTGGGATTGTTGGCAAAATTCATTGTGCATTATCGGCTCCTTTTAGAACGTCGAACAGCATAATACATGAATTGCTACTTGAAGGATCTTCTTAATCATCTTTAAACATGGTTGTGGGTACACACACCATGCTTCAATAAGGCTACCAACGAATAAAAGTTTGTTTCATCTATTTAAGATGATGTAACAACAAACAGGTTCAAATTGTAAAGCTTAGAATAGAATTCAAAAGAACTTCATTGGGGTTTCTGTTTTGAAGATTTGGTGTTAAGACAGACAAACTTGTATTTCATTCAAGTAGATCAGGTGGCAAAGGTACTCATCTTTTTTGGTTTGTTATTTTCCCTGCAGATCTACTTTCTTCTGAATATGCCACTGACGAGGGACACTCTGTTGTCTTCTAATGTCAAGCTTGACTAAGAATTAATTAGTTGGGGGCATTTACCGAATCTTTCAAATAGCCTGGCTCTGTTTTGAAGATTCTGATTGTCACATATTTGTAGATGTGCATTCCCTACTTTTGCTGTCTCCTGTTGTATCGAACAAGTTGGCACTTGTTCTTGATTACTTAGATGCTACTACACTTTCTTTTTAGGCATAGTAGATGGAAAAGTTCTGCTGGTGGGAGCTAGTATCGAACAGTAGTGTGATACTGGCTAAAAGCTATTCTGTTCTGTTATAATTTGTGTATTTGGTGGTTTTTTATTTGATTTTCACCACCCTCTTACTCTCTTAAGATTCTGCTGAATAATGAAAGATTGAGGGATTCTGAAGAAGCCCTCCTGCCCTCCGGCCGAGGGAGAATCGAACTGGGTTTTGAATTAAGGTACTTTTTTTCACATTCATTCATTCATGTGTATGTGTATGTGTATGAGTATGTTTATGTGTATATGTATGTGTATGTGTGTAAATTAAAAAAAATTAGGTGATAATTTACAATTGCTTCGTGGAAATATTAAGGTTCTGTTCAAAAATAGATTATATGACATCTTTTAAAGGCAAGGTTGTCAAACTCGGACCGGTTCGCCTGGCCGAACCGGAAACCGTAACCGGTCCGGCTTGAACCGAAAAACCTGGGAGTGCAAAAACCGGATAAACTAAGAACCCGCCTAATGAACAGAATCCGCCGACCTGGGTGTCGGTTAATCTTGCTCTTGCTTTTGCCCTCCTCTTTGATCATGCTAAGGCTGCTCATGAAAAAAAACTAAGCAGCTTTTTTAACTTTTTATTTTATTGATTTTTTTAATATTATTAATCGTAATAATCCGCTCTCGCTTATCGAGACTTTCAATATCATGGTGCCTCCAAGGTAATTTTTTAAAATTTGTGTGTTATTATTTGCATCAATAGCTGGCTGCCTGATTGCAGTACTCATCTCAATATTGGCCTGTAAGTCCTCCATAGTATCGTTGATCGGGAGGCCTCTAGTTGCTTCTCTATACTCTATCTCCGATCCCGTCTTCATCCGCCATGGTCAGAAGCCTTTCATTTTCTTTATCTTTCTCAAGCTTCTGAGTGTTCTCTCTAATTCTGTGTCTGCTGGAATCAGATCAGTGTTCTGTTTCCTATGCATTAAAATTTTGTCCCTGAAATCAAAACACACTTACATTAATAGGATTAGTCTGGTCAACAAATATTTTCAATATGGTTTGTTAAAGGTTAGTGGCTAAAACACCATCAGCTAAAAGCTATTTTTGCTCTTTTCTTCAAAATGTCCAAATTAGCATTTCCCTTCTTTCGTCTCGAATATTGATTTATCGAATTCTTTCGATCCTCGCTAACGGCGCTATAAACTTGTTGCCTTTCAAATATGTATGCAAGGTTATGACACTATTACCAAAGGACTATTAACTAATCAAGAACGGCGCCATAAAACTTGCTGACTTTATACTATATAGACCAAAAATCCCTAAGAGTAAATCATTTTCAATTTTGGTCGCCCCATCTCGCAAGTGCAATGTGTCGACAAGTAATAAAATGGATATAAGTCCAGATATCGATCCCACGCAGATCTCAAGAATTATGTATCAACTACCCCGACTACTCAACCCATACTATTCGACTATAACATGACATTGTGATCCAGCTTACAGCGTCGTAAAATATACAAGTATAAGGAAAAAGAATGAACAATCAACAAATAAACTGGAATCTAAAGAATAAAGAATAATGAATAGCTAAAAAATAAATGTGATACCGAATAGTTGGCCTTGAGGACACATCAAAAACATCAAGCATCAGAAGTATCAATTCCGCAGTTAATAATTATAAAATTGCTTCAGGTATTTCGTGTTTTAAAATCGCCCAAGGCGTTTAGCAAAGACAAATTCGATCTCTCTCCACACTCCATTCATTATCTAATTTTCCGATTCTTCGAAGACAGGAATTAGATGACTACTTTAATAGTGATTTTTAATCCGGTATTTTTCTTTTGCAATACTTCATACCCATTTTATGGATCAGAACCTTAGCTCCCAAGTTATCTACTGCCAAGGATATACAACTTCCTCGGGGTTGCTCTTCCTTCTAAATTAGAATAGATCACCCTCTCCTTTGATTAGATCTCGCTTAACACGGATTGGCTTCTACTATTCGACCGAGGTGAACTCTCGCTTGTTTGGAAATTGATAACTCATTCAACTCTTTCTTGATTTCAAGTGAGAAGAGGGATTTATCTAAGTAAACTTACAAAGCTCATTGTGATCTCTAATAGCAGGTTAATATACTTTCATGAAATGTTCATAACTCTCAGAATGCCTCTCGTGTCACGCAGAGGACCTCCTTGAAATAAGAGCAATGAAACAAATCTTTAAACGGGTATAAGAAACTGATATTCAGATCAAAAACATTAAACCCATAACCAGAAGTAAATTCATAAACCGGAATTACAAGCCGTTGAAATAACTATATGGAAGATAAATTACTATAGCATTCACTTAATGGAAGCCGGGTTTCTCAAATACCGACTACACACTCACAAGATTCCTCCGATCATAAATGAACAACCTAATTTGAAATCGAAAAGTCGAATTCCGTAAATTTGTCCTAACTTCAAACATTCCAGTAGTAATTTGAAAAGAATGGAATTCTCAGATTCAGCCTTCAAGCCAAAACGATAACATCCGTATCCGTAAAATAAAACAAAATAAAGCAGCGATTGGTAAAATAATCTAATCTATTACGACTTTAAAATGTAAAAAGAAAATAAAAAGAAAAGAAAGAAAAAGAAAAAATAAAAATGAAGCCTCTGGCACCTGCATCTTCGCTCGCCGCCCACCGCTCCTCTTCTTTTTTTCTCCCCCGTAGCCGTTTATTTATAAAGGGTTTCTGGTCTTAATTCCAATGCATTATTTTGTGGATTTCCCAAGTGGATCGCCCATGTTATATCAAGCTCGTGTCGCGACCTCAAATCCCTTTTCGCGACATTAGTTAGTTTGGCACTCGTTGCAGCATTTATCAATAAAGTCGCATTCTTCGCTTTCCCGAAGGCATCTTATGTCACACATCATCTATGTCTTTGCAAATTGAACCGGTGTTCTTATGTCGCTACATCAACTTTGTCACGACATCACTTTATGCCTTGTGTTTCAACCTGTTGCCTCGATGTCGCGAAGATCATCCCTTTGCTGACATTAGCTCATGTTCGCGGGTACTTAACTGAGCTGGTTCCCGATGTCGCGATATCGTCTCTTGTCGCGACATCAGCTCATGTCTTTGCAAACTTCAACCGAGCACGCTCTTATGTCCCCGAGGTTTCAATCAAATGTCTCCCCGATGTCGCGACATCAATCCTTTGTCGCGACATCAGCTCATGCCTCGCAGCTTTCAATCGACGGGTTCCTCGATGTCACATCAATCTTGTCGCACATCACCAAGGAACCGCGTTCTTCAATCGAAAGCACGCCTTATGTCGCAACATTAATCTCTTTGTCGCGACACGCCTTTATGTCCTCCGGAGGCTTCAATCGGTTGCTGGTGTCAGCGACATCGGGCCCTCTATCGCGACAACAACAAGCCCGCAAATAGCCATCTTTCAAACCTGTCATAGCTTCCAGCGCGCTTCTCTGTCGCGACCTCCATCTTTGTCGCTGATCAACCTTTGTCGCTGACATCACGATGTTGTCGCCACATCATTCCTAAGTCTCCTCGTTACCCCTACCGCTTAACTTGCGGATCCTCGTCGCGACCGCATCAAATTTCCTTCACTTTCCCGATGTTCGCGACATCATAACTGGATCAGGCAAGCCCAAAACTGCAGAACATTAGTTGTAATCCAAATTTCGCTTTCTATTTCACTCTCGCTATTTTCAGATTTTTACTCCACCAATTGTCGTGATTTTTCTACCTTCTTCTTTCATACACTCCCCGCTTAATAACAAATTGGTGAGTTTCTTCATATTTCTCGTATATTAATTCATTCTTTCGATGAAAATCAAATGAAAATGGATTAAAAATAGATGACTTTAAGCTCATCAAACTCCCAACTTAAAGTTTGGCTGTCTCTCGCAAAGGAAAGAAAGAATTGTTTTGCCCTCAAACAAAAGGACATTTTTCTCGTCTGCTTTGCAAGAGCGCCAATTTGATTGAAATACAAGGAATGCAATGTTTTCCGACATCCAGCCTCAAGTCCAGCTTCATGCTGCTTTCACCTTATATGATACAAAACTAAATCATTAAATTGTTTTACAAACAACATAATCACATCCCCGTATCAATAATAAATTGTTCTCCTCTTTCATCTTCATAATGAGGTCACTTTAACTCCCTAAAGCCCTTCTGCGCTTTGATCGTTTCCATATTTTCCAAATTCATGGTGGTTGTTGTTCATATTGACTCACTAATGTAGGTAATTCCAAACTTCAAGATCAATCAGTCTGGGCTTATATTACAGTTATTTGCAATGGTAGATGGAAGGAATTTTAGGTTAAGATTAATTTGAACCCTTTTCACTCATCGGCTTCTTTCTTTCTTGTAGTTTCTTAAATAAACTCCCCTAAACTTCATGTTTCGAGACATCTCTTTGATTGCTTTCAATTTTAATCGTATGCCCCTATTTCTCACTCTGTAATTCAACTGGGAAATTTTCTTTGTTTGTCAACATTAGTGGATAGTGCAATGTTTTACCTTTTAGCTTTCTAACACTCTTAGCTTAACGTTGGTTAGTAGCTCCCATACCAGATGGCATTAGGGTACTAGGTGTTGAAACAATTCTAAGAACTTAAATTGCTTCAAGAGAGTTAGTCACAAGATAAAACTATCCCTTATAAGCTTTCTTTTCTATTGCATTTTCGCTTTTCATTTTTCTTTTCATTCCCTTTTTCTATATATTTTTCTCCAGTTCCTCAAAACATATACTCCCCCAAACTTCATTTTCTTCTCCTTGAATTCCTCGGGTAATCATAGGTTCTTTATCGAAGGATTGATTTTTTAGGATGGGCTGTTTCCATCGGGCTTATTTTTTGAAAAAATAAGCTGGTTTCGCCTAATTTGAACTAAGGTATATGCATCAAGATATGAATAGGATGGCTAGAATGGCTCAAACTATCCAAGAATGGCCTCACATCATTCTTGTCACCAGATCACCTAGATTTCGCCAATCAATAATCTAATAAGTTCTAGAATTTGACTGAACAGTCAGGACTAACCATATGATTTCGAACTCATTTGCTGATGAGCAAGCAAATTAATTGATATTCAACAGTTCCTTGACTTCTGTTAGTACCACAAACTCAAAAATATGTTTTGTTCCTTCTATTGTATTACCTTCCTCTATTCGACTTATCGCTTAGGACTTAAGTCACTTTTGCACTTTCAGGTTTCAATTAAACTCGTATTCATTCGTCTTTAATCAGATTATCCGCATTTCAAATTTTAATCTTAATCTAATCGCTTCATTCAAGTCGCCTTATTACATCTCGCCAGCTTTTTATTCTCGACTAATTCCTACTTTTATTTTCCAACTATGCAACCACAAAGCAACACAAAAATTTAACAAACCAAAGTAACACAACAATTCAATTCAAATTTATCATTTTATTTTTGATTCAATCGCAAATGTCGATACCACAAGATGGGCTTGAGAATAAGGAAGGTCACTCGAAGAAGTCTATCTTTTTCTTTGGAAGAGGTATAAAAGATATTAGGGGATCCTGTGTCTAGTGGTATCCAAACGAGCTTTGAATGGAGGGAATTTCATTTCCCTTCTTCCCTTTCTCTTCTTAGTTTCTCGCTTCATCCTGACTTCAATGAAGATCTCACTGAGAGATCAACCTTCGTTTTAGCTCATCTTGTCTCTTCCCAAGCCATTCATTGTGTTTTCCATTTCAATTTCATACTTCCCAAAATTCGAAAGATCAATTGTTAATCAACCAAATTTTCTAGCCCATTCTTCGCCCAGTAGATTCACTCATCCTTTGCTTTTGTCTCTATCATCCGCTTATTCTCAAAATCTTTGTGAGACTTGTATAAAAAAATTTGAATCCCTTTGATCCGTTTCCTCCCAATTTGGCTTCCCCGTTCTACCTCCTTTTTCTTCATGATGGTTAGAGTCGAGAATCACGTCAAACTGCATTATTATAAAAGATTCATGACTCACTAGTTTCAGAGAAGATCGCGATCTCTCATTTCATTTCTTTCTTGAAGTCCTCTTTGTCAGTCAAGAACCTTTCATCCGTTTCTCTACTTTTCGCTTCTTCCTCTATCACAATTCTCTTTTTTAACTCTTTTTCATAAATTCCTTCCCTGAATTCTTGTTGCAAATTCCACTCTTTTTCCCTTTCTTCCATCTTCTTCTGGATGGCATTGAGGACTTCCATTACAACTGTTCTCATACCCTCAGCCCCCGCTCTCGAATGTTCTCATTACATAGGGGAGAACTAAATTTAAGGATGGAGAATTTAAGTGGGCTTCTTCATCCCGCCCTTCATTGTCCGTAAATGTGAAAGTATTATTTTCGTGGAGGAGTTTCCTGCTCTTCTTTCTTCTCGCCAAAGAACCCTCAAAGTCTCCTCTTTCTCGTCTTACTGAGCTTCTTCTCTCTTGTTTCAATCAACACCCCCTTTTTCTTTTGGTTTCTCGGTCCTCGCTTCACTCCCGTCGCAGGGAGTGGTGATGTCATGGTGGACTTCTTCTTCTTCTTCCTGCACTCCCTTCACCCCACTTTTAAACATAAAATGCTTATTGTTGTCGCGTAGGGATCACTCTCTTATTTCCTTCATGGTACCTCTCATTATAGAATTTTCAATTACTATTCCTACATCAGCTTGTACCCCTTTTAATAGCATACAAAGATAATTGCTTCATGCTCTCACTGTGCACACATGTTTACCGGGACCAAAACAGAGGCCAAGAAATAGAACCATACTCCAAATTTCTCCTTAGCCGCAGGCTTCCCGTTCAAGGTTTTGGTCCTTCCCTCGTCCCGCTTGTGCTTTTCCGTCGTTGAGCTTTTGGCAATCTTCTTAAAATTTGGCTTCCAAGAGCTAACTTGGACTCATAAGCCAGGCCCCCGCCATTCCATAGGCTTCGCACGGCCTGCTCCATATGGTACCCACACTCCTCCGACGAACTACGTTGTCACTTTCCCGCTACCAACTCAATAAATTTTCTTCACCACCGTCGTGTAGCCTCGACTTTTGATGTGCGCAAAGCTTCCCCAACCTCTTTGTTCAATCATCTCCTTGAGCAGTAATAGGTTTCGAATCTTCTTTCTCGATACGAACCCCTTTGTCGGGCATGGGCTTCTTCCAAATTTCTTGAATAACCTTCTCCGACACAAAATCTTCTACTTCTTCTTCGCTTCCCTTTCCCTTGTCCGTTCTTTCTTCTTAAACCGCTGTGCTTCCGGTGCTTCTCAGGCATCTCTTCCATCTAGCTCTTCCCTGGGTCGGATTTCTTCTTCCGGCTGCACACATATTCCTCCATGATCTCTTCCAAAGTTAGGGACAAGGTTTGAGGTTTCAGCCATTTGAAACTAAGGAAAGTTTTTTCTCAAGATTTCGAGCTAAGGTTTTCGTGAATTGAGAATCGAAGGGAAGGGAGGATGAATAGCTGAAATTGAGCTTAGAAGGGAAGAAGTTCTCCAATAGTTGCAATTCAATCAAGTTTTTGTGGGATAATTATTATTTCATTAAATTCTCTTGTCGCGACATCAATTTCACCTCACTTTTATTTAAGAACATTAATTTTAGAGCATTTAAGAGGGTGAGTAGCTGGCACAGGACCCTTTTTATGTCGCGACATACTAAGTTTGTCCCGAAATAAATAGGTTTTTAGATATTGCGTTGTCCCATGTCGTGACTTTTCATTTTCAAGTTTTTGTTTCTGTCGCGACCTATGCCCTTAGTTTAATGATCTCAAAACTCAATTCCTTTATTAACTTCTATACTCCTTGTACATTTATTCAGGCATCTCCAAGCATAAATTCAACAAGCAATTCACTCATATTTCACAGTTTGGTTTAGTGGAGAAAGCTACTCCCTTTGTTCATGTCGTGACATTTCTCGCAAGTTGCCGGGAGGTGTCCTAGAGTCGCTTTCACTCATGTCTTTCAGCCTTGCACGCATACGTATGATTCAAGAAAATTTAATTAAACTACAATAACTTCTCAAAATTAATCTATCTTTGTAAGAACTAATCAAAACAAAAATTACGCAAAGAAAAAATTCAAAATCTAAAGGTAAACTAAATTTTCTAGCGGGTTGCCTCATCAGTCGTCGCTTTGAGTCCTTTAGTCGACTCACTGCTTTTGGTTCTTCTTCTTTCTAGATAACCCGTCGGAGCTCTTCCATTCCTTCCTCCTCGCTATAAAGGCTTCCGCCTTTTGTCCATTGACTTTGAATTCTTCTCCAAAGATCGCCCCACGTCACCGGCTCCAAATGTATCGCTTGACACCACCGTATACTCCCACCCATTCGATTTCAAGTTTCCTGAAACAATTTCGCCTGTGAATTAAACAAGAGAACCTCGTTCCTCGCTCTCGAACTCTTCCCTCAGATCCTTTTCGATCATGCCATTTTTGTCTTATCCTCAGATTCTAGCATTATCATAGGCTTCATTTTCAATTCTTCCGCCAGATGCATTGAGCAATCTCTCTTCCCTTGCAGCTTTAAAATCGGTTCAACTTCGATGGCCCATATTGCCTTGTATTCCAATCTGCAGGTAGGTGACATGGTTTGGCCAAACAATTATGTATGGGGACATTCCAATGGAGTTTTGTATGCGCCTTGTAAGCCCAAAGTGCATCATCAAGTTTGAAGACCAATCCTTCCCGTCAGCTCACGCCTTTCAAGTATTCTTTAATCTCCCCGTTGGAAATTTCTCGCTTGTCCATCGTCCGGGATGATAAGCCAGACTCATTACATGCTTGATCCCATACCGCCATGAGTTTTGAAAATATTTTGTTTGCAAATGGCTTCCCCATCACTAATGATAGTTCGGGTGTTCCAAATCTCGTCAAAATATTTTTCGCAAGAAGCTCACAATCGTATTAGCATCATTCCTTGACAAGCATCGCTTCCACCCATTTGAACATAATCAATCGCTAGCAAAGTATGTTGTGTTCCCAAATGATGGTGGGAATGGTCCCATAAAATCTATTCTATACATCAAAGATTTGCACTACCATTATACCTCTCTTAGGCATTTCATTTCTCGTCGCCGATATTTCCAATCTGGGCATCTATCACACAATTTAACCCACTCAAGACAATCTCGAAGATATGGCCAATAAAATCCAGACTGAGTATCTTATGAGTCGTTCTTCTCCCCAAAAATGCTCCCCCATATGGCGATGTATGGTACCATTCAGAATATTGCCTCGTCGGCCGCACACATCTTCTTATTATCATGTCGCACCTCTTTTAAATAATAGTGGATCATCCCAAATATAATAATTCGCCGCCTGAAGCTTCTCTTCTCGTTGGTAGCTGAATCAAGGAACTACTCCACAAGCTAAATAGTTCACACATCAGCATACCATGGAAGCTTTTCAAAGGAAATTTAAACACCGCTTCATCCGGGAAGTTCTCCGTTAACATTACTTTCTTCTTCGCCAGTTGTTTTTTTCTACTCTTGACAAGTGATCAGCCATCACATTGTCACACCCCTTTTATCCTTGATCTCCAAGTCAAACTCTTGCAATAGCGTTAATTCACCTTATCAATCTCGCTTAGCTTCCTTCTTTGACATCAGGTACTTGATTGTCGCATGATCGTATGAATAATAACATGATCCCAAAATGTATTGCCTGAATTTTTCACAGCAAATACTATGGCTAGCATTCTCGCTTGTTGAGTAATTTTCTTGTGCTTCATTGTGAAGGTTCTACTAGCATAGTATATGGTCCCTAATATTTTCTCCTCTTCGCCTCAGACAGCTCCCATTGCAAAATCACTCAAGATCACACATTATTTCAAACCCGATCCCATTCTCGTGTAGCCATTAGGTGCTTGAACCAATTTTGATCTTGATTTCTTCAAAAGGCTCAGAGTCATCAAAACAAACTCAGATCCTCTCCAAGACCGCATACGTCCGGCTATTTTGAGAAGTCTTTGATGAATCTCCTATAAATCCAAAGATGCCCCAAGAAGCTTCTTACTCCTTTTTATCGTGGGTGCTGGTGCAAGAGTTTTGATAATGGATACCTGGATTGGTCTACTTCCAAATTCAAAGATTATAAATTTACGCCCAAGAACAATACCTTATGTTACCATAAAATGGCATTTTTCTCCCAATTCAGCTAGTCATTTCATTCACATTCCTAAGACTGCTTCCTGTGTTCTTCAAACACTGAACAAAACTGATCCACAAGGCGCTGAAGTCATCCATAAGAATTCTCCCACAATCTCTTCAACCAAGTCCTAATATCGACATCATACACTCCTTGAATGTACAGAGCATTACATGCCCTAAACGGCATCCTTCAAGGCAAATCATAGTATAAGAATGTATTCTTCAGTCTCGTGTGTATTAGGCACCGATTGTATCCCACACTCATCCAAGAAACAAAACGGTATGTCCCCATTAATCCAGCCCAACATCCGATCAACGGGCTTACAGCGGTAAATGATCTTTTCTAAGTGGTCGCTTAGCTTCCTCGTAATCAATGCATACCGGCATCCCGTCACCGTTTTGCTGGAATCACCCATTTTTCCTATCATAATGGCGCGAAACCCACCCTTCTTGGAACCACATGGACCGCCTACCTAAGGACTATTCAAATCGCATGATAAAACCAAAGATTCACCTGAGTACCTTCCCACGCTTCCTTCATCAATGGATCTACTTGATGTTCTGCGTATGGCTTTGAGTTCTTCAGCAGAATTGATATGCAAATCAATGGACTGATACCTTTCAACTCTTCAAACGCCGACCAAGCCATGTGACTCTTTATGCTTCTTTAAGATTTTCAAGAACCTCCGTTCCTCAAGATCAACGAGTCTAGCAGAGATAATCAATGGTTTTCTTTGCGATTCTTAAGTAAGCATACTTCAAAATGACTTGGTAACTCTTTCAACACTACAGCCCCTTCACTCCGGTTTCTCATGAATTTCCCTTTTTCATTATTTTCCCTACATTTCGTTTTGCTTCTCAGTTCAACACGCTTTCTATAGAATGAAAACTACTCATGGATTAATCGTATAGTCATCTTCAATATACCGAATATCTCTTTTCATTGAGTTAAAATTTGAGCATTACAATCATCAGGAACATCGTATCGTAGGTATAGACATCATCAACTACATTGTACTCTTTCTCTGTCATGTCTATATTCTCGCATGCTTTTGATTCGGCTGAAAGCAACACTTCCTCTCCAACCTCAAGGTAAGAACTCCTTTTTGCATGTCGACAAAGCTCCAGAGCTAGGAATGGTCTCCCAATATGTGCAGGGTATCGGTGAATTCTTCCATGTCCGTATCGACGGCCCATCAAAAAACAAATTTCCTAACAAGGCTGACTAAAGACATCTTCCAAGACTCCTTCAGTTTTTACCATCGATCCTGTCTCGTCATTTGAAGAGTAATAGTGGTGGAACAACTCCCCAAACTTAATTGCTTGGCAAATGAAGAGGCACTGTGCCATATTACCTCGAGTCACAGTAGAGCTTTCTTCGAATTCAACCCTCCAATGATGCAAGGAATTGTAAACCCTGACCTTCATCTTTTCTGGCAATTTTCTTATCACAAAGATCAAGAAGTATAAAGAGATTCACAAATCCCTCTTTCTACTATCTTTCTTTTCTTTGCTCAAAGATGTCCTTCAGAATTTTGTATAGAGTAGCATCCGAGTCACCACTTCCTTTCGTAGCATAAAAAAAAAAAAAAAGATCGATTCTAGCTTTGAAAGGTTTTCAAAACCTTGCAAACTCAAGCCCTATCTTGATTTCAGTAGCCTCTCAGTGGAATGGACTGCAGGTCTAGAGCCTTATGCATCCTTCCCGCTCCACTCCTTCTTTCTTTTTCTCCAATGCTTCTTCCTTTTCCTCGGGTTTTCTTCTTCTTTGTCGGGCCGGGCTATTTTTTTTTCTTTCATCTTTCTAACCTCTTCCCACTCCTAAGGCTTTTCCGCACACCTACGCAGCCTTTCGATTCTTCTCAGGTCACTGGGGAAGGCATCTTCCTCCTGCTTTGCGTGGTTGGGGCTACCGCCTCTACTCAGCCTCCGTAAGCCCTTCAGTGGATGCATTGGTGGTGTTCTCGAAAATTTGAGAATTGGTAGAAGTCGCTTCAAATTCCCCGTAAACTTTTCTTTGTTCATGGAGGTTCAACAACTTCTTATTATCCCCATGAACTCAGAAAGATTCGTTTCAAAAGATCACCCTCCGACCCTCGACATATTCATTCTCGTGTTCATTTCTCGTGTTGCCGCTGAACCTGTGGCCGGCTGAGCAACCCTGGCTGAGGGTTCTGGCCCATGCCTCAGCCTCGGTGGAAGCCCCTCCACCATATGAGAAATTCTCATGGTTCCTGCTGGTGATACAGTCGGCAAAGTTAGTATTGGGTTTGAAATGGTAGTTTCTGGCTCACCCAGATACTTAACTCCTCTTCAAAGATCATAGAATTGTTCTTCGCAGCTCTCAAGACTTCCTTCAATAACTCTCTTTCAACTGCCCTATCTCATGGGCAAAGTGGTGTGTCTTCCTTTCGCCATTCATCCCGTATTGGGTAATGGCATCCAATCCCGCCTCCATGGCTGTCATCTTGCTCACCTACGATCCCCTTTCCTCTCGCCGTTTCCTCTGAAACTCGTATGAGTTTTCATATTGCATTTAGCCGTGTCTTCAATCGCCTCGCTTCTCTTCAAGACTTTTTCGTTTGAATACTCCACAACACGGGCATCAATGATCCCCTTTGATATATCATTCAAGGTACGATATACAACGCTCCATCCGAGTCTTCAGATCTATCCCATGCATCGACATCTTCTCAAGAATCGCTTGAATCTTTCCCAAGCTACATTAGCTGTGCTTTCATCTTCCCCATGCCGAACACAATGATTTCCCCTATCTTCCGAGGCGAGGGCTTCTGGGGAAGAATCTACCTGGCAGTCTCTACTAACTCCTCCCAAGTATCAACGTAATCCATACGGTAAAGATTCATACCATGTAGCCGCCAGATTCTTAGAGAGAATGGGAATAGATGCAGCTTCATGACTTCCGGGTCTCACCCCATTCAACTTCAATCAGATAGCCATCCCGAGAAATCTTCCTGTGCCTGCTTGGGTCCTCAGCCGGGATGTCCAAAGAACCGATGTCGCCTGACCATTGTAATTAGTGCCGGTTTAAGTTCAAAATTATTTGCATCAATAGTCAAGTCGCCTCGATTGGCAGAGTACTCATCTTGAATAATAAAGCCTTAAGTCCCTCCATAGTACGTTGATCGGAGGCCTCTAGTCATTTCTATGTACTTCATTCCGATCCTCGTCTTCATCCGCCATGGTCGAAGCTTTTCCGCCTTCTTTATCTTTCTCAAGCTCGAAAGTGTTCTCTAATTTGCACCGCTGAATCGGGACGTTGTTCTATTTCCTATGCATTAAAATTTTGTCCCCGAAATCAAAACACACTTACATTAATGATTAGTCCGTCAACAAATATTTTCAATATGGTTTGTTGAAGGTTAGTGGCTAAAATAACCACGCTTGAAAAGCTATTGCTTCTTTTCTTCAAAAGTCCAAATTAGCATTCTTCTTTCATTCGAACATTGATTTATCGAATTCTTTCGATCCCCGATTAACGGCGCTCTATAAAACTCATAGCCTTCGGGCCATGTATGTTATGACACTCATTACCAAAGGACTATTAACTAACTGCAAGAATCCACGCCTTGCAAAAACTTGTTGACTTTATACTATATGTGACCAAAATCTCCTGTGAGTAAATCATTTTCAATTTTGGTTTCGTCTAATATCCCGCAAGTGCATAGTCGATTAAGTAATAAAATGGATATAAGTCTCGCATATCGATCCTACGTAGATCTCAAGAATTATAGATCAATCCAATTCTCGACCACTCAAACTCCATACTATTTGGACTATAACATGACATTGTGATCTAGCTTAAGAAGCTGTAAAATATACAAGTATAAGGAAAAAGAATGAACAATCAAATAAACTGGAATCTAAAGAATAAAGAATAATGAATAGTTAAAAAATAAATGGACACTGAATAGTTATCTTTAGAGGACACATCAAAAAACACCGCTTATTGTGAAGTATCAATTTCGAAGCTAACACCGATAAAATTGCTTCGTGTATTTCGTGCTCTTAAAATTCGTCTCAAGGCGTTTAGCAAAGATGCCCGGATCTCTCCACACTCCATTGCTCATTATCTAATTTTCCCCGATTCTTCAAGACGTGTGGAATTAGATGATTACTTTTAATAAGGATTTCCTAATCCGGGGTATTTTCTTTCGCAATACTTCATACCCATTTTATGGATCAGAACCTTAGCCCTGCTATCTACGTACAAGGATATACAACTTCCTGGTTGCTCTTCCTTAAATTAGAATAGATCACCCTCTCCCTCGACATTAGGATCCTCACTTAACACTCTGGATCGGGCTTCTACTATTCAATCGAGAACTCTCTCGCTTGTTTAAATTGATAACTCATTCAACTCTTTTCGATTTCAAGTGAGAAGAGGATTTATCTAAGTAAACTTTACAAAGCTCATTAGGATCTCTAATATGTGTTAATATACTCAAGGAAATGTTCATAACTCGTGAATGCCTTCGTGTCACGCGTAGGACCTCCTTGAAATAAGAGCACGGAACAAATCTAAAACGTATAAGAACTGATATTCAGATCAAAACATTAAACCCATAACCGTATAAATTCATAACCTGGAATTCACAAGTCATTGAAACAACTACAGGAAGATAAATTCGACTATAGCATTCACTTAATGGAAGTCGGTTTCAAATACCGAATTACACACTACAACATTCCTCCGATCATAAGAACAACTCAATTTGAAACTGAAAAGCTCAATCTTAAATTCTGTCCAATCCCAAACATTCCGTAGTAATTTGAAAAGAATGGAATTCTCAGATTCAACTTCGTCAAAACGATAACATCCAGATCCGTAAAATAAAACAAAATAAAGAAAGATGAAAATAATCTAATCTATTACTTACTCGAAACGTAAAAGAAAATAGTTAAAAGAAAGAAAATAAAAAATAAAATGAAGCCTCACTACCTGCATCTTTCTCGTTCTCGCTCTCGCCCCACTCGCTCATCTTTTTCTCTCCCTCGGGTAAAATGCTATTTGCTGTGGTTTCGCTTGGGCCCTAATTCCAATGCATTCTTTTGTGGATTTCCAAGTGGACTAGCCCATGTTACTGTTCAGGTCGCGACCTCAAATCCCTTGTCGCGACATTAGTTAGTTTGCACCGCTGGCAAGATTTAGTCAATAAGTCGCGACATTCCTTTGTTTTCCGGTTGCACTTTATGTCGCCGACAAGGAATCAATGTCGCGACATCATCTGGCGCCTCTCGCGTTTTCAACTTGGAGGTCGCTTATGTCGCGACATCAATCCTTTGTCGCATATCACTCGCGCCCTCGCGTGTTTCAATCAAGTTTCGCTTCCAGTTGGTCGCCGACATCAATCCCTTTGTCACGAACATCAGTCAGCGCCCTCGCAAATTTTCAACTACGGCCCCCGATGTCGCGACATCATCTCGTCGCGACATTAGCCTGCGTCTTCGCGCCTAACCAGCAACGCCTTGGCGTTTCGAGGTTTCAATCGTCGCTCTTCGGCGGTCGCCACATCACTACGCGACATCAGCTCATGTCTTTTCAGCCTTCAATCGATGAGTCTCGGCGTCGCGACATCAACTTTTGTCGCGACATCAACTTAAGGAACTCAGGAATCTTCAATCGAAAGCACGCCTTATGTCGCGACATTAATCTCTTTGTCGGAGACGTCTTATGTTCCTGAGGCTTCAATCGTTGCTTTCGTGTCGCGACACGCTCCTCTGGCCGCCAATGTACCTTAAGTCACAAATCAGCTTCATCTTTTCAAACCTCGTCATGGCTTCAAGGCGCTTCTCTTGTCGCAACCTCCATCCCTCGTCGCAACACAACCTTGTCTGACATCACAATGTTTGTCGCCACATCATTCCTAAGTCTCCGTTACCCTCATCGCTTAACTCTGATCCCCCGTCGCACTGACTAAATTTCTTCACTTTTCCCCGGGAGGTCGCGACATCATAACTCGGACTGCAAGCCCTTCCAAAACCAACATTAGTTAACCACTGGCTTTCATTTCGCCCGCCATTTTCCTCGCATTTTTACTCCACCAATTGCTACATTTTTTCTACCGTTTTCTTTCTTTCTCTACACTCCCTCGCTTAATAACAATCGCGAAGTTTCTTCATATTTATGTATATAATTATTCTTTCATGAAAATCAAAACAAAAATGGATTAAAAATATGACTTGAAGCCTCACTAAGCATTAGTTCCGTAAAAATCCCGCATGTTAATATTCACAAATTCCGCATATCGGCCTGGGTAAAAATTCAAATTTTACAAGGACAAAAAAAAAGCAATCCTAACATCAACGGCTCTTTCTATAGAAAATGTTCTTGTATCGCATGTATATTCTTGATGTACAAATCAAAAACCAAAATAGGCCACAAATCGCCCTGTGTCCTGCTATTCTCGAACACTACAAGGACCTTAACCGTCCTACCAATAATAAGATCCGTAGAAAATGTTATGGAATCTACCACCATAGGCTACTTTTTCATGGACATTTCATGACTTGTAAATAAGAAGTAAATCGAGGAAAGATACCAATTTCTCGCATGTTCTCTATTCAACACATATCAAATCCCAAACTAAATGCCATTTTCATGGCCCCAAACATGAAATAACCAAGGAGGAAAGATCCCTCACCTCTCATGCCAGCAGGATCAGTTCTGATCCACCAAAATCTCGAAAACAATGGAGGAAAAAAGCTTCCTCCTCCCATTCTCCTTTCTTTCTTCTTGTTTTCTTTTCTTCCTTTCTTTCTTTCTTTCTTTCTTTCTTTTCTTTCTTCCTCTACGAATTGTTTGCCATCTCTCCTCAAACTAATGCTGGTTTCACCTAGAGCCCACCTAACATCCATTTGTTCACACTCTGGTCAACTCAAGACCAAGTGTTCTCCATGCCACAACTTCAACCACTTCATGCTCATGCATGAGAAGGTCTGATTTGGCCCCACCCAACTCCATGCAATCCCAGTGGCATGACACTTGGCCCAACTGACGTGCCAAGTGTCTCTATGCATGCCACAATGCCCATGATCGCTCGCCCGCCTCGAACACGCAAACCGACAGCCTCTCGAATCGACGCAGCCTGCTTCAGTTCAATCAGATTTCACAGACATTCAACCTACAAGATCCATTTGTCATCCGAGGTCTAGAGAAAGATCTAGGTTTTTGTCTGTACCGTTCCGAGTAAGAATTACCGACTTATCACTTAAAAAATTTTCCTGCTCTACATTCTCTTTAAAAGAATTTAGTCCCGAAATTCCCGCACACATACAAAACAATCAACCACATGCATATGCAACAATCATCAAAACATTAATGACTAGAAAACCACCTCCCTTCAAACAAGAAGGATAGTCGGCGCACGGCAGTCCCCGCTCCCATCGCCGCCTCTCCGACTCCCTAGCGCCGCCATAACACCTTCACAAGCCACGCCTTGCCACGCAAAACCTCGCTCTCGCTTATCCGCGATACGACTGGTCCCTCCCTCGAAGGTCCCATCAGCATCAACAAGCTCTCCCCAATCCACTATATGAGCCGGATCTGGAGTGTACTTCCTGAGCATGAGACGCGGAACACTTCAAGAACGTGACAAACTCAGGCAACGCCAACCGATATGCATTCATGTCAATCTCTTCCGAGTGGCACTGGCTGGGTCCAATGTACCCTACGACATCTCTCCTCGTTCTCCGAACTGATCACCCTCTCTTAGGTACCACCTTCAAGAAGACACGATCACCCACCTCGAACTCTGTAGGTCGCCGTCGTATATCACAGAACTCTTTTCATACTCGAGCGCAAGGAGACGCTTCCCGATCATACCCACCTTCCTCCTGAGGTGTCTCTAATCAAATTCGACCAAGATGGAGTTTCTCCCACCTCTGGTCCAATATACCGGATCGAGGCTCTCCCGGGGAGAGCCATAGGGTGCCATCTAAATACTCGCTGATAATCAAGTATCAGCGAACTCTACCAAGCGGCAAGTGCTCCTCCCAGCCTACCTCGATCCAAGACGCATGCCCGCAAAGATGTCCCCTCCAAAATCAATAGTCCGCTCTGATTGACCATCCGTCCGAGGATGAAAAGCGGTACTCATCAATAGTCATGTCCCCATGGCCTTCCTCTCGAAACTCTTCCGTAATCAGCCAGAAACCGAGGATCCGACCGGCAGCTTTATGAGACTGAACTCCATGCAATCGTACTATCTCCCATATATACAACCTGCATAATTCCTCCAGTGTGAAGGTCATTTGCACGGCCAGAAAATGTGCCGACTTGGTGAGTCGGTCCACTATAACCCATATCGCATCATGCTTCCGCTATCTCGTGGTGCTCAGTCAATGGCGTCCATCGTGATGTGCTCCTACCTCCACTGCCATTCCAATACAGAGTGATCACGCCTCCGGTGCTTACCGACCATTGCACGTAAGACACCGTCGACAAAATCCCCGACATGCCTCTTCATCCCGCTCCAGCGAATACCGGGGCAACGGCGTCATGATACATCTTCGTACAATTGACGCATGCGCCGACCCGGGAGCAATGGAACTCCCTGAGGATCTCCTCCCTCAAATCCGTCGACTGTGGGACCACAACCCGCCCCCTATACCGCATCACCATCCGTGTGGATGGCCCAAATTCTTCGTCCGCTGTACCTAACTATACCGACTCGATGGACTAGTTCCGCCCCGCACTGGACTCTATCACCGCTTATAGATACGGCCAGAAAGCCATCATACTCTAAAGGTACTAGCCGCCATCGCATCAAGGGGGCCTGAATCGCCTCTACTATCTCGAAAGCATCCGCTCACTCCCTGAAGCTACTAGCTAGTACTCCATGACTTTCTGGGCTTAAGCCGCGCATCGCCACCACATTTGCCTTAACGGATGGTAATGCAAAGTGAAGTCGTAATCTTCCAAAACTCCATCCACCTTACGCTGCTCATGTTGAGGTCTCGCTCGCGTGAAGATGTATTTCGCACTTTGCGGGTCCGAAACACCTCGAACCGGAGCCACCATATAAGTAGTGACGCCAAATCTTCAAGGCGAAGACTACGCAGAGCCAACCCATGTCATGCGCTGCAATTTCGCCGTGATTCTTCAACTGCAGAGAACCATAAGCCACAACCTTCCCCTGACCGCATCAACACAATCTCTAGTCCGTCTCGAAGCATCACAAGACATCAGAATTGGCCCCCTTTCCGGACTATTAGAATAGGAGCCGAAGTAAGCCTCCTTCAATTCCCCGAACGCCGTCACATGAGTCATCCCATACAAACTCGACCTCCTTCCGGTCAATCCTCAAAGGCCGCAATGAGAAATCCTCTATAAACCTCCTGTAATACCCCGCCAATCCCAAGAAACTACGAATCTCGAAGACCGACTTTGGCCTCTCCCAACTCATCACAACCTCAACCTTCCCGGTCCACTGACACTGCCGACACCACGTGGTCCCAAGAAACCCACCCCTCGCCAGTTTCAAACTCGCACCATCGAACTCGCATACAACCCATGATCCTCAAAAGTCAGAGTACGATTCTCGCGATCCCCATGCTCCACCTCCGATCGGGAGTAGATCAGCATGTCATCAACAAAGACCACCACAATTGATCTAAATAGTATTCGAACACCCTATTTTATGAGGCCCAAGGAATGACGCCGGCATTCGTCAATCCAAAGGGCATCACCGTGAACTCAGTGCCCATACCGCGCCCCCGAACGCCGCCTTGTGGATGTTCGCCCCTAACTCTCAACTCGATGGTAACCAAGCATGGTCTATCTGAGTAGACTTCTCGCGCCTCTCACCGATCAAATAAGTCATCAATCCTGCGAATGGATACCGATTCTCTTGATTGTAACCCCCGTTCAACCGGTTCTGCACCGATGCATGTCAAGGGTCTTATCCTTCTTCTTCGTAAATAGAACCAGAGCACCCCATGGTGAAGTACTGGGCTCCATCGAAACCTCTTGCCCAAGAATCCCCGTATCTGGACCTTGAGCTCCTCAGAACTCAACCGGCGCCATCCTACATGAGTCATAGAAATGGGTGACGATCAGGATGCAACTCATCGTCAAGTCTACCTCCTAGCTGAGGATCCCGTAGCTCATCCTAAAAACATCCTCTCGTACTCACAAACCACCCAAGGTAGACTCATCCCGTCCTCACCGCCCTTCTAGAGTAAGGCTAGCTAGCCAACCTGGCTGAACCGCCCGCGCACTGAATCGTGATACAAGATGGGTGAAGCATCGTGCCTATTCCCTTGAAACATAACACAAGTACCGTCTGGTGTGTAGGCGGTAACTCTCATACGATCACAATCTATGACAACCCGATATGCCGTCAACCAGTCCATCTCAAGGATGACCTCGAACTCTAACATGTCCATGACCCGAAGGTCCACCGTAGAATCCCGTAGATCTCTAACTCACATCCTCGACATATCCGATCACCTTCCTTGGCCCCAGGAGAACTCACATGCAATGGCTCGTCTAAGGTCTCAACCTTCTAAGCCCAATACTCACACAAGACGAAGAATAAAGGAATGCGATGCACTGAGTCAAATAACACCCTTGCCTACAAAGCAAAGAGTAGAAACGCACTCGAATCATTGATCGATTCGCCGCTTCACTGGCGGAGTAACGGCGAAGACACGCCCGAGCCCCGAAGTCCCTACCGTACACTCGCTCTCGACTCCGACTCCATACTAGTCTCTGCCCGTCCGTGAAACACTCGATGCTCGTGGTCGCACCTCGAGATCGACACTGCCCCTCGTCTGTCAGTAAGGAGGAACATACCGAGTCCGCCTTCATGTCCCACCGATGATCGGACCGTGGCGCCCCCGATCCCGAAACCCCGTGATTCGAGGACGCCCGCCCCATGTCCCGGCCGACGGCAAAGTGGAAACATGTCATCTTCCCAAATTTCGACTTGTAACTCTGACCGCCTGCCCCCGCCGCTACGCCCGCCCCTCAAACCTCAGGAACGTGTCCTCATTTTCCCGAGCCCAAGCAAGCTCGTCCCTCTTCTTATCACTAGCACCCGCATCTCGGATGCTACGAGTGTCATCTACCTCTCGCTCAATAATCATACCGTATCTAAATCCATCATCGAAGTCCATATCTCAGAGGTTATGTCCCATTAATCTTGCCTCTGATGGACAACTCAACCCATCCTCTCAACTTCCCGACCTCGGGTCGCGCTACACACATTAATCATCCCCGAAACTGCCAACTCGTGACTCATACGCACTAAGTAATACCATCGTCCCCTGTCTGCCTGCTGAACCCTGCCTTCGTATGTCTACAGAAGCCTCGAAAGTACCCCCATGAATAGTCTACGAAAATCATCCCATGTCATAGTCTCCAAGTCCCCGAAGGCGCGACCACTCCCACCGATCCGGATTCCACCTCGTCGGAATGAAGCCGCCAGAATCCGAGTAGCATCCAGGCATCTCCATACCGAGAATCCTCTCTCAATCCTGACAACCAATGGTCGGCTACCATCGACTCCCTCCTCCCGTGAACGCCTGAGGATGGTGTGCCTTTGAACCTCCTGAGGTTAACCGGCACTCCTCCTCAACTCTAGTCGCATCAACATGGAAGTTTGTACTATCGCACTCATGGCTCTATGAAGGCCTCATTGATCAAAAATGTGTGGTGGTCGACTGACACCCGCTGATCACCTCACGCCCGTCTCTACTTGCCATCTACAAAAGTCAAACATAAAGTTTAGAATCATTTTCGTGTCCAACTATTAGCACACATGCCGACCCATAATAGACTTAATATCCCGAACCATCCGCCGGTTTTTCCTCGAACTTCTAAGGTTACGCTTTCAACCCTAAGTTCGTGATTTCCTATATACATCCTAATTACGTGATATAATTCACGAATTTGTACACAATAATCATGCACAATCAAAGCATAAACCGTAGTGCCCACACAATGCATGTTGTGATCTAATCCTGCCTCTCAGACTCCCAGGTAACCACCTACCTGCACTCGATACCAAACAATGATCCGATATCAATTTCCGAAAGCACTGTGTAACTCTAACTCGTTCCAACCACTTCAAGCCATAACAGCCGATGCTCCCACATTACTAACAAAGATGTCCTAAACCCATTCCCACCAAGCCCTAGGTATTCGTATACCTAAGCTCTTATACCAAGTTGTGACACCCCAAAACCCGGGGGTCCCATTGACTACCGTCAACCTGCGGAAACCTGTGTGTCTCATGTCATGAGACCCATACATGAGTAAAATGGCCCAATAGGGCCCATCATCATACTCGTCCATACGTTTACAAGACCATACATTTCTATAGATCTAAGAGTTATTACATCACTCCTAATACAAAACATATATTAAAACTAGGTCGTTCTAATATATACACAAAACAATCATATTACGTCCGGGGCCTCGCCTATAATCCCGGGCCCAAGGAGCGCTTCATCCGCCGCACTCGCCCCTGCACCAAAAAGGTGGTCCCATCGACGGAGCTAACGCCCAAGAGAGATAAATCCTATAAGGGCTATTTCCTACCTAGCACATGCAAATGATCATTTCACTAAACCTACAACCAACTGCATACATGTTATCCTATCATGGAAAAATCTACATGCATGTATGAGACTACACCGTACATGGCCCAAGTAATCGGTCAACCTCCGACCCACCACCTAACGCAAGTGCCAATGGAAAATCGCATCGAAATAATTCACTCCCCATCTCACAACCTCGTAGTCTATGTGATATTTATTTAATCGCTTTCTGCGGTCTTTCGGGCAACGTAACTTTCGGTCTCACCGCGGCCCTTACACCCTCCGACATTTTCTAAGCTTTCACCTGGATACGCCGGCCTAACCAGTTTTCGTGTTTTTCACATGAGGGGGTATCTATCCCCACTTGCTACGCCCGACACATTTCATTTTCCATTTCGTTAACACTACGAACTCCACTCACTTCGTCCCATTCCCAAGCCCACACGATTCAACACCAAATGCAAGTACAACCGCACCATGCACACACTCTCATGTAATGTGGTGTTACTCGCACACCAATGCAATGCAATTTGTGCCACTCCGCACTCAAACCCATGACCAATGTATGAAAACCTGGCACGGACATTCTACACCAGACACTCATGTGTGTGCTATGAACACTCATGTCTAATGCACACAACATTTCATATATTTAACATACATGCGGGCCATGTTAATATTCCACATATTCAAATCAGTACATCATATAAGCATGCACTAACCATATTGGTTCCATAAAATTCTGCATGGCATTCATTCACAATAAGTTAACTTTGATTTTCGTTAAAACCTTAAAAACAAAGACATGCAATGACATGCAATAAGCATATTAGTTCCAGTACCCTGCACGCTCTTGTAATAACAAGCCAACTTTGATTTTCAGTGTTAAACCCAAAAACAGCACATGCAATGACATGCAATAAGCATATTAGTTCCAGAAATTTCTGCATTCAAGTAATAACAAGCCAACTTTGATTTTCAGTGTTAAAACCCAGAAAAGCAGCACATGCAATGACATGCAATAAGCATATTAGTTCCAGAAAATTCTGCATGTTAATATTCACAAATTCTGCATATCAGTTCCAGAAAAAATTCTTGCAATTTACAAGGACAAAAAAAGCAGTCCTTAACATCAACGGGTTTTCTATAGAAACTGTTCTTGTATCAGCATGTATACTTCACATCAGCTCCAAACCAGTAGCCACAAATCAGCTCCAGGTCTGCTATTCTGGAACACTACAAGGACCCAGAAAACCGGTCCTACCAATAATAGTATCTGTAGAAAATGTTATGGAATCAGCCCACTGCTAGGGCTACTTTTTCATGGACATTTCATGACTTGTAAATAAGAAGTAACTGAGGAAAGATGGCTCAATTTCTGCATACCTTCATTCAACAATAACATACCAAATTTCAACCAAATGCCATTTTCATGGCCCCAAACAAGAAAATAACCAAGGAGGAAAGATCCTCACCTCTTGAAGTGTGTAGGATCAGTTCTTGATCCAATCTGGGGCCTGAAACAATGGAGGAAAAAAGCTTCCTCCTCCCATTCTCTTTCTTCTTGTTTTCTTTTCTTCCTTCCTTTTCTTTTCTTTCTTTCTTTCTTTTCTTTCTTCTCCTCTTCTCTACGAATTGTTTGCCATCTCTCCTCAAACTACCAAGTTGGTTTTGACCTAGGGGAGCCCACCTAACATCCATTTGTTTGACACTTGGTCAACTCAAGACCAAGTGTTCTCCATGCCACAACTTCAACCACTTTCATGCTCATGCATGAGGGTGGCTTGACATTTGGCTCCCACCCAACTCATGCAATCCTAAGGGCATGACACTTCAGCCCACCCATGCCAAGTGTCTCCTGATGCAGCGCCATTACGGCCCCCACACACTGGCTCGCCCGCCTCGAAATACGCAAACCGACGCCAGCCTCTAATTGACGCCAGCCGCTTGGTTCAATCCAGATTTCATGAGATACCCTAACGTTGATCCGCTTCGCTTTCATCCGAGGTCTGTAAAGATCTAGGTTTTTGTCTCCAGACCGCTCCGTAAGAATTACCGCATTCGCTTCATTTTCGTAAAAATTTTCCCCGGGTTTCATAGGCTGAACTCCTGGGCTCACCCGCTTGAACCCCTCACCACCCTTTCCTCCCCGAGCAAATACCTGGCCTGGGTCTCGAAACCTTGTTTAAAGGTATGTTTTTCATTTTAAAACTTTATATAATTTTCGAGAGACTAGGTGACTTTGAGGTTCACCCACCCTTAAAAACATAATCCTCCCTATTTCTTATATTTCCCAATCACTATAAGGAAGCAAATTTTTATTTAATTAAAAATTTTGTAAAACTTAGGATTACTTTCTTTAATAAACTATATTTTTCTTAAATTTGATTTATAATGAAATTTTGAATTATTATTTCTTCGCCTCTACTTTGACGCAAGTAGAGTCATCATTATCCCAAGCAAAACCTAGTGAGCTTTGGTTTCTTAGGCGAGGATTTCCCTTTTAGCTTTGATTTCTATATGGTCGTTGAAGAGATCCCCCAACTCTGGGCCTTCCCTTTAGTAGGGTTGAGCCTATTATAATGAGTCCAAATCCTAAAATTGACAATGATTAGAGAATTTTTGTTGAGGCCCTCAATGTTTTACTAAGAGCATGTTTCAAGACGAAAATATCGGATATATCGGATATCGGTGGCTACCGACACGACATCGAAAAATTGAAAGCCTGGCTGGAGCAAATATAGAGAAAATATTGGAAAAATCGTCGATATATCGAATGTCCACAACACACGCATGGACTTGAAATTCCACGATCAAATCGATAAAAAAAAGTAGTGATATATTGTCGATATAATGCCATATTCCATTGAATTATCATAATTTTGAATTTAACGCCCCTAAAATTTTGCCTTGATACTCACAGAATTCATTATTGCGATGCAAATTGACTTAAATTTTACCCTGATACTACTGCAATTCATTATCGATGAAATTTGTTATATAAAAAAAGGAAAATAAAAATTAAAGAATCAAATACTAGGTATCCACTAGTAAAACTTGAAACTTAAAAGGAACGTAGTTGCTTAATGTAATGGGCTAAAAACCCTCATATATTTTTTTTCATTTCAAACTATAATAATATCCTAAAATATATTTAATACATGAATTATCTTTATATTTTCATTTATATTTAATTACTTCGTGAATTATCTATATATATGAATATTAAAATAAATTATATATTTTAATTAAATAAATTGTGATTTTAGTATTAAATATATCTCATTTAACTTATCTTAAACTTATTATAATTTCAATTTTAATTTTTTTATATTTATACATTTACTTTTTTTTTTTAATTTTTGTATATTATTGGAAATATAAAAATGTGATTTCTTTTCAAAAAGTTGCTTAAATATATAATAATAACCGGCTATGCTCGAAACCCACCCTAGTGCGCTGATTGTTAATTCACACCTATTGCCTTCAAACAAGGTTTGAAGTGTGAAACGACACTAACCTTCCTTGTAACTAGATTTTTGTCAAATTACCAACACATGTTCAAAGTAAATGTACAACTTTCTAAATTCATAAATTCTCCAAATTCAAAATTTCATGCCGACAAAAATTACTTCTAAATATCCAAATCTCAATTATACATGTCATATAAAGCTGTTCAAAATATAACAATATTTGGGATCTCCCAAATCCAGCTTTATACTAATATAAAAACGAATGTTATCATCCAAGTGACTTTCTCAATTAACTTTTAAAACCCAACATTTCACATAAACATGAACTTATTAATTCAATAAATCCCAACATAAAATTCTAATCAAATCCTAATGATGACAAAACCTCAACCTAGTCATCACTCCGCAAACTAAAGTACCGAAAATATGTCAACGCACTAAGTGAGCTTAGCTCAATAAAATACTAATACATTTTCATGAATCAAAAAAAGTTTTCAATCATATAACAAATAGAGATGTTTTTCATCAAACTTTAGATTCAAAACAGTTGAACATTAACAAAATTTACTTCAAAAACACTCTCACATCCAATTCAAATCGGGCTTCATATCAAATGTGATCCAAACACTTATATCAATTTCGATTCAAACACTCACATCCAAATGAAAATCAAATACATTTCAAATATATTTTTCTGGGCCATCAAAATCAAATGGTGCCCATTCCCGTGGGACTTTTTGAATGAGTGGCTAGCCTGAAATTGTTCTTTTGAAGGTAGACTAACCAAACACTTAGTACTAGTAACCTCTAACCGAAACCCTAGAGGTCAGGTTCAATCAATTACATTCGCCACCGCGAACGTGAAAGGCCAACTATTATTCTATCAGATGTAGCGGCCGACAAGGTCAACTATTATTCCTATCGACAAGGCGCTTAACTAATTCAAAGTCAAATATTTCATTCAAAAGTTCAAATTACAAAACATCATATCTCAACATTTTCTTTCTCGTAGAATAAAATAACCCCAAAAGTACAATCATACAAAACTACTTTTATCTCATGGATATCTAAATAAAATAAAAAGTAAAACTTTTCATAAACCAAGATTATATAAATTTAGTTAAAATAATTTTCACCTCAAATGAAGTAAAACAAACAATTTTCTTTTAAAGATCTCATTAATATCCCTTATCTCAAAGGAGTAACTCAAAACTTTGAAAGAGCTTAATCCCGAATAATTTCACCCTCAATAAATATTTCTCTTAAAATAATAAGGAAGTAACTATCATCATTACTTATTTATTCTTAAAACTTTCCTAATTTGATATTCTTAACAATGATATTATTTTAATTTTAATTCATAATAATAAAAGTTAATGGGTTTCGAATATTATATAAAAAATTCTTGTGATTTATAAAGTTTATTCTATCAACATGATTTTTTTATGTTCAATTCTCAAACATATCGGTTAAATCGTTCAAATGATAACTATTTAAATTAGGTAGTTTTACAAATTTTATAAAACTCATTCTTTTCAATCTTATTTTAATAATTTATTTATTTTTATGCTCTTAATCCGAACTAAATCTTTTACTAGAAAGAAATAATATTAATAATATTTTTACAAATTATATTATTACACAATACCATCTAGCATTTTACTCAACAATTATCATACTTGACATCAAGTATTATTAACTGGATTTTATTTCAAGTAATTGCTAAAACAATTATTCTAATCATATTCCTTATCTAATAAATTCTAATCCTTAATAAAATATTTACTTGCCAAAATACATATATCTTTAAATACTTATCAAATACATATATTTATACAAAATTCAAATGCATTTCAAATTTATCTTATTTGTTTATTATTATTTTCTTTAAAAATTATCCTTTAAATACTTTTTTTCATTCTCATATCAAAGTAATCTAGTATGACACCACCAATTCTTATTTTATTTCATTTTTTTAAAGAACGATAAGGAAATCTAACCGACTTCTTCAAACCGAAAGAAAATAAAGAATCTACATCAAAGAAATCTAGAAAATAAACAGAAGATCTATGATAGAAAATTTGTTCTTCAAACCCTAGATCCGAAAGTCGACGTCCTCTGATATTTTTTATTTCAATTTATATCTAGGGTATCTATTAGGAAAATTACCTTTTTACCCCTATTTCATTAAATTAATTAATTAATTAGCTAACTGAATTATCATTATTATTTTCCTAACTTATGCCTATAAAAATTCCTATCATTATTATTTTCCTTAATTTATACCTATACAAATTTCTGTCATTATTATTTTCCTTAACTTATACCTATACAAATTCCTGGGTGTTACAATAACACTAATAATAATAAGGTTCTACTATTTTAAAATTTTAAATTAATTTAATAAAATAAATTATCAATATATTATTTAATAATTTAATTACTTAAGAAAATTATTTCAATACTATAATTTATTTCATACTTTAAATGTATTGAATGCAATTTTCAGTATTGAATATTTTGAAAATTTTCTCATTATCTACTTAATATTCGTAATAATAACGAAAATGTTATAAATATAAGAGTATGGACATTACTAAATAGATTCATGAATGTAAAAGGGACTCTTCAATCTCGGGAAGATTCATGTTTCATCCAATGAACCTTGAAGATTCATTAGACGTATCTTGACGATTCGTATATTATTCACTTGATATATCTTGAAGTTCGTGATTCATCTGATGTACCGGGAAGATTCGTGAAACTGTAGATAATGGTTATTATGGATGCTTTATGTTGACCATTATAAAGGACCTTTTAACTTTCTTAGATAATAGTCATTATGGTTGCTTTATGGTGACCATTATGAAGGACTTTTTAGCTTTCCTAGATACATGTATCAAAAGCCTATAAATGGGCCTCACTTACACCTTGTAATAGAATCCAAAGAAATACAATTCTCTAGTCCACATTTCTTTCTTCCTCCAATAGCTTCGTCCATTTTTTTTCTTTATTTTACAACATGTTATCAGCACAAGTGCTCTATCACCCGGTGAACGATATTTTTCCAAATTATATGAATATTTATGCTATTTGTGCTTTTGATTTTTTGACACGACTTTTCAATTTGAATAAAATTTTGATCGCTTTTATATATATGTTTACATATTGATGATTCCCGAATTTTTATATTTGGATCTAAGGAATGACAAAATAGATAAGTAATAGATCAATAGAGTTTTTGATGATATTTCTAAGACTACCATTCTCGTTTGTGTTTATGCTTAGAATGATGATGTTATATAAGTTATTTGCCATCTTATTTCTTTCCGCACTACTCAATTATCATGCTCTTTTAGAATAGATGGGGAAGTTTTGACTAATGTTGATAGGGAGGTAAAAGAATGAATAAATGTCCTGATTATACTATCGTCCAATAATTTGGTCGGGCTTAGAGGCTCTGCATGTATGTTCAAGAATTATATAAACATATTAGTATTTCAAGGTTTGTAATACGTGAACATGGTTCAATTACATCCTTTGCTTTGCACTTCTAGGAGCCTTCCAGTTCCATAAACATGCGTGAAAAAAAGTTCCCATCCATATATTAGTGATCATTTATCTATCAGAAGTCATGATGTTTACTCTAAATTTACTCTCCATCAATGCAAAAACACATGTAGTTATGAGGAAGGAAACGAAAGCAACATGGCTAGAATAAGGAATGAAGCAAGTGTATGTTCCAGCTTGATGAATATCCTTCGTTGACTCTCACCCTTATAATCTCAATACAAATGCTTGATTTCAGGTTCTAGATTTGGTGAAGTACTACAAAATATCATGTCCAAGGTTCCTGAGGGATGTGATTAACAGAAAGGGTCATTTGATTAAATGACTTTTTGAAAACCCAAAAAGTTGAAATCTGACCCTTCATCAATTTTTGGCCCGATTTTGACAAAAATGTTCATCTTATTTTCTTGCGAAAATAACCCCTTCTTTAAGGAACAATGTAAATATATGGAATAAAAAAAAAGATTTTTTGGATAACAACCCATGAAGACTGAGGGTATTCTATGCTTGGTAGATAGTGCTACCACACACAATCCTTAAAGATAGAAAATTCTTTCACACTTTAACTGAGAAAAGAGGAAGTGTTACTACAATTGCAAATGGTAGTTTTAATAGAGGGCTCCGAAAGAGCTTCACTAATCCTTCATATGGGTACAAAACTAATTACCAAATTATTCCGCACTTATATCCACAATCCACACATACCCTTCAATTTTAAGTGATTATCCGATCACGGTTTTCACATTGGAAACCAAAACTGAAATGATATTGAATATCTCCCCATAACTCAATCAATAGGATGCCAGCAAATAATGAAAAAGCACCTTTTCTCTTTCTGATTGTATTATACATTTATCACTTCATCACAATGTTGCGATGATTTAAAATTTAATGACTCATTCATTCAAATTATGGCATGAGTAATTGTCATCTTGGGAAAACATGATGTGTCGGATTTTGATTAATTCTATTAAGCATAATATGACAATCAGAAGAATCCCTTCTGTAAATAAATTTATTTGTGAAGTTTGTGCTGGTGAGTAACTCAATAGTACTACCTTCTCGTACTAAAGTTGGAATAGAATCTCTATTTTCCTTGAAAGGTTTCATGAGGATATATGTGGACTAATTCATCTCAAGATCGTGACCATTTTGATATTTCATCGTCTCTAATTGATGCTTCCACTGGTGACCTCATGGGTTTATTATCCACGTGAAATAATGCATTTGCCAAGTTTATTGCCAAACTTATCGAACTTAGAGCCCAATTCCCCGATTATCCAATTAAATCCATCCGAATGGATAATGTCGGTGAATTCACATCAAAAGCATTTGATGATTATCAGATGCATTCGTTATCGTGCCTTATTGCAGCACATGTCTCCACATTCCACACCCATGTCTCAAATTTATAGGCTTGGTTAAGCACATCAAAATTAATTGCTAGACCGTTGTTGTGTATAAATATCCGAATTTACCTATATCTTGTCAGTATGCGCTTTTACGCTGGCTACTCTAATTCAACTGCCTCCATCATGTATTATGATTATTCAACAAATAGTATGTGGAAATAACCAAATATTTCCCATCCACAAAACTTTGATGCGTCTTATGTTCCTATATCACCATCACGTTGTACCTCATGTGCCCTAGAGAAAGCTACATATACTGGCTATGAATCTGGTCTATTCTTAAATAGCTATAACTCATAAATAAGGATCAATTTATAGCTGCAGCCGATCGAGATATTAGATGAAGATCATTTCAGCATAATGGGGATTTAAGAACCAAAAATTAAATGAATGCTGAGAAATTTCATGGAATGTAAAAGATCTTCAATATTTAGATCCACTCACTAGCCAGACTGAACTGGAAGTTCAGAAGATAATTAACTTGCAATATTTAGCAAGTAATCTGCTAGATGCATTTACTGACCACAAAGGAGGACAACCATGTACCTATTGTAAACACACTATTATGAGTGATCCCCAAGGATCATATATTTATCGATGCCCTCAACGCCGTGGCGCGGGACCCATCATGCAAAGATGAGAACCCATAGAAAACAAAATCTACTTCAAAGAAACTCTATCACTTCTAGAACTCCTCTTTTGAAGAGGATTGAACTGAAGAGACAATCCTAGTACATTTGCACTCTGCCCAAATAATCATAATTACTAGGGTTGTGGAATTAAGCCTTATCAAAATATTTCGGGAAATGATGAGGATATGGTTGATGTAAATATGGAAATTGCCATGAATTTCATGAATACGGGAGAAACATATAATAGAATTATTACAATTGTCGATGGCATATTTGCCTCTGCAACTGCTCTTACTATCTCGAATGATAATTTGGATACAAACCTGTCAATAGCATGCCAAAGCACTGTACTAGGTAAGATGGAAGTTACAATTGAGCTAAGCTTGACTCATTTAAATAAAAGAAATTTTTTGGCTCGTAGTACATACACCACAAAAATGTTATCCCAAAGAGGATATAAATAGGTGTTTGTACGAAGAGAAAATGAGAATAATGTGAGGTGGTGAGATATAAAAGCTTAATTAGTTTCAAGGATTTTCGTAGAAACTAGGTATTGATTTTGATCAAATATATTCTCCTATTATGGATGGTGACACGCTCCGCTACTTAATATCTTCGCGTAAAATATGAATTTAGATATGCAAGCACGTACGCCGTGACCACATATTTAAATGGGTCATTAGACGCCTCATATTTTGAAAATCCATGATGGATTTACAATTTATCAAAGAAAATTAAAATCGTAACATGTATAGCGTTAAATTGCAAAGGTCATTATATGGTCTAAAACAGTTGGGTCGGATGTGGTACAACTGACTGAGTGAATTCCTCCTGAAAAAGAAATATATAAATAACGATGCATATCCTTGTGTGTTCATAAAGAAGTCAACGAATGACTTTTAGAATATCTCGCCTTATGCTTGATGACATAAACATTATTGGAATCAATGTAAGAAATTCAGGAAGTAGCCTTATGCTTAAAAGACGCAGTATTTAAATGGAAAGACTTGGGCCAAACCAAGTATTGCCTTGGCCTGCAGATCGAGCACCTCCTCAGCGCTGAATTTTCAGACACTAATAACCTAATTAAGAAGGTTTTGGAGATATTTTATATGAATAAATCTCATTCACTTAGCACAACAATCGTTGTTCGGTCCCTTGAAGTGGATAAGGACCCATTCAGACCTAAAGAAGATATTGAAGATATTTTAGGACCAGAAGTTCCTTACTTGAGTGCCATTGAGCATTACTTTATCTCGTAAAATCGCACTGTGCTTGATATATTGCATTTTCACAAACTTGCTATCAGGTTTAGTGCTTCTCTAAGAGGAGGCATCAAATACAGATACATATTCTTTTCTATATCTTCATATTTGCAATATCTTGGTTTGATTTTTTATACAAGAAATCAAGATATGACATTGGTGGGCTGATCAGATGTCAAGGCTATATGTCCGATCCTCCATAATGCCAGGTCCTAGTATGGTTATGTTTTTCTTTATGGTGGTACTGCAATTTCATGGAGGTCTATTAAACAGACTATGATTACCACTTCTTCAACCACTCAAAGATTATAGCATTATATGAGGATTCACGAGAATGTGTATGGTTACAACCATTGATACAACATATTCGTGGTTCGTATGGCATTGCGATAAGTGATATATCCCCCACATTCCTTTACGAGGATAATACAGCCTGTTCTCTACCTCATGGAGTTTGACGAAACTCCAAGATTTTGTATCCACGTGCTCTCAACTGGGTGACTAATTTTCCTGACCATCGAGCTGAATCACTTAATGTCGAGAAACCCTTTCTTTTCTCCTCCCTCCTTTCTTTTCGTCGATTACCTCCCTCCCCTTTTGGCCTTTTCTTTCCCTTCATTCTTATCTACTGAATTGATCCCAAAAGTGGGGGAAGTTTCCCCTCACTTTCCTACCTTACCACTTTTCTTATTTTCTTGTTTTATCTTTCCCATTATTTCCTCCACTTGAGACTTGGAAAAATATGAGTCATTCACACAAGTGCACCACATGGCATGCCCTGTGTCACTCCCCTAAGGTGCCAAGTGACATCCACAAGATCATGCCATGTGTCACCCGACACTGAAATGTGAAATTCGACTATCTCGAACCATGAAATTGATTTGTGGTAACTAGCTTACGAGAAGAATTTAACAGTGAAGTCCATGTCACACCGAGATTTAGTACTTCCATTTCCAACCGAAATTATCATTGCTTTACCTCTTTTTAGAAAAAATTAGATTTTTTTCTTGGGTTTTACATGATCCCTTTAGAAGATTTTAATATGGATTGACTACAATCAGTCAACATGTGGTTTTTCTTTTCTTTGCTGATAATGCAGTAGTCAACCTCCAATATTGAAGTGTTCTCCTTGTTGTAGACAATAAACAGCTGCTTAGTTGTCGTTGGTGCATCATGATTTACCATAAGTACTATATGTAAATATATACTAATGTACTTTTACAGATAATTACTACAATTACAAACAAAGAGATTGTCACCCAATGGACCTCTAAAATCAAATAAATAAATAATTATTTGTTTTTATAAAAATTAATTTACTCAAATAAATTTAATAATTGTTACTCATTTATACTAATAATATTATCTGCATATAAAATTTTATATGTAATAATTAAATTCTAAAATTTATAATTTTCATATGTTGAATTTGACTTACTTTTATATTCTTATAGTTTTTTTTTTTATAGAATATGACTATCCCTATCCCTAGCTACTCCCACCCTTATTTATTTTAAACTCTTAAGTATTATGTGTAATTCATATGCTACAATATATAAAAATATATATTTATGTATAATAATTAATCATCTAAATGTTAAAATTTGAAATAATATTTTATAAATTTATTTTATTTTTAAAAATAACTCTTATCGATTGATTTTTAACAAAATTTGTATTAACTTACTAATTTAAAATAGATTAATTTTAATACAAAAATACATTCATCTATAATATCACATATAATACAAAAGTAAATTTAAAATTTTACTAATGTTGCATATATAATTTATTTTCTTTTGTATTTATAAATATGATCTAGTTTTATATTTTTAAATTTTATAGAATATTAAAATAAATTTCTACAAATAAAATAAAATGTTACCTGAATAGTAAAAAATTGTCATAAATAACATTACTTTACTTATATATATATAGATGTTAGCTATCTAAAATTACTTTTTTAAAAGGAATCTTAAAAGAACGATAATAGATAATATTAATATTTTTTCAGAAGATAATATTAATTTTTTACCTAGAAAATAACAATATAAATATTTAAAAGTATAATTAAAATGTTAGGTTATTTGGGTTTTATTATTGTGATTATTATACTTTTACAAACGACTATTACATCATTTGTTTCAAAATATAAAATAATAATATAAATTTTTAATATATAACTTCAGCTTTCATCTTCAAAGATTTTTAAATTAAATAATGGTAAAATTATTATTACACTTTGTTGAATGAAACAAAAGTTATATTAATATTTTTATATTATTTCTATTTATAAATAAATAAAAATGAGCTCTTTTTATATTTTTAAAATTTTTATTTATTTTTATTTATATTTAATATTCTATAAATTTTTTTAAAAATACTAGTAAATGTATACATGCATATGCACGTGAAATAATATAATAAATAAGTAAATTTATGATTTTATTTTTTGAATTGAAAAACTAATTAGAAGTGATTACATTTAATTACAAAAAAATCAAATTTAAAAAATGATTGGATGAGCCCATCATGCCTAGCTTATGGGTAGAGGTAAAGCGCATAATCGCTTTAAATAGTTAAAGGCCATAGGGAGGGGGTTCCAAATTCGACACCTTTTTCAACATTAAATTTCCAATAAAAATAAAGATTCCAAAACCAAAAATAGAACCAACCGAATCAAAACTAATCTGAATTAAAAAATTTGTGGTTTGGAGAGAGAAAATTATGAAAAAAAAAATGGAAAAAAATCTGGTGTTAATATGGAAGAGAACTAGAAGGAATTGTAACTGAAATCAAGTTGAAAAATTGAATTGAATCCTATGTTAAACTTCTTAAAGAAACGGTCAATGAAATTGGTTTAGGTAAAATGTTGCACTAAGATGGGTAGAATGGGAAATTGATATCACAATTGGAACAAAATATAAAATACTCATACATTTAAGAGTAGTTTAGATAATACAAGATCTTATAAATATGAAAATATCATGAATATAAAAGAAAATAAAATTTTTTGGACAGGGTTATTTTTTTCAATAAGTTAACACACAGGATTTTAATAAAATTAATGATAAAGGTTATTTTTGAAAAAAATGTATTAAAGATTAATTATTTAATATATTAAAAAAATGAAATGTTATAAAACGAACACACAAAAAGGGGGGCCTAAAAGGGCTGGGGTGATTACAGGCTAGGTGGGATTGGAGGCGATGTTATATTATGGTGGGTAATATTATTTGAGGGCATGCAGGCACCTATTGCTTACAAAAACAGTAACACACAGTAGCACTTGTGTTGAGAGGGTATGTCCACATGAGAGGCGCTTCTCATGAAAATGAAACGCCTAATTCTGTGATACGTGAGATTTGTTGTTTGATATTTGATTTGATATTGCCATCCGTTTCCCTCCTTAGTTATTGTCAAAGATTTGATATTTGATGCAAAGCTTTTATTTCTTTTAACCAAATATATATTTCCTGAAGTAATGTGATTTCTTATATATTTCTTCCACAGTTCCACAGTTCCACAGTTCCAAAGAGACACGAAATAAAGAAATCAAGAAATCAAGAAAGAGAGAAATGAATCCACCACCAACCCAATCAATGGAGATTTCCAACAGTTCGCCGCTAATGCAGTCCACAGTTCCGGGAGATGACAAGCTGAAAAAGTGATCTATTAAATGGTAATACTAAATATTGTTCATCTCTTTCCATTTCATTGTCCCCAATTCTTCTTCACTTTTATTGCTCAATTTTATTTATTCATTCATTTTTTTTGTTATTGTTTGTTCTTAGTTTTTGTTGTTATGAATTTTTTTTGTGGTGTAGTTGCTCATGCTGGTATACTTGTGGGAGCAGTTGCATTGATTTCTTCTGTACCAATTGCATCGATTTCTTCTATACCGACCTTGCTCTCCCGTCTCCTGAACTGAGAGCTCATGGAAACTATTTTCTTTACCATCTTGATTCTCAGTATCTTGTATAGCTTTTTCTTTTACTTCCTCAATCTATTGTGCTCGTTTTCTTTTTTAAATTTCACAATCTATGGGATTATATTTCCTTGAAATCTCTATGGATATTATTTCAGTTTCAGCCTCCAATGGCAATCACTTTGTTTGTTTTGGCCTTTGGGAAACGTGATGCCCTAGATAGAAATGAGAGAAGACAAGTAGGGATGAGTGCACGAGATTGTATACGCCTATGTAATTATTCTCTTTGAATCTCTGTTTTGTTTGGATACAAGGAAATCACTTTCTTTGTTATGTTGTAACTTATAATTAAGAAAAAAACACAAGCGGGTGAAGTTGGAGAAAGAATACTAAACGAAGAATTGATTAGTTAAATTAAATAAAAATTTTATTCTTTTTATAACACACAAAGATCCTCTGATACCACACACCCAAATGCCCTAAACAGGCATCTACATCCCTCTCTCTTTTCTCTTGGTGTAAGAAAAAGAAAATATCTCTTTTCTCTCTCTTGTTCTTTGGTAAGAAAAAATAAAACCAAAAGAGATTGTATTCTTGCAAAAACGATTTGAAAGAGACCCACAATGGGATGTCTCTTTCTTTTTTTTTTGTGTTTTTTGTTTTACTCAAAATGACTTCATTTTTATTTTTAACTTAAAATGACTTCATTTTGATTACCCATTAAACGGTAAAACGGTGATTTCGGTCAAAACCCGAAATTTTTCTTGATCTCGGATGACAAAACGGATTTCACCGTTGGAATCGTCTCGTGAAATCTAGATACCATGTCGAATTTCGTCGAATTCTGAGATAGTCAAAATTTTACGTTTTTCAAGGCACCGGGTGTCGGGTGCCGTAAAACGGGTTTGAGAGACATGTGATATGACAAAAGTCACCTACTACATATACCCATGTGACACATATTACATGATTAGTGAGATGATGGAGATGAATGGCTTAGATTAAGCCATGTGTCAAAAATCAAATAGTTAAATGAGGGGACATAAGTGGAATTAATGAAAAGTTTAAATGAGTATAAGACAAAAGAGCAAATAGTCTTCTTCTTCATTTTTGAGATAATAAATCGTAGAAACATGCAAAGGTGGCTGGTCGGAGTTTCTTTAGAGAGAGAGAGAGAGTGGCTTCCTCTCTAGGATTTCCCACCGTCTCGACCCCCCGGGTTCTCACTGAGCAAAGGCTAAAAGCTCCATCTACGCGGCGGCCACACGTGACACTCCATTTGGTGGAGTTCTCGACAACTCCAAGAGGTAGGGTCTTCCTACTTGTGTTATTCTTTGGCCAAGAGCCATGTGAATGGTTAGGATATTCGAGGCTTGAATTAGCCGCGTGGTTCGGGGTCCAAAATACGGAACCGAGCGAGAAGATCTTATGGCCGTGAATGTCACGAACCTAGGTCACGTGTATTGTTGTGTGTTTTGGGTGATTCAAAATGAATTACTTGATTGGTTAATTAGCCCATGTGAGCTAATCTTGGTGTTATTGGTTGCAAATTGAATAACATGATTTATGTGAGTTAATTATGTTAGTATATACATGTTTTATATATTAGCATGAATTGTTTGAGTCAGGTGGAGAATTAATATGTTAATGCATGTGATTAAATGTTAACATGATGTGGAATTATATAAAATATAATTGTGTGTGTTTCATTGTAAATGAATTGTAATTAATTTAAGTGAGGCTAATTTTGATGTTATCAGATGTAAATTAAATAACATGTGGCGTACAGAATTTTGTTAATATATGTGTAAATGATATATTGGCATGTGTGGTTTGAGAATGACATTACATTTCATATGCACCCAGGGAAATCTTAGAAAAATTAAAGCAGGTACCCATATGGAAGAAATAAAGGATGTTTTTCTCAAGGCTGCTTAAAGTAATGTGTGAGTGGAGTCGGGAGAGGACTCAGAGACACTGATCGGGGTATGGTGCATATTCAAGCAGATCATGTATTTGCTTGAGTGTGTGTTTATGTTGAATCATTGCATGTGCACTTAGGTGGGGAGTAATCCAAGTAGAGTAATTCCACTACTGGGCATTACTCACCCTGTCGAAGGAGTATTATTTCAGGTACAGGGATCGTGCCGCGTTGCCGGCCATGTTGTGCATGTTGTGTGCACGGCCGACATGTCGTGCGCATTGCGTGTTCGACCAAGTGTGTCGCACAAGCGTCGTACACTCGGTCGACCTTATCGCGCGCGTTGTGCGTGCGACCAGCGTGCCCTCCTAGCTGGGTCATGACCCAGTGAGTCATGCAGTGACTCACCAATCCAGAACCTAGAAAATTTTATTTTCTGTACAGTTATGGACTACCCAAGCAGTCCCAAACATTTCTGCCTCCGATCCAAAAATTTTTGGATCGAGTGTCTAAGCCACTCACGGCCCCATCGAAACTGCGGCTATTGAAATGGTTTTTTAAGCTATAAATAACATCGAGCAGGACAATGCCCTACCTTTGAAATTTGCCTAACCCCACCTTGGTCTCTACTCGAAGCTCTAGCCGCGAGGACGAACTTTGCCTCTTGCTCCGACGAATGTCGACGGTCGGATCTCTAGGAAAACTAGAAAGAACGAGGGGCTTCTCTCTCCTCTTCTCTTCCTCTCCCTCTCCCTCTCCTTTTTTCTCTCTCTCTCTCTATCTCTTTTTCCCTTTTTCCTCCCCTCTCTACCTGGGCTTGTTCCAACATGCTTAAGGGATGTCCTCCCTGCCATGTGTCACCCTCTCATTGGCTCTCTTTGGATTTCTTATCCACTTATCCGAAACTTTCGATTTCACCCTTTAGTTGCAGACACATGGTCATCCCATGGACTTTTCAATTTCTTTCCCCTCCATTCGACACACATGGCTCAATGTGAGCCCCTCAAACAAGTGCCAAGTGTCAAGTGTCACTCTACCTTGCCTCAAACGTGAAATTTCACTGTCTCAAATTGATAAGGTAACTAGATTTCTCATGTAGACGATTCCAAATGCTGAAGTCCGCTTATTATTTCGAGATCCGTGAAAATTCTATATTTTTTCACCGAAATTATCGCTTTACCCTTTCATGAAATTTGAATTTTTCCTGGTTTTACAACCCTATACCACACTGTTGTGTCCCATTTATCGGGATCCATATTTTCACAAAATCAGCAGTCTCATTTGTTCGAGGAGCTCTACCCAATAAACAACCTCAGATAACAATATATCTACGCACTCCATCCGTGGTCTCAACAGAGGTAGTAATGACTACACAGGGTCCATCTATCCATATCCACAATCAATGTTTTCAAAATGGGACCGAATCGGTCAATTCGACTGGTCCAATCGCCGACTGGTCACCGTTTCGGTCTAGTTCGGATGGTTAAACCGGAATGCGATCGAACCAGCTTCGAACCGTATGAACCAATGGTTCAACAGGTGAACCAATTGAACCGGCCGGTTTACACGGAACCGACCAGTTCAGTAACATATATATTTAAAAATTAAATTCAAAACGACGTCGTTTTGATGCCATATATAAGAAAATTTAGAAAAGTCACCCCTTACCTCCTTCTCGTCGTTCTCGCTTCTCGACCTTACCCTAAATCCTCTCTTTGCACTTGCAGCAGGATAGCAACACGACAGTCCATTTTGACATTTTCTGTTATCATTACCGTCATCGACTTGTTTTGAGATCCGAGTGAGTCACTGAGTGTTTGACTGTTTTCTATTTTCGATTTCCAATCCCATCTCCCATGTCGAATGAATGTTTAAGGAATGTTTTTGAGTGATTTCATATATTCTAAAGAAGAGTTTCTAAGCATGCAATAAACGAAATTAAATGCATGTGTTTTAGAGATGACTAATGAGCAATTGTATAATATATTTCTATTTGGTTACCTTCCAGACTGTGTTAGAATTTGGGTTCTTTTTTGTTTTTCGACGATTAGAATTCCTGGTTTCATTTAATTTGTAGGCTAGGTGTTTTATTTTGTGTACTGAGGTGATATTATGGATAATGTTTATGTTGTTATGCGATATTAATGTATTGATTTCATTGATTAATTACAATATATTTCATATGTAATCTCTTTGGAGTCCATGAAATATTTTGAAAAGTAAACTCCATAAACCGGGCTCGTATTTAATGGTCGAAAATCATTGGTTCACGCCTTATTTTTTTTATGTAAGGTGGGCAATTTTAAAATACTCGCTCTACAAGTTTACAAATAGTGGATCTACATAAGGGATTTCACTATTGAATAAATTCTGTGACTAAACTAGTCTTGGGATTTTTTAACACTATTGATTTGGAAACCTACGTGAATAACACTGTATTCTCAAGTGTGCCTTTTTTCCTTTCTCTCTCAAAGGGGGTGGTTTTGAACACAGCTCATTGGGAAGGTGCCAATGGAAAAGGGAATGTTCAAGTTTCAATATAAATACCAAGTAAGTCTCCATTAAGAAACATCCATATAATTCCACTAGTTTCTGCTCAATCATTTATCCATTTCATTCTAAATTAAAATGGAAAGTCAGGGAATAAGGGGGTTAGTCCTAGTTGACTCAGCTTAAGTCCACCCATGACAAGGTTTAGTCATACTACTCAAACACAAGCGCCTAATATGATGAAACTCCACTAAACTAAAACATGCTCTAAAGGTTTGGCAATATATTTCGGCCTTGGCTTAAAGATGTCGGCTAGGTTTCTCAGAATTTCCTTCATACATTATTGCAGTTCAATCTTCATTGTTATGCATCTTCTTCATTATTTTCCCTTCTAAACTTCTTTTCATTGATGTGCACATTATGTGTTGTGATTACTATTATAGTATATGATATTATGTCTCAAAATAACCCATTGTTAACTAATTGCTGATCAGAGTTACTTCATTACGTAACTTCGTCAATAATATCGGGCTTTTGTTCCAACTATCTACATCACTATATTCAAACTTTACTTTTGGTCATGAGCATTGTTGTTTATATGTTTTATAATTTCACATTATAGTTTTTATATCAAACTAGCTAGCTTTTTAAAATTCATTCCCTATCTTCATGAAGAATGGAAACTTAACTTATTGGTTTTTGTGTTGATGGTTTATTTTATTCTCTTGGGAATAATTTGTGAAAGTAGAGACTAAGCATATTGGATGTCATGAGAGCCTAAAGATGTCAACCATGGCCCACGTGCTCTCACGTGTGGAGAACAACACCAAAGAGTAGAATGGCACATGGAGGTGCCTGTCAGTTGATCGATGGTGTTAGAGTTGATTTCGGACAGTAGATCAGGTCCGATGAACCCACTATGGGGTCGCGCTGAGTCAGGACAAATACTAGAAAAGTCTGGCCATAAATTTTTTCCCTACGGCTGGCAGCCCTGATAGCGGCGGAGGGTTCAAGCTTCTCGTGATGAAGGTGGAGGCCGAGGAGACATAGCCACTAGATGAGCTTCGCTACACTGAAAACACGACAAAACCCTAGCCCTATAAGTTCCAATCTCTTCTATGGCTCTGATACCATGTGAAGAGAAAAGAATCCTCTTATTTTCATTGATTTACAGAGTGAGGGAACATACATATTTATATACAAGTGTTAGAGAAAATAAAGGAAACGAAGTTAGAGTCTAATTGAGAAACTAAAGAGAAAAGGAAAGGAAAGATTCCTTGAACGGATTAGGAAACTATTGCTTAATGTAGGCAAATAAATTGTAAAACTATATCGTCATGATGCTTCAATGAGTTTACTGCCATAGTAGAGTGTATTTAACATATTGTGACTTATATTTCAAATTCATCTATGATAATAAGATAAATTTTGGTTGCTTTTAGCCTACATTTTGCACATCCCTATACAAAGCATTGTTAGATCTATCATATTATGCTTCTGCTTCAGATCAGGATGCCAACTTATTCTTTATTTTGTTTATTCTTTTTGATTGGTTAGATAAGATGAAACTCTTCTCCTCAAGTCAAAACTAATCCAACCTAATTATATATTCAAGAGGGGCGGTAGATCAATTCACAAATCAAATTTTAATTCGATGCTAAACTTAATGCAATTGTAAACTCAATGCAATTGCCATAAAATGAAATACAATACAACAAGATAAGAGAGAGAAACAAAGCAAAATAGTGGTTCATCAACCCGCCTCTATCCACTTCAGTCTTTCCTAAGTTTGATGTTTTTCCACTAATCAAAGAGCTTCAATTAAAGCTCATGTCTTCAGGACACGTGGATTCGAGGTTCTATTAGGCCTTTACACCTTTAAATGTTTTCTTAAATATTCAAACAATCGAAGCACAAGGAATATGGTAAGCAATATGTCAATAAATACATCACTTAGCCAGGTTATCGTAAGAAAAATGTTGCTAGGCTTAAGTCATTGAGCGGGATTTTGTAAAATTTTAAATAATTTCTTGATGTATAAGGATCCACAACTTTATCCGACCACTTACCACTTGAGCAAGGTCCCTAAAGGCTCTATATAGCTGCCTGGGCTAAGAATGTGTTCAGAAGGGCTCTTTAAAAGGAAAGAGGGCTTTTGCACCCACAAGTATAAGGGCTCATTGATGGAGTTAGGTTCCAATGCCTTGCCTTGATGCTTCATATTGCTTAATGTATGAGGCTCTTGTAGAGGAAGCAACATGATTCTTAGTTGGTAAATCCTTTGTTTTGGATGGTCTAAGGGTGGGGAGAAGGGGACTTTTTTGTTGAAAAACTCTCTTTGTCCTTAGACAAGGGGTGTTCTGACTTCTGAGGGAAGGACTGAGGTTGTTTGTGTAGTTCTTCGTGTTTGTTCAACAACAGAAACAAAAAATATGAAGGAAACAAACCTACAGTGCAAACAATAATTAGAAAGCAGATCCGAGCCCAACGATAACGTTGTGTCCTTAAGACGAATTTGGCCCCTCAACTTGTACCGAGGATAGGACAATCGGCCTCCCAGATAGAACGACCCCGCTCCTCCAAAGTGGTACGGATCGGAGGACCCCGATCACGAACTCAATTTGCGCAATCGCACAAATGAATGATATGTGAATAAGAGAATATTGCTATTCTAAAATGGGAAAACTGAGTATAAGATGCCATGAGAGCAACCTACCTAATGCATATGTCCTGCTCGGAAGGTTTGAACCAATGTGTCCTGCTCGATGTGGGGGACACACATTTTCATTCACTTATGATTTTGCGGATACCAAAGTCCCAACAACTCTACTACGAATGAAAAGCTCTGATATCAATACTCGCAGCGTAATGAGATTCAAAGTGCGCATTATTCCATGAGAAAACGCTGCATCAGATAAGTAGTCCGAGACTTTGAACTTTCCTTAGTGAAGCCTATCGACTTACTTTGGCCAATCAAGACTTGATGTCTAACCCGTCGACCTTCGTGTAAGCCTTCGTATTGAACAGAAATCACACAACTATTTAACAAATTGTTCTCATCATAGGAAACATGGCTATGAATAATCGTCTGTCTCACAAGTGTTGTAGAGAATTCGACCACACTCCTCGCTATAGCGACCTCACTTCACACTCACATAGCGATTTATGAACATATAGTTTCATAATCAAGTTTTTTTCTTAACCTTCATATTAATATTGTCTTTATCCCGAATGGGTAAGTAAATTAGACAAGATTTACACTCGTCTTCATAACTTAGTTGTCCCTTTGAACCTAGATCCTGGGATCTCCAATCAACTAGGTAGGGTGTCCACTATGATGACTTGTTTAGAGGCCTTAAACCCATTCCCCTTGATGTTTTTGCAACCATCTCTCTAGTTAGGCCTTTTGTCAATGGATCCGCAATATTATCTTTTGACTTCACATAGTCAATGGTGATAATTCCACTAGAAAGAAGTTGTCTTACTATGTCAGCGTCTTCGACGATGTGTCGAGACTTACTGCTATACATGACATTCGGCCTTCCTATCATTGTATCACAATGTATACATACAATGCGTAATCGGTTTAAGCCAATTAGGAATATCTTCCAAGAAATTTCGAAGCCACTCGGCTTCTTCATCGGCTTTATCCAAAGCCATAAATTCTGATTCCATAGTGGATCTAGCAATACAAGTTTGTTTGATGATTTCAAGACATCGCGCCCCACCGCCAAGTGTGAAATACATATCCACTTGTCGATTTTGTGTCTTTAGTGCCGCACTCCAGATCACAAGATCCTTTCAAGTACTACCGGATATTCTGTGTAATGTAAAGCATAATCTTGAGAGCATAATCTTGAGTATGCTTTAAGTAGCCCAATAAACGTTTCATAGCTCTCCAATGATTTTCATTTGACTAATCAGAATCGACTTAGCTTCGCTTCACCGCACAAGCCATGTCCTGCCTAAGATAGTTCACACATACATTAAACTGCCTAGTATACTAGCATACTCATTTTGAGCTTTGTTTTCACTAGTATTCTTAGAAAGATGTAAATTAACATCTATCGGAGTCTTTACTGGTACAATATCTAGATTCTTGCACTTTCCAAGAATCGTTTCAATATAATGGGATTGTGATAGAGCTAATCCTCCAGATGTCTTATGGATTTTAACTCCTAAAATAACATCAACGAATTCTCATATCTTTCTTATATTTAAATTCTATTTGCAAGCATTTGATTTTCTTAATAGTCTCACCATCACGTCATATAAGCATATCGTCCACATATGTATACATAAAATGGCAAAGCACCTGGTCTGGCTAAGATATGACATACTTATCGCACTCATTAATCTTGAAAACCACTGATAACATGACTTCGCCGAATTTTGCATGCCATTGTTTTGGTGCTTGTTTCAATCCAGAGTGACTTGATAAGCTCATATACTTTTGTTCTTGGTCCTCGAACAAATGAACCCTTCTCGGCTGTTCCAAATATATTTCTTCTTCCAAATTTCCGTAAAAGAAGGCCGTTTTTACATCCATTTGATGGATTTCAAGCTTATACATCGCTGCTATAGCAATTAGCATCCTTATAGATGTAATTCTAGTAACAGGTGATTAAGTGTCAAAATAGTCAAGACCTTCTCGTTGCTTGTATCCTTTTACTACAAGCCTAGCCTTATATTTATCAATAAAGACTATCCGCTTCATTTTCCTCTCTCAAAATCCACTCATATCAGAGTGGTTTATTACCAGGAGGAAGGTCAACCAATTTCCATGTATGATTTGACAAGATGGATTCAACTTCACTATTGATAGCTTCTTTCCAGAACGGGGCTTCTGGCGAAGTCACAGCTTCTTTGAATGTCCGAGGCTCATTTTCCAATAGATACGTTAAGAAATCAGGTCCAAAAGACGTGGAAGTCCTTTGTCTTTTACTACGTCTAGGTTCATCCTCCATTGGATAACTTCTAGATATAGTATCTCGAGACCTCTTATTATTATCAATTGACTCATATTCTATGTTATATGGAAATATATTTTCAAAGAACGAAGCGTCCCTTGATTCAATGATCGTATTGACATGTATATCTCGATCTCCGATTTCAGGAACAAGAAAACGATATGCACATATTCCGGGAAAGCATACTCGATAAAAACACAAACAATGCCTTGGTCCTACCTTAACCTTTTTAGGCTTAGGAACCGCAACCTTAGCCAAACACTCCCACACTTTGAGATAATTCAAGTTAGGCCTTCTGCCTTTCCATTTCTCATAGGGAGTTTGTCAGGTCTTCTCAGGTACTCTATTTAAAGTAAAACTACTGGCCAAAATAGCTTCCCTACAAATTTCGGGTAAACTCAAAACTATCTCACAATGCATTCATTGTTTCCTTTAAAGATTTGGTTTTCCGCCACTCCATTAGATCGTGGTGTATAAGGAGCAGCCATTTGCGAGGAACACACCAAACTCTATTAAATTCTCAAATGGAAATTCATATTCACCTCCTCTCACTTATGATTTTAATTTTCTTGTTCAATCAGTTTCAACTCGCCTTATAAGTCTCACAAGTATCTGACAAATTTCATCTTTGCTACTACAGAACATAACAATACCGCGAGTGCCATCTATAAAGTAATAAAATACTTATTACCACCTCGACTCAGATTGGATTTCACATCGCATATATCCGTGTGTATTAAATCTAAAGGTTCCGAAACTCTATTATCTACAGAGTGGAAAGGGCTTAGAAAATTTAGATTCAACACATACTTGGCATTTCTCACTGATGTCAAATCCGGCAACAATCCCATATTCATTAATTTCCTTTATCAATTTAGTAGTTAACGTGTCCCAGTCTACATGCCAAATGTTTTATCTACAATCAAATGATCTTGAATTTGAATACTTTCACATGATTCTGTAGCTGATAGCTTATACAATGTGCTGGTGACCTGGAATTTCAATATCTACAAAGAAGGAACGACTGGATTCAAAGATCGCTACGCGCTTTCACGGGAGAACTCATCTACGTGAAGTGGAATCGAATACTCGATATCTTCATCAACTTTTCCAAGAACTTAGTTTTGAATAAATACTTTCATTGAACAGACTCCATGTAAGACCCCATATTTGGGGATGGAATCATTCAATATTTTCCCTTTGTGAAACTCAATATTCAAATTCCCTAATGGAGATGAGAATCGCCATCAATGTCGCCATAAATATTAAGTAGGCTAAAATTTGATGGGCACGGCTAAAAGTCTGGCTCTTGCCCTTATTTACCACATTGACATGGACTTTGGGACCGGTCCCCATAAAGCCACTTTAGGTATAACCCTTTCGCTTCCATTCTATAAACATCAGCACCATAACCACTGGCAACATCCATGGTAAGTTTCCCATTACCACCCAAATTTGCAGGTTTCTCCAAGAGATTTTCCCACTAGAATTTCATGGAAAGAGACTAGATTAATGGTAAGCCCTGGCTAAACGAAAATCCCTGATAATCCTCATCTCATTCCATCCTCGCAACCAAAAAATCTAATTCCCCGAGCCATTAATACTACCTTTCCTACTTCCAAATCCCGTCCGAGGATTTCGTAAAACTTACATTATGATGGGACTTCGAGCAGTGAGACTGGACTCAATGTCCTAAACCTTTTCCCCGCATTGCTTCCTATGAAACCTACACCACAAAGAATATCAAAAAGCTTCACCGCGCTTTACATACGTAATTTAAAGAAACCCCTCAAAATGAGAGAAAACCATAACCCTAACTGCAAACCTATCACTGAGCAACTTAAACACACACTCAACACAACAAACTGTATCACAAAACAAAATCAAGAAACATAAAGAAAAAAACGAAAGTTTCGATGGTCTTTAAAACAAAAAAATGCAGAAAAGTGAAACATCGCTTGATAAACGTTGACGGAAGATTTAAACCCTTTCGTAGGAATACTGAAAAGCGATTTTCCGGCACTTTCTTTGGGTTTCTTTCTTTACAGAACAACGAATAATTCTTTAGTGTAAAATGAATAATTCTGCAGTACATAAACGAAAAAAAAATCTGTAACGAACAGAAACGAACAGAACTAAATACCAAAATTTGTCTTAAGATTATAGTTCTTCGTGTTCGTTCAAGAACAGAAACAAAAAATATGAAGGAAACAAACCTGCAGTGCAAACAATAATTAGAAAGCAGATTCGAGCCCAACGATAACGTTGTGTCCTTAAGACGAATTTGGCCCCTCAACTTATACCGAGGATAGTGGACAATCGCCTCTCAGATAGAACGGATCTCGCTCCTCCGGGCGGTACGGATCTATACCCTCGACTAACTCAATTTGCAGAACAATCGCACAAAATGAATGATATGCAGTGAAGAGAATATTTTTGTTATTCTAAAAAATGGGAAAAACGGGAGTATAAGTATGCCAGGAAGTGTCTCCACGAACAGACATGTCTGTTCGAAAAGGTTTGAACCAATCAATGTGTCTGTTCGATGTGGGACACACATTTTCATTCACTTAAGGATTTTGTGGATACCAAAGTCTCAACAGTTTTAATTAAATCTGATGAGGATGTGGTCGAGGAAGCCACAAAGAATTAACTTGGGACAAGCTTGCGTTGCTAGAGATGAGTGGTGAGAAGGGCGCTTTGGATTTCAAAAGCCCTGTTAGGAGCCCAATTGAAGTAAAAAGCCTATGTAATCCTTCTTATAACAACTTATATGGTTTAATGAGTTTTGGGTTTGCAAGTGGATAGGAATGAGGAGGCTGCCTACCATGCCTTGCTTGGTTAGGGAGATTCAAAGTTGGAATGCTTGGTTAATTATTGTAGTTAAAACAAAAAGGGAAAAACCAAAGCAGTGGGAAGGAGATGGTTTGTAAGTGATAATCTAGACATAGCCTCGTGGTCGAGGCAGTTCTCAGATACGATTCTATCAATTCTAGATAACCATGTTAGAACACAAAGCATAATTTTAATGGAGAAAACTGAAACATACCTTGATTTGGAATCCATATTTATCTTCTCGACGCAGAATTTGATGAAGATCCGCAAAGAACAAACGACCTCAAGGTCTTCTCTCCCACCGACCGATGAATCTGGGCTTAATGAGAATGCCTCTCACCGATCTCGAAAATATATTTCAGAAAACCAAATGTGAGAATTGTACGTATCCCTTTAGGTCTGGGAGGACTTAGGCCTCTATATATATCGAAGTTCCGACCACGGCCCTCTCATCACTAGGCCTGCCGCACTTCACCACACACCAGCTACCCCATATGTTTTATTAAGAAGCCCAATAATCTCAATTTAATTAGACTACTTAATCTAGCTTTGCTTTAATTAATAAAGCCCACATAAAAGGAAAAACTAACATTCTCCCACTTGGGCGATATTAATTGAAACAAAACTGTGTGCGCACCTTTATATTGGTATAGAGATTAATCTTAATAGTTATCCGATCCCATGTCTCGAACACTCGAATCATGGCGGTAATTGCATGTACTACGCAAGCCCTTCCACGTTACGAGTGCTTTCAACTTTACTCGATATTTGGACATATATTGGTGAGTGTGTTTAAATGGACAATACTCATAATGAGTGATAATTTCACAGCCATCCATTTTGTTAGTCCAAAACCTAGTGTGTCACCAGAGAATATCCATCATGGTTCCAACGAACCTGTATATGTGTTACCTTAATAGGCAACTTTACTTTATGTGTAATAAAACATGCTGTTAAGGCTAATGCCAAGAATGCCCTATACCAGATTCAAGGTTTACACAATGCCTCGAGATTTTCAACAATTATATGTACTCAACTCGATAAACCTACATTCACAAATACCTTATTGAATGTAAAAGAGTTGATACAAATTCACCTGCTACCAAAATGTACGAAATTGGATTCATTCTTCATAAGAGCAACATAAAAACTTAATAGCCCCACTAATTCACAAGATCCCATGATACTCCTAAGCCTACAGCATGAAAATGTCGATCAAATACACAAGGGCTTAAGGCCTTTAGTTACGGGATCTCGCAATCATATCATCCGCTGATATGTGCTCCACTTCAACGCCACCGTTTTGAACTTTTTCCTTTACGGTCGTATTTGACTCCATGCTTGGGACTTCGAGACTGTCAGTTGCTAATAAACAACACCGGCAGAGTTATTGTCACAATACAATTGTACGGGTCTATCCACAAAATCAAACACTCGTTAACTCCTTTAATGAGGTTTCCTCTGAGCCAAATTGCCCGAGTAGTCGCCGAAAAGCATGCTACAAACTCCGCTGCATGGCAGAGGATGCAATTGATTTCTGCTTTCTCACTTTTCCATGACACTCCGCACCCCCGCAACTTAAAGATATAAACTGGGCTTGTTGACTTTTCATCCCGACAAACAACAAAGTCCGAATCAATACCCAACTAGTCGTAAGTCCCGAACATGTTTCTGTAAATCAACATATAGTCTTTTTGTCCTCTCTTTAAGTACTCATAATCCTTCTCGCAAAGAACTCCAATGATCATGTTCTCGGGTTTGACTGACATCCGCTCTAGAAGTCCAAAGGCACATCGCCTAGTGCATACTTGAGCATACATAATACTCCCAAGTGCACTAGCATAAGGCATCTCTTCATTCGGGGCTTTCTATATATGAACGAGACATCGTGGATGTGACTCAACTTATCACCTTTACAGACAGGAGCAATTCCTGGCTTAAATTGTTGCATGTTGAATCTTTCTAAAATTCGATCAACATATGCCCACTGAGATAAACCCAATAGTGTAAGACCCGAGAAATTTCAATTTCTGGAAAAAGGGCAAAATCGTAATTTTGATTACAAAATGGTAATTTCGGTTAAAAAAAATCCATAATTAATTCTCTAGATCTCGGATGGCAAAACAGATCATACCGTTGGAATCGTCTCGTGAAATCTAGTTGGCACGTAAAATTTCATAATTTCCGAGACAATGAATGCACGCTTTTCGAGAGGTACAAGCTGAAAAGCCGTAAAATTAATTTCTGTGCGCATTTAAAGTCACATATAGCACGCATAATAATAAAATTATATAAGTGGTATGAGTAGAGAAATGATGAAATGGACGGGCCGAGATAGTACCGGCCATCAAACTGCAATGGCTGCACATAAAGGGTCACTTGTAGATTTGATTTAAGTCACAGCGATAAAATAGAATAGGCATCTTCTCCACTTAAACCCAAAGACTAAAAACGGAAGGGGATTTTTGAGATGCAAAGGGCCTTCGCTGAAAGGATTTTAGAGAGAGAGCACTTCTCTCAGATTTGCACACGATCCAACCGTCTACTGGCCTTCTACGGTAGGCTTAAAGGCTCTACGCGAGGCAGCTACGCGCACTCGTGGGACGGAGTTTCTTCGAACTCCGGAGGTAGGATTTTCTCCTCTACTTGGGTTTTATTCCCATTTTTAGTACTTTTCAAATGTCTGAGCCGATTTCAGGCCATTGTGGGTCAAGCTGATCGGTCCCAAACATCGGAATCAATTAATATAAAAAGTCAGTTTAAATGGAGGCAGCCCGCGGGCTGCTCCACAAATGATGTGGGTATGAACTTGTGTGTTCTTGGTGTTAATCATGTGTTGAATGGATTTGAGGTCGGAAGTGGCCTGAACGCGTTCTTAATACGAACCGATGTTTTATTTAGTAAGTTTGAACAAAGTGGAACCCTAGGTTTTACTGCCTTGTGGAATAGTGACTAAAAATATATTTGGAAAATATGTGCTTGATTAAGTAATTCGAATGGAATTGCTTGTGTTTGTATGTTAGCCCAAGTGAGCTAATTTATGTCAATTTGATAAATACATAACATGTCAGGCATTTGGGACTTACGTGAATATATCGGTTATATATTTGCATGTGATTGGGGATCAGACAGCGGCATACATGCATTCCATATGCACCGCAACAACATCCTAGGACCGTAGGAGTTAGTGCATGGTATAAAGTCTAGAGAAGATGGTTCGAGGGTACTTAAAAACATTAAGTGCTCCAGAGGGTAGTTCAAACTAAAATATCAATCGTCTGAGCGGCCCAATTGATATTCATCTGAGGGTAGTCCACAAATTTATATATCAACTCCGCCTGAGCGCCCAATTGATATATATACACGGAGGGTCATCCACTAATAAAATAATAATTCCTCATACAAGGCCTAGGCGAGTGAGAGCTTCCGAGGACTCTGGATCCGAGTTGGTCAGTATGTATATCCAAGTGCAGATCATGCATTTGCTTGAATGCTTGTTTAAATTGGAACATTGCACCGCACTTAGGGGCGGTGAGTAGCCCACTAGGCGATTCTCCCATCGAGCTTTAGCTCACCTCACGTGGGACCCCTATTTTTCGTGTACCTGAGCGTTGCGCAGGGACTAGCCATCCAGGAGCCGAGCTAAGAAAGCCGGCGTGGCTTTGATGGTTTTCCACATGTATTAGAATTTCTATTTTGATATATGTTGTATAAAAGTAATTTACTAATCCCTTAGAACTATGGGTTACATAGTTGGATCATAGTTGGTATGTGTATTCTCAGACTGCGCATGGGCCCAAGTCAGATCGATATATATCAGACATATTGGATTGTTTGGGACAGAGCGTGTGCATCAAGCTGGGTGTAGCCCCCGTACAAAGGAGACTCGCCCGATTTTCGTTAGCGGCCGCGAGAACTAATTCTCCACTCAGAGCCTACGGCCGACGAGAAATAACTGGACTCTCTGAAACGGGGCCGCTGTCCAAGAACGATTCCTATGAATCTCAATGCCCAGACAAAAGACGCCTCACCAAGGTCCTTCATATCGTTCTTGATACAACATCCTCTTGTCTCATGCAAGAAACTAGTCACCAAGCAAAGCGTGATATCATCCACATAGAGTAATAGGAAAATGAATTTCCTCCCAATCGACTCTTCGGAAGATATACATCGATCTCATTTTGTTCTCAACAAAACCATATGAAGCAACAACACTATGAAACTTTAAGTACTATTGTCTAGAAGCTTGCTTGAGACCATATAAATAGACTTTTTCACCACATACGTTTTCCCTCTCGAATCATTTGTCGCCAAAACCTTCTGGGTCAGATCATATGTATTTCTTCATTAAGGTCCCATCGAGAAAGGCGCTTTAACGATCCATCCGTGTAACCCATATCAAAATGAGCAACTAATGCCATGATCACTTTGAAAGAATCTTTAGAAGAGACCGGAGAAAAGCCGCTTCATAGTCTACCTTCTCTCTGGAGTGAAACTTTATTACCAAATCGGGCTTTAAACTTTCAACTTCCTTTAGGAGTCCTTTTAGTCTTATACACCCATTTCGTTACCCAACGGGTCTATGACCATCGTAATCTTAATAAGTTCCTAAACTCCGTTATGCTCATAGATTGAATTCCCATCTCTCATTGCATCCAAATCCACAACTCATCGAGGACAAGAAACAGCTTCATAAGTTATCGGGTCATCACGTAACCAAATATCGTAGTCTTGCTCTCCTATATGCACTAAATAGTCCGTGGTATTGCTGGATCGTCTTCTCCCTTGCGGATTCCATCGAGAAAATAGCCACATTCGCACCGAGAGCCTCATGAACTTTCATTAGAGCTGTCTCAACAATGTGATCCCTAGTCTCAACAGTTCAATACTGCAAAGGGAGTTTCCCACAATTATCTGTATGGGAAGATACAGATACCATTACTCATCACTATCATCCTCAATAGTCCGTGAGCAAATTACTTCGGGCCACATCAAACTCCAAAACTTAGTCGTTCGTGATTCCACAATTTCAGGCTCCACGGATTATAGAACCGATATCCCTTCGAATGTTCCGGGTAAGATACAAAATAACACCTAGTGGTTCTGGAGTCCAACTTACTTAATGTTGGATTATATAACTTTACTTCTGCAGGACATCCCCAAACCTTAAGATGGTTTAAGCTAGGCTTTCGCCCAGTCCATAACTCAAAAGCGAGTCAATGAACAAATGTGAGGAGACACGATCCAAATGTACAGTCGCTTTTCAAAGCTTCACCCCAGAAAACCTGCAATTTGTCCTACTTATCATACTCCTACCATTTCCATAAGAGTACGATTGCGCCTTTCATTATACTCATTTTGCTTAGGACTCCTGTGCATAGTAACCGTGCCACTATCCTGCAGTCCTCTAAGCATTTGGCGAATGCCCCTTGTCGTCCAAAGATCGCATGCTTGCCAATACTCTCCTGCACCCTCTACGTATCTAAACAACCTTATGACTTTTTCTCCCAATTGTTTCAACTTCAAATCCTCAAAAATCTTGAATTTTCAAGAGACTCGCACTTCTTTCTTTAATCAAGTACAAATAACCATATCAGAAGTATCATCACAATGCATGAAAGAAATTTCTACACATGGCACAATATTAAGGTCCAATTTATATCTGGCAGAATGACTTCCAACAAGTCGAACTACTGACTCGCGCTTTCTTTCTTATCTCGTCATTTTAATTCCCTACAATGGCTTCACGATATCTCTAAGTCATTTTTAAGAGCAAAAAGCAGTGATATTGGCCTTTATTAAATTTTCTACTCTATCCCAGAGATATGGCCAAGTCGCTTTATGCTAATGCAAGACTTCCTTAGGTAGTGGTCTTTAGAAACAGCCTTTTCACTCGTATAAGCTACGATATATTACCTGAGATAAACTTAATCTCAGATAACTGCTGACATATGACAAGCATCTAACCTTTATTCAATTAAGAAATATTGAAATAATATTGCTCTTAATTTCAAAAGAATAATCATATGAATTCCAACATGATATCAAAACTAAATTCCTTCTAAAGGAAGGTACATAAAATGTCTTTCAACATCACAATTTAAAACTTAATCTAAAACTAAGATTTATACTTCCACTTTAACATGATCACTTCTGCTATTTCCCAATAAAGGAGCTTTGATTCATCCTTGTTTGGCTTCCTCCGGTTTATGAATCAGATGGTAAATGCAACATGATTAGTCGCTCCACCACGCCGCTACCAAGAACCGGATATGTTTCGATAGGCTGGATTCACAAACAAGTATGTAACTGTCACTGTAGTTTCCACGCCGACATCCAAGCTTTCTTTAAATTTTGCACGGCCCTTCTTCATGTGACCTTTCTTCTTGCAAAAGAAGCGAATACCATCCTTTTTCTTCAAGAATGTTCTGGACCTATATTGTCGATTGACCTTAGCTCACGAAAGCACCTTTACGAAGTTCACTCAATTTATTCTTCCTTATGGGACTCACATAAGGCCATATGCTCTTTCTCCTTCTTAAGCTTCTCTTCCTCTGCCACCACCCTTGCTATCAAGTCATTTACTCACCAAGTCTCATCTTGGGAATTGTAGTTTGCCCTATAATCCCAAATCGTGGAAGGGTAATTGTGGCTTTGACACAATGCAAGCATCGTGAATGAGTAATGATTAAGAGCTGAGCTCGCCTTTAGGTCCACCATCCTCGTAGATACACCTCTAACCCCACTGCATTCATCATACTATGTTGAAGAGCTTTTTGAAGAAGTGTTCCAACCTCGCATTTGATGAAACTCGATTTCTAGCCTCTACGGCCGCATCATTTCCTTAGCAAAGACGCCATCGGTAAACCACTTTCAAATGTTCTCAGATGGATTTCTTCATTATCAATGAGCAAATCCTATTGCTCCTCTCCCGTGTAGCAAAGCCGCTTTTCTACCAAGATTAGTGGTTGTGATATCTCGCCATATCCATTGTAAGCGCCTATGTGAACATCCGCCAAATTCCATTCCAAATGTAGTCCTCTTTCCATTTCTGAAATTCAATCCAGTAAGGATCTCAATTGAAATGAAATACCGCACGTAAAAATTGACCTAGGGTTGAAAACAAACAATACAAATTGGGCATCATGTGAATACTCATAGAGAATTACATACATCATCACATAATCACCTTTGGGCGTAAAATATACATGCAAGCTTGTACACTCTCCACATGACAACGCCATGAGAACATATTCTAATCCTTCTCGTGAAATCACCACCTTTGGGTGTATGAACCACTCAAGATCGGGCCATTTCTCAAGCACATGCCATACATGTATCCTCCACATGAAATAACACAGATCACCTCCTTTGGGAGTATGTCACGCATTAAACAAAGAGACATCCCACCACAATATGATTGATATTTCTCAAACCCAATCAAGTGTGCCACTGCGGTCACAACCCAATTGAACTTTGAAAATCACTCATACCGTGGATATAACTTTATGTATCACATTCTATATATATATGTAATGCTAATTATATTGTCTAATTTATTCATTGACAATGAATTTAGACTCTACATAACTTAATGCAAATTTCATATCTCATCTTAGTAGCAACCATATATGTATTTCTCGAAACCATAGAGAATACCAAAATACGTAGTGCCACCCTAATTTCTAGGCGCATAGGGCTTTACACGATTTTCATATCCTCGTAAAGCCTCAAACATACTAAGTCAACAATATACCACATTGTAGAGACTCTCGATACGAATCAGATATCGAATTGCCCAAAAATACCTCACACGCGCCCTCACGCGCCACCGTATGCTCTGCCGTGAGGCTGGCGCCGCGCAAAATAGCCGCCGTTATGTTGACCGCCGGGCCATGGACCGTCCGGCCGGTGTCAGAACCGCTGGACCGTCGACGCGGATCGGTCGGGCCGCTGATCCGCCGTCATCGAATCGCTGACCGGCTCCGGCCATCCCGGGTCGGCCTGCCTGCCAAGGGTCGGCCGGCGACTCCGGTCGAGATGACGCCATGACCCACGCCATCACCCACGCATGTCATCGCCACGGCCACGCCGCGCGACACGCCGGCCCACTAATCGAACCGGGTCAACAAATGATCGCAGTATTGACTTCCATGCGTTTAGATTCTCGAAACTCCTCGCTGCTGTTACGTCAACACCGCAGTAGTTATCATTACAATACAATCAGATGGGCCTATCCACAAAATCAAACACTTTAACTCCTTAATGAGGTTTCTAAGCCAAATTGCCCTGAGAAGGCTTAAAAGCATGCTATAAACCCGCTTGCATGGTAGAGGATGCAATTGATTGCTTTCTCACTTTTCCATGACACCGCACCTCCCGCTAACTTAAAGATATAACCATTGAGCCGACTTCTTTTTCATCCCGATGTACCCAACAAAGTCCGACCAATACCCAACTAGCCAGAAGTTCCAACATGTTTGTAAATCAACATATAGTCTTTGTCTTCTTTAAGTACCTCATAACCTTTCGGGGCAAGAACCCAATGATCATGTCCCATTTGACTGATATCTCGCTGTGGTCCCATCGCAAAGGCAATATCGTGCCTGGGCAGTATTACTGGCATACATAATACTCCCAAGTGCACTCAGCATAAGGCAGGCCATTCTTCATTCGGGGCTTATATATGAATGAGACATTTGTGATAGACTCAATCACCTTGCGTACAGAGCAATTCTCGGCTTACATTGTTGCATGTTGAATCTTTCACTCCGACCAACATATGCCCTCCGAGATAAACCTAATAGTCTCGCAAGAACGATTCCTAAGTGAATCTCACGCGCCCAGACAAAAGACGCCTCACCAAGGTCCTTCATATATCGGTTCTTTGATAACATCCTCTTTGTCTCATGCAAGAAACCAAGGTCATCATTGCAAAGGTAGATATCATCCACATGTAGTGATACAGAAATGTAATTCCTCCCACCGACCTCGCAAAGATATACATCGATCTACTTTGTTTCAAATAAAAACCATATGAAGCAAACAACACTATGAAACTTTAAGTACCATTGTCTAGAAGCTTGCTTGAGACCATAAATAGACTTTTTCGCCTACATACAAGTTTTCCCGAATCATTTGTCACAAAACCTTCTAAGTTGGGGTCATATAGACTTCTTCATTAAAGGTCTCCATCGAGAAAGCGCGCTTTAACATCCATCCGGTGTAACCCATATCAAAATGAGCAACTAATGCCATGATCACTCTGAAAGAATCTTTGAGAAGAGACTGGAGAAAAAGTCACCATAGTCTACTCCTTCTCCGAGTGAAACCTTGGCTACCGGGGCCGGCTTTAAACTTTTCAACCTTTCCTTGTAGTCCCTTTGTCTTATACACCCATTCGTGCCTAACGGGTTCATGACCATCAGGTAATCCATCAAGTTCCCAAACTCCGTTATGCCTCATAGATTGAATTTCATCTCTCATTGCATCCAACCACAGCTTCGATTGAGGACAAGAAACAGCTTCTCATAAGTTATCAGTCAACAGAACTAATATCGTAGTCTATCTCCCTCCTATGCTGCACTAAATACCGGTGGTATTGCCGATCGCTCTCCCTGGGGCCGATTCCCATCGAGTGAAGTAATAGCCATATTCTCGCATTCTGGCCTGGGTTGGCTGACCGCTGACCGGTCGGGCCAATATCCGGCCTACGGCCTGCCATGGCCTGGTCAAGACGGGGTCGAGATTTACGCCATCAGTGACGGCGACCCACGCCGCCATCACCCACGCACGCGCCACGCTGCCGATCCGGCTGACCGGGTCGGTTGTCGATCGGGTATGCTAACGCCGCGATGAGACGCCAGCCGTCAGCGTGGATTCAGCTCACCTTCACGCCGCCGCCGCCCTTAGTGCGCTGCGGGCGCGCCGCGGGCGGCGCGTGAGGGCGTCCCGCCACCGCGACGGGCCACCCAATCGACGTGGATCGTCTTCGTCAGGTAGATTCCAAATATGCAAAATATTTAATTTACTATCAAACTCCGAACCGATGTAAAAGGCTGATTTTCATAAAACCCAAAAATTTTTTCTCCAATTCCTAGCTTGAATTTAACCATGGTCGGGCTCGATACCAACTCAGGATACGATTCTATCAATTCTAAGATAACCATGTTAGAACACAAAGCCATAATTTTAATGGAGAAAACCAAATACATACCTAATTTAATCCATGGTTTATCTTCTGATGCGTAATTGATGATCTCGCAAAGAACAACGACTCAAGGTCTTCTCCCAATTGACCACTAATCCTACTTTTAACGAGAACGCCTTCTCTCACCCATCTCTTAAAATATATTTCGTAAAACTAAATGTGAGAATTGCACGTATCCTTAGGTTTGGGAGGACTTAGGCTCTCTCTATATATTGAGTTCACCACTTTGCCCTCTCATCACTGCCAAGCCGCATTTCACTTACACACTAGCCAGCTGTTCATATGTTTTATTAAGAAGCCCAATAATCTCTACTTAATTAGGACCAAACTTAAATCCACTTTGTTTTTAATACAAAGCCCATATAAAGGAAAACTAACAGTTCCTCGATGTTAGTCCGACCGACGTGGATAAGTGGTGGTGCTGGTAGAAGTGTTGCTTAATGCGGTTTCCTACCGATTAGTCGGGTCGAGGCCGGCTTCTCGTTTATCTAGGCTTTCTTAAATCACCTTGTATCAGGAGGCTTGGTCTCTTCCTCTCGCTTTTTTTTGTTGCTATTTGTATACCCATGTGTGCTTTGTGCATCTTTTCTAGACGCTTTAATATATTCGCTGTGTTTTTACCTATAAAAAAAGGTCTCTAGGGCTTTACGAATATTTAAACGAGGTTGTTCAAGCTCTCTTCTTAATCATATGATTGATATGCAACAATCAGAAACCTATTGAATTAAATCCATGCAGCTATAGGAGTTCCCTTGTTTTGTGAGTTAATCACAGATATGCACAATCGCTTGCTCGTAGTAACTTGACACCATATGAAATTGGTTGATCGCCTCCCAAGCCGGATGCTGAACCTTCTCTCTTACTCAAAAAAAAAGAAAAAAGAAAAAGAAAAAAAGAAGGCCATCGATGTCTGCTTAAAAATTTTGAATCTTTTTAGTTTTGAAAAAATTGAAGCTTTTCATTAATTTCATATTAACATCATGCTATCCAATTTTCTTTAAAAAGAATTGAAAGGTCAAGACTTTTAAAGAAAAAGCAAGAATTTCTTAATTCAATGTACCTAGGCCCAACTTTACTTCGAGGCCTAAAAAGATAAATAATTTTTCTTGATGAATGATATTTGTGCCTTTGACCTGAAATCGAGTCTAAGAAAATGGGATATTTTAATTTTTACCTACTTAAAAAGACGTAAACTAGTCTCTTGTTTTATGATCCTCCAAATTTGTTTGGGGTAACATTTCTATAATGCAATTCTTTTTTGTGTTATTAAGCGTCGTCTTTTGGCATTAAATTTGTAATATACTATTGTGGTGGCATGTTCTGAACTCATTGCTTCATGCTGACACTGGATTCTGCCACAAGCTCACACCCTAATGCAACGGAGACATTAGTGACTTATAATATGAAAATAGATGGATGATAAAAGAAAACGAAAACAGTTATAGTGACTCTACCTCTTCATCTTATTGAACTTGAACACTTAGGATGTTTTTCTTTCATAGAGTGGAAAAAATGTGAAGGAAAATTGTTTTCTCATATTAGGACACTACATGTTATTGTGGCAAAGGAAAAGAAGGATATTTTCCTCTCCACTTTCCTTGAAATAATAAATTGAATTTTTCTTTAGAAAGGTGCGATGTTTAGGGAAAGTTCAATTCCTTCATGAGGTTAATTACTTGTCCTAACATTTTCTTGTGTAATTTTTTCTTCTTTCTCTCTTTTTTTCCCTTAACTTCCTAGAACTAAACATTGAGTAATAAAGGTTGAGAAAAGTACATCCGTAAAAAATTTTAAACTTTTTTCGCCTGACTTTTCCATGAATTAACCAAATAAAAGAAATGTTTTGTATTTGTTTTACTTATTTTCCTTATGTTTTCCTTATAAACACCACTCAATCTTCAAAGCTATGTTTAATGCCAAAGTATTAAACTAAAAAAATTAACTAATATTTTTTTTCATGTTTGAACAATATGAAGGTAAGAAAGTGAGGATGTAAGAATATTGGGGACAGGAAGGATAGATAAAGATTGTCCTCATTTTCTTTCTTTTTTGAAAGTTGTCCATACCTAAACTCTCTTCTAATTTGGTTTGCATCACCAACTCCTTAAGCTTCACAAGAAGCTCTTTCCTCCTTTTATCAATGTTAAACCACAAAATGCCTTTCTAGAAAGGTCATGATGTGAAAGGTATCCCTTTTTAATCTTATATGAACTTTTATTGTCAAAGGTAAAGTTGGAAGTCAAATAAGTTTTAAATTTTTTTTTTTTCAGTTCTTTGTCCTCGTTGGAACTTAACCTGGTCCCCTTCCTTATGCCCACCACAACCCTTAACCACTGAGCCAGGCCTTAGTGGCGAACTTTTGAGGGTTTTCATTTGAAAGATTCAATATTGACGCTAGCCAGCGATGATATGAAATTAGAACCTTATATATTTTTAGATGGGAACTTTTTACTTAAAACATTAGTTTTATAAACATAAAAGTTGAAAACTTTAAAGATGACACATGCTGTACTTACCAACAGCACATAAATACTTATCAAAAAGGAAAAAAAAAACACACATAAAAGTACATATCCCAAGTAAAATTTAAAAATAAAATTATATCTAAAATGTAAAAAGTTTATTTTGAAGAATAATGTAAAAAGTTTATATCTAGTCTTCAATCTTTTATATGGTATAATATAATTTAAAATCTTTAAATCCTATTGTCTTTCATGAAGTTGGTTATATATTATTCTATACTTCATCCTCCGATACAAAAGTGCATCTATACATATGAGCTCTATGTAGTTTTTCTTCTATATAAAAATGTATGGTACATGATACGTATAAAATAGAAAACTATGCATTTGCTTGAAGTTTAAAACCCAATGAATTTTACCACTTTCTTTTCTTTCTTTTTTTTGATTTTTTTTCTTTTAAAAATGAGCTCCTAGAGTTGTTTTGTGTTAGTTTCTTAGTGATGGGTGAGTCTAAGTGATTTTGACTTGCCTTGGATATTTTTTTCTTTACTTGACTCGGGCTTTATCGCTTTTGTTTGATTCAACAAATTATTTTTCTTCGCGAAAATACTTTTAACAATAAGAACATTTCAATATAAATAAAATCCTATATACTTTTCTGATTATAAGAAGAAAGCTGCTTCTAATTTCATTTTCAAAATCAAGAAAAAATTCAATAGTTATTTCGCGTCGAAATAGCTTAGCTGTATGGATCTGGCAAGTAACATTTATGCAAAAACACCGATTTCATGATTTTGCATTCTTTGATAATTTGTATGATATGTTACAGGTGCTAGATGAGCAGTATGGATCTGGAGGTGTTGGTCAGCAAGGAGTGGAGTTACTGCTTACTACATTATCCAAGATGTTTGGTTCATTGCAGGTGGCATACAAAGGTAATTGTCTTGGTTGTTATGAGATACACAGAGTCAGTTATCTTCAACTGTACTATGGCCCTTTTCTAAGCCCTTTACTTAAAAGAGCATAACTCTGCCTTACTAGTCTTTGCAATTATCAATACCGTGTTCGTTGTTTTTTTTTTCCTATTTTGGCAAGTAAATTGAGCTTGTTCTGATGTAACACCCTTTGACTTTGAACTATTTACTTAAACCCAGACCTCATCCCAAAAGATGTCTTAGATTGTAGCAATAATCTTGAAATGTTTCTATATATTTTGGATTTCCGAGTACATATTGCTTCAGTATCATGATTTAATTAAAATCAGTTCGGTTTGTAATATCTAAATGGAGTGACATTTGTCAATTGAACAGGGTCAAATTCACATAGAGCTGCTTCTTTAGTGGGACACCTCCTCATCAGCTGAAAAATGTTGATGATATATACTTTTCAGCCAACCACACGTTCACTGGCAGAAGTGGAAGATTCTCCTGATTTGACTGCTGCCATCAAAGTAGCATTGGTTAGAAACCCTTTTAGGTGTCGACTCTTTTAGGGGTGAGTTTTCATTTCTGTTAAGACCTTTTACTGATTTCTGCTTGAATTATATTATCTCTGGAAAAAAGAAAAATAAAACCCATAACTGCAATGCATTATACATATTTGTTTGGAACAATAAATCTGGAGTTCTTTGAAATATTTTATTATTACTTTGTCTAATAATCGATATGGAGGATGTGAAAAATGATAAAAGAAGACCTGACGAAATAGAGTTGCATTTTAAAAATTATTGTCGATTTTCTTGTTAGCAGTTAAAAAGAAAACCAGTAAGTTAAAAAGAAAACCATAAGTATATATGCACAACTAATCCTCACACCATGAGTAAATTAGTGATCTATCGAAGTAATCTTTCAGAGTTCTTTAGTTCTATAATATTAGTCTAACATACCCCCAAGTAACTACTCCATACTCTCAGGAATCTCCATCTTTGTGTCACTCAAAGGGCCTCCTCGAAATTAGAGCAGGATACAACCCTTTTCCAGGTACATGTTACTAATATTCGAAACAATTAAATTCAAGAACAACACCAATTAAATAAATTCAAGATTTCTAACTATGACATTCTTTCAACTTATGCAGAAAATAATAATTAACATCGATCCATTCCCAAAGGGAGCTCAGTCTTTCAAAACTGGATTACAAATAATAGTGACTAACTGATCAATAAAATTCACTGAAATTGCAATCGAACTGAAATAAATGAACTCTAGAAAAATTTCAAATTCCATTGACATCAAACAGTAATGAAAACTAAAATTTTACAATGAACCCAACTCGAAACTTCGCACTAGATCACTACTCAATTCCAAAAAAAAAAAAACTAACTAAAAAGCTGTTTCAAACTAAATCGAATTAAAAGAAATAAAGAAAAAAATATTAAGGGAGTCTCCAACACCCGTGGTTCCGGTGTTCATGAAGCTACTCATAGTGGCCTAGGTGCTGCTATTTATAGATTTTCAAATGATGGGTCATTTCGAGGTCGAAATCAGGATCCCTAAAAATTGTCCCAGTCAGGCTTCTTCGTGACATTTAAAAATTCATGTCGTGACATAGCTGCCATCTTTGTCCCCTCCACTTGAAAGAATTTGTTCGTGGCTCGCAGTGTTCACGCGACATAGTTTCGCATTTTTCTGAATTATGTTGCGACAGAAGTTCTACCGAATTGTCTCAGAATCGTCGTTTGAACACGATCGCCTTAAGGCCACGACACTTTTTAAAGGCTCTCGCGCCTTGAATACTTGAATGGTATGTCACGACATAAAAGCTTTGTTGCGACAAAGTTTCCTTCTTACGCTTTCGATTATGTCGCAACATAAAATTTATGCGATGTCATGACGTAGTTTACCCTTCAACCTCGCTTTATGTCATATGATGAATTTAATCTATTTTGCTTATACCGTGTCGTGGATCAGATACTCCCGTAAAATCCAAGATTTTGGATAAAGGGTAAAATAGAAATTTTTAAAAATCCCAATTTTTCTAGATCTCTGATGACGAAACCGACTCTTCCGCTGAATCTACCCCACTGTAAATTCTTACTACCACGTCGATTTTTCGTTGATTCCTGAGGGTAATGGATTTCACGCTTTTCATATGCAAGGCCCGACGACAATACATAGCATAGTTAAGATGCCACCCTACACCTCAAAATAAGTGCACACTTGGCATAGAGAAAGGAACTACCACATCAAACACATGGTAGCTGATTCCATACTGTCAACACGAAACGATGAATACGTCATAAAAGTTATAATTATAAAATAAAGGAAAATGGGATTAAAAAGAGCCACACACCGGCTTCTGAGTGAAGAGAGGAGTGAATTTCACGTTTGTCTCATACGTATAATGATTCAAAAAGCGAGAGAAAGTGCGGAGAAAAGAGAAATGGCAGTACGGTGAGAATTGGCAAATGAAATGAAGAAAAGTTATAAAAAGAAAAGAAAAGAAAAGAAAGCAAAAAAGGAAGTGGGAAAGGGGAGGAAGAAAGAAACTGGGATGCGTAAGGCTTTGTTCTTCAATTTTTAGAGAGTAATCTTCCTTCTCTCTAGATTTACAGCGATCCGACCGGGCCTGATTCCTTCGAGACAAGAAGTAAGGTTCTACACGAGAGGACAACGCGCGACTCCTGCTGAGTTTCTTCACTTCCAAGCAGGTGTGGATATTTTCCTACTTATTTACTTTAAATTCTAAAGGCTTTATAATGGTAGGGTTTTGTGGGAGGCCATGAAATATGTATTAGTTCCAAGCTTTGAATTAATGGTACGGATTCATGACCTGGCCAGATCTGACTGCAAGTGTTGTGAGTTTTAATTAGAAACTGAAAGTTTCTAGGTATCATGGTCACATGCGATTTATATGATTGGAACCAAATGGTTCATGTTTGCGAAGGGGCCGTGAAAAAATTGCTGAATGGTCCCGAAGCTGTGACCCAATTGTGTGTTATGGCTGTCAATAACATGCTAAGTTTGGAAATGTGATAACATTCATGCTTTGTGATGTATTAATGTTTTGTATGGAGGTAACGGTATGTATAAATTATAATTATCCATGGCGTAAATGTTTCATGTATTGTCTATTCATGCATGCAACATGAGGAAAATGCATCGGGCATCACGCATTTCATATGCACTTGGCCACATCGCGCCAGCTCCGTAAAAGGTACAGGTTTATTCATCTGGTGAGCCAGGAGTGGGTCGTGAACTCTCGAAAATGGGACAAAGTCCAAGGTAGATTCACTTATGTGTAAATGATCAAAAATGATAAATTACATGTTTGGGGCGGAGCAAGTCAGTAGATCCCCTGTGGTGAAAGTCCCACATACATTCACTGCTAGACATGAATCTCCTACGATGTAAGTTCGTGAAAATGTTGAAAAAGGCGTGCAAGGCCCCACGCGTAAAACCCTAACCGCGTCTACAAAATAGCGCTGAAAAGAATAAAAAAATCAGTTTTTGATAAATAAAATTGGAGGGTTTTCCAATGGTTTAGTCAGGTGTGTGACTAGTTTTATTTCACATTCGCATTCCAGGTGAGGGAGCTCTGGCCAGGGGACTCGTGTAAGGCATGAGGGGTCAGATCTCATGCATGCTATGCATATTTCATATAAAGAATAATTGTATGGAATGTGATTGATTGTTTATATATGTCATTGCATATGCATTTTAGCGGGAGTAACCCTCAGAGGAGAATTTTCTATCGGGCTACTTCACCCCGTCGTGGGACCCCCTTTCAGTACAAAGGACTGTCCAGTGGAGACTAGTGACGCCAGCAGAGGTATCTATCGAGAAGAAAGCCGAAATGCGCTTTAAGAAAATATTTTGTAAATATGTATAACCTTTTGTAGAACAAAACATGAAAACTATGAGAATATAGTTGAGATTTTTGTTATACGAGTATGGATGTAATGTGGGCCCCATGTGGCTATTTTACTCGTAATGCTGCCTCGGATACGATGTATAGAATTTCCGCAGGTTGACGGTAAATAATCCACACCCCGGATTGGGGCCACAATGACGTTTTCCGTTTTCTAGGCGCTTCAATTTATGTCACGACATTGTTTCCGATTGTCGTGACAAATATCTCTGCCTTCCACTCTTCATTGTTTCGTGACATAAATTACTGTGTCACGACATTCTTTATGTAGTTCTTCTCAACCTTTGTAGTGACAACAACTTCCCATGTCGTGACAGAGTTTCATCTCAACCTTATAAGCCAGGCCTCGTCGCGACATAAAACTTTTCCGTCAGCGACATACTCTTTTTTGCCTCATGATGTTATATATTCGAACTTTATGTCGCGACATACTTTGGAAAATGTAACGACATATTTCCTAATTGATCTTGTCATTTGTTGAAATGTTCATTTAACATATCGCGACCAACTTGTCTTGACTTGTTTCATTACTCTGCCATTTTCTGTCACGACATAGTTTTGTTTTGTCGCGACATTCTTTCTTCCCTCTTCAGCTCTTTATGTCGCAACATAAGTTTGATTGTTGTGACAATTCTCTACTGCCATTTGGTTGAATCAATGTCACAACAGAGTTAAGGAATGTCGCGACATTCTTCTTCAAGAACTTCTCAAAGAATGTCGCGACATAAAAATTCATTGTCAAAACAAAGTTTTGTCTTCTGATTTCCATTATGTCACAACATTCATTTCTTTTGTCGCAATATTTATCATTGCTGACATAGCTCGGCTAGTTACCTTGAGATTGTGTCGCGACATTCTGAAATTATGTCACGACATTTATGCCTTAGCCAATTTTCTGCTTTTCTTATTGGAATTGTTTCTTTTTCATTAAAAACCTGCAAAACACAAAGTTAGTGAATATTCCATAATTCAGCATTAAAATGAATCATAAACTTCTAAAAATATGCCAGAAAAATGGACAAAAAATATATGAGTTTAGGGCTCATCAATAACTCCTCAATATAATCATCGATCTATTATAACCCCATCAATACCCTCACCCATTATCTTGTCCCAAAGCACATAGTGAACACACTTGATCACCTAGGGGAAGGAGGAGTGATCAAGGTAGTAGAAGTGTCAGGAGCCCCACCACTCAACTGAAGCTGTGAAAAAAGCCGATGCAGGCTAACATGCTGGATATCAATAAGCTCATCAATCAATCCATCGTGATGCAATAATGGCTCTAAAGCCCTCATAAAATAGTCAGTTAGCTTCAAACTATAAGGATGAATAGGATAGTCAAATGGAATGTGATGAAGTCAAGATTTGACCCTCTCATGGCCTAGCTATGCCATGCATCGAAAATCTGCCTCTACGGGTACAAATCCCAAGCCAAGGAGTGGGTCATGGTCCAAAACTATGCTAAACTCGCTACGACCATACTGATGACACCCTAAACCCAAAACTGTGCATAAAATGACATGCCCCCATCATGTCTAAAACGACTCCGCCACTATGCCGATTTAAATACATGGGATTCTGACTGAACAAATCCCTTACCGACGGTCCGTACCCTCATCAAAAGTGAATCTAGTCATAAGAAAACCCATCACCCCCATGGCTAATCTCCAATACTAGCTCATAAGTCAAATGTGCCCCACCTGTAGATGAAATAGTGATCACTTAACCATCATGAATGAACTTCACTTTCAAATGAAGGGAAGTTGGGATAGCACCAGCACTGTGAATCCATGGGCATCCTAAGAGGCTGTGCTTAACTACAGTGGATCCTCAAACCTCAAAACCACCTTGTAATCAACATTCAAGAGTCAAAGTTCCCATCACCTCTCTATGAGTACCATCATAGCCTCATTGTCTGTAGATGGCTTAAAATCCCCGCCCATATCCTAGAGCACACACATGCGGACGTGACATTTAGAAGTGCATCCATTGTCTAAGAGGACATATGGAACACGACGCCCCAAATAACCAACTGATATATGAAAAGGTCGAGTGTGGTCTAAACCCTCCTGAGGTAAGTCATCCTCAGAGAAAACAATGCAACTAGCTCGACCAACTGTGAGCATATGTATCAGGCCCTTTGGTGATGTGGTCATGTCAACTCGAATTTGACTCAAAGCCCTAATCAAAGTCTCTCTATGGGTGGTAGATGAAGCTAACAAGCTTCAAATAGAGATACGAGCCTGTGTACTTTGTAGTTGCTTGAGGATCTCATCATTCTTTCTCACTGTCTCGTCTTTAGTAGTATCAGGATCTATAGGCTGAGATGGAACTGGAGGCTACTGTTTGACCACACTACCTCCTCTGATAACATTCTGAATCTCTGGTGTATCAAATGTCCCTCGGCGTGGAGTCTAAGTAAAAGGAGTCTAAACACTATAACATCACAAAGTCATTGCCTTGGTGTTGGGATCCAAACTGGAGTGATGCTTGACTTTGAAACGATATGTGCGTGAATCTGCTGGCCTGGAAACGCCTCATGAACCTTGTCATCGCCATAACCATCATCAAATACTATGGACTCCAGCCCCTGATCATCCCATGACAACATATGGATGCGATCATCAAACTCAGCAAAATCAATAGAGCGGAATACCCCTCCCCGCCGGAGAGGGAACTGATGTGTAGAATATGTTGAAAGGGGGTTAGAACTAACACTAGGCTACCCCAACTGCACAATACCTTGATCAATCAAATCCTGAATAACATGTCTCAAAGTATGCACCAATTCCGAGTATGTCCAAATGGTCATGGGTGCGTAATGTAGGTCCATTCAAAATGACCAATAACCTACTACTGGCCCCGCTACCGGATCAAGCAATCCAACAATCATCAATGTCTATAAGACCTCACCCAATGTCATGCCTAGTGGTGTAAAGTGTCTGAGTTGCTAGGCCATTATGTAGAAAACTACGGCTCTGGTGTCCAAGATTGTTTAGGTGGTCTCCAACCCCGCAGCGTAAAACTAAGTGTAGTGGAGTGTATGGAGCTAGTAACCTAAGCGGCTAAGCTGGTATGAAAGGTCTATCCTGAACTGAACTCTGCGCATAGGAAGCCTCGTGTGGCCAAATAGATGCATACTGAGGCTTGGGTGCCCCCTGTCTGAATGAACTGATGGCTCCTACCTCCCCTGATCTATATAATCCATATGGCTTCTTCCCCTTACTATCTGAAGAGGAAGAATCCAACCATAAACCACACGCCCTACCATCCTCGATACCATACAATGCCCCTTCAAAGCCCTATAATCCATAATCGCATTCTCATAAGATGTCTAGCATAATTCAGTCAGAAACTCCCTCACGATCATGCTAATCTGCTCCCTCTCATGGACTCCGTCAATTATCTAAATAACCTTCTCCTCCAACGGAGATGAAATTATAGCCGCCTCATGGGCTCCTTGCCTCATAGCCTCTTCAACGAGCATATGGGCCCTCCGTCGTATACCGCTCCATGTCGTGAATTGGGTTTAGGTGGCGCGGGGATCACAGTGTGCACAATCAAATCCATCCCACACATCCATACCCTCTAAAAATCTCAACTGTCTAAGCATTTTCTCTACTCTCTATATGTAGTCATCAGAAGCACCAGTGGTCTAAACTGGAACAAATAAGGTGGAGTCCAAGTCGAACCAAAAAGAATGCTGCTATAATGAAACTGAAATAAGCAATCCATTACTATGCACAAAACTACCCCACTGAAACTCAATACTCAAATCAATCTTTGTATACCCTCGAGAGGAAACCAAAATGGAGAAATCTAGATCCATATCATGACTAAACCAGCCCTAAAGGCTCACAGATGCACCCACGTGTAGGATGGAAGCCATAATCAATAGGATCTAAACTCAACCTAGAAGGTCAATGATAGCTCTAAAAGACAAGGGTGTGTGCGGGTCTTTTTTTAAAAAGGGTCCTGTGAAGGAGTTATTGCACTCCCTCCAAAGGGTACACATCTGAAGAGATGGGCTCCCTTCCATAAAGGCCATCTACCCTCCACACACATGCACTTCCTCGACATCCCCATGACGACCTATGGTAAAGGCTCTCACTATTCTCAGCACTCAGGGATAAACTAAGTGTACAATGAACATGTGGGTGCATCCGAAAAACCTAAATGACATCTAAAACAAAAGAAAGCACACCAGTCACATAAGTATCCTAAAATCTAGCTCTGGGCTTTACAAGTCTTCAAAGATCGGACTCCTCAACATCTATTATGTTAGCCACCTCCAAAATGCTCTTAAACATGGATATAACCCATCCCTAGACCTTACTCCTAGTCACTAGCTCGGTCAACGAGCAAACAAGGATCAACAAGCCTCCAATCAAACACACAATCAAGAAAGATAGATCGACCGAGACTAAGGATTTGGAGATAAGGGGATACATGTGTGTCCCACATAGACCTGCAACATGCAATCAAGCAAGTGAGAGATAGTCATGTAACAGTTAGTCATGCAAAGAACATGTACATCATCCATATCTACACATAATCTAAGCAAGAGTATAAGATGAACGAGGTGAATATATAACAAAAACAACATGCTAAAAGAGGTAATCAAGATGAATATACAATGGAGATAATCAACATGCCAAGGCAAACGAGATAACCAATCAATCAAAATGTACATGTGTCAGGATGAGTAGAGTAATCATAAAACAATGAGGAATCAACATGCTTTGATAAATAAAATATCCAACCAATATAATCAACTAGATCATGACAAATGAAGTATGCAAAAATAAGAGTATACATGTAAAAAATGAGATAAAACATCATATAGTAAGAGGAAGTCAACATGCTATGAGAATAGTCAACTAAAACAATCAACACATCAAAATAAGTAGAATATACAACAATAATAAAATAATAGGTGTCAAGGTGAATAGAGTGAGCATACCACAAGAAGCAAGTGATATAACAAGATGAGTAAAAGAATCAACCAACAAAGTCAACCTACCAATATTAATAATACAACAATCAAGCATGTGAAAGGTACAATCAGCAAATCAAAATTCTTAATGTGCTACTAATAATCAAGTATACAAAAAATACAAAAATGTGGTATCTATCAATCAACTAATCAACAGCCACATTTTCCCCAATTTGTATTCAAGTTTGACCTTCACTATCCTCAAATGAGTCGCCATTTCAGGAACTCCGTGAGATTCGCCATTATGCGCTTCCACTAAAACAGAGACTGTTTTTATTTTTAAAACGATTTTAGAAAATGGTTTGGAGTTGCCACTTATTTTTGTTTTATTTTAAAAAGGGAAAAAATAAGAAAGAAAAACCCCAAATGTGAACTCTAATAAGAAAATGTGTCCGTAAAACCGAGCCTGTGTCGTGTCAAGTTACTATCTGGGAAGGTACAATGGAAGTGTAGCACTCCTCTAAGCCCCTAAAGTCGGGTCTTTACTAAACAAACTAAGAAAATATGGTTTTTGACTAATCAACTAATGAATATCGAAGATAAGCAATAATAATACAAAAACATGCAAGTCATATATAAATAAATGCAATCATAAAGTCGATGAGAAAGTGAAATGTATCATGCATATCTTGAAGCACTATCAACTAGAAACAATGTTAGTACAATAATAAAATACAAAATATTCAAAATCGATTAGAAATTAGGTTATAGATCGGATGTCAAATTATTCATTAAAAAGATATATAGCATTGTTGGACCTCACCTAAGCCCATTTATATATTACACAAATTAACTCCCTACTATTACATTTTATAGGAATTGTAGAATTAATCATGTGTATGGAATGTTTGAAAACTGGTTTGAAATCGAGAATTTGAAACTTTGAAGTTTGAAAATTGAGAATTTTGAAATGAAATTGAAGTTTGAGAATTTTGAATTGGAATTTTGGAAATTGGATTTTGAAATTAAGAACTTGAGTTTTATAAATTTGAGACTTGAAAATTTGGAATTTGGAATTTAAAATTTGAAATTGGAAACTTGAAAATTTGAAATCGGAAATTAGGGTACTTTGAATTTTGAAATTAAGGCACTTGAATTTTGAAATTGAGAATTTTTAATTTTGAAATTTGAGATTTGGGAAATTTAAGTTGGAAATTGGGTGACTTGAATTTTAAATTGGAAATTTGAAAATTTTAAATTTGAAAGTGAGGGACTTTAATTTGGAAATTATGGCACTTGAATTTTGAAATTCGGAATTGGTAATTTGGGAATCGAAAACTTGAAAAATTGAAATTAAAAATTGAGAGACATGAATTTTGAAATCAAGGCACGTTGATTTTTGAAATTATAAACTTGAAAGATTGAAATTAGAAATTGAGAGACTTTAAGAATTTGCAATTTTGAAATTGGAACCTTGAAATTTTGAAATTTGAGATTGGAGGACTTGAATTTTAAAATTGAAATTTTGAATTTTAGAAAATGAGAAATTTGGAATTTGAATTTTGAATTTTGGACACTTAAATTTTAAAAATTGAGAAATGAAAAGTTTGGAACTTGAATTTTTAAAATTTTGGGATTTTAATAAATTAAGGGTGGTGATGATTCATGTTAAGAAAAACAAATTGAATTATTAAAAAAACATCAACAACCAATTTAATTAAATAAAACAAAATCAACAATATACTTATATGAAACTAAATAAAGACTTATAAATTAAACCACTAATTAAATATAACAATAATTAAAAAAATATAAAACAATTAATTAAAAAATATCTATATAAAAAAAAATTTCTAAATAAAAAGAAAGTCAAGAAAACTTACCTAGTAGATCAGAAGCTCCTGGGTCAATCGCTCCTGCCGAGACTGCTTAAAGTTGGGATCGTTTCCCAAAATTGGGACCTTCTGCTCAAATTAGTTAAACTTATAAACCAACTCATCCTCACTTAAAACAAAACTTATAGACAAATTTGGGTTTCCACTGTAGGACTATTGTCAAAAAAACTTTTCTCCAAAAATTTCTAAATATAGTCATTAGGGCCTTTACTTTGGTGGAAAGGTCATGGTTTCCCTTTCTTTCTTCTTCCTAACCCAAGGAGGAGATGCTCCTTTTTATAGGGAAAGAGAGACATCTCTCCTTAGTTAATTTCCAATATGGGATTACCTCCCATAAATGAAGAAACCTCTAAGCCTCCAAATTTTAGGGGTCTACAACATGGTCTTTTGTTTGATCCCACCCTGCATAGTTTACCTTGAGATTTGGATTTTCTTTGGTCATACTACAATCCCACATCGAAAGTTGATGGGGAATTAAATGTTTTTATAAACAATTATCACTCAAAGCTGGGAGTAGTTTGGGTCACTATTAAATGCCAATTTTAATTTCGGCTTGTTTGGTTTGCTTTTCAAGGGAATTTGTCAAAGTTTAAATCATCATTAAACCGTTTCTGCCTCTTTAACAAACAGATAATCAGCTACTTCGCACAACTTGATCGGCGGTTTGAAGAGTTTATGCCCGACTTGAGTGGTAAACAGTTCTGAAACATGGTTGATCAGCAATTTTTAAAACATTGGTAATAATTCACATGATTTTGGCATCTAAAAGGAAATTCGTGCCTCAAATTAGCTCCATAATTCGTGCGCAATGAAAGATCTATTTTGATGAGTTTTTAGCTTGTAAATTGTATAATCAAAGTTACCAATTATTGTGCAAATCATTAGTTATCTTTATAATTGTTAAAATATAAAGAATAAGCGTCTAATAAGGAAAATAATGAATTGTCTTCTTTTTGCTTTGGTAGTTTTTCAATTTCAGTTTTGGCAATTTGATTGTCAAGATTGAATTTCAACAAATTTTCATTTCTTTCTTAGTTAATAGCAACTTTTCCTTTTTTTTCTTAGTCAATATAAATGTCCTAAGCTCTCCTTCGATGTATTTATATATTGATGAATAACAATTTTTTTGTGAGGTTTTTTATATTTTATGGTTTTTGTGATAAATTTCTAGCTTATCAAGGTTAATTCCTTGTAATAGGGGAAAAGGTTACTTTAATTTGTTTTGCAATTTTTGGATTCCCTATGACAGGACCGAGAGAGAATGCACTTGTTTTTAGTATTTGTTTGCATCAATTTACTCTTGAAACAAATTATTCAAAAACAAAAGTAAAATACCTAAATTAGGAATTAAAATAAGTAAATTTAAAAGCTATGAATTGAAACACTGGTGCTAAGAAATTTTAGACCGCACATGGAAGTGGCCTAGCGTCCTGAGGTGGAAGAATGATAAGACTATATTATCCATTTCAGTGCATGAGCAACAGAATAGTATAGTCTTTTTTTTGTAGCATTTCTATTCATTTTGCATTATACGCTATTCTTGGATTTGAATCTGACTTCAGAACTCATCCTATCACTTACTGGACATAAAGGATAAAAGGAGTTGTTGGGAGTTGTTACAACTTCTGAACGACTGCACAAACAAAACCAATTTTAAAAGTGGGAGAATACTGGTTGATTCAATGGTATGCAAATAATCTAAGTAGGAGTATAAGATGAGCAAGGTGAATATACAACAAAAACAACATGCTAAAAGAGGTAATCAAGATGAATATACAATGGAGATAATCAACATGTCAAGACAAACGAGATAACCAATCAATCAAAATGTACATGTGTCAGGATGAGTAGAGTAATCATAAAGCAAGGAGAAATGTATGCTTTGATAAATAAAATATCCAACAATATAATCAACTAGTCATGACAAATGAAGTGGCAAAAATAAGTATACATGTAAAAATGAGATAAAAACATTATATAGTAAAGTCAACATGCTATTGAGGAATGATCAACTAAAACAATCAACTTTATCCCAAAATAAGTGGAATTATCAACAAAATAAAATAATAGGTGTCACGAATTGGAATACGGTGGGCATACCACTGAGAAGCAAGTGACATAACACGATGAGTAAAAGAATCAACTAACAAAATCCAGCCAATAATATTAATAATACAACAATCAGCATGTGAAAGTACAATCGATAATCAAGGCTCTTAACGTGCTACAGTAATCAGAGTATACAAAATACAATGAGGGTATCTATCAAATCAACTACAATCAAAAGCCACATTTCCCCAATTTGTATTCAGCTTGACCTTCCTGTCGTGAGTCTCCGTTTTAATGGAACTCTATTTAGCTGTATGTGTTTCCACTAAAATTGCGAGACTCGTTTTTATTTTTTAAAAACCATTTTTAGAAAATGGTTTACTGGAGGTCTCATATTTTGTTTTATTTTTAAAAGGAAAAAATAAGAAGACAAACCTAAATAACAACTCTTATTAAGAAAGAACGAAGTATAGGAAAAAGGAAACTAGATTCTAGGTTCGAGTCAAGTTATATAGAAAGTGCATTGAAAATGTGCCCTCTCTGGCCTAAAGTGCCAGTTCTCTACTAAACAAACTAAGAGAAAATATGGTTTTGACTAATCAACTAAACTAGATATGAAGATAAAAGCTAATAACAATACAAAAACATACAAGTCATATATAAATAAATAATCAAGCAAAGTCAGATGAGAAAATTGTGTATCTGGGCAGCATATCTGAAGCACTCTCAATTAGAAACAATGTTAGGGCAATAATAAAATACAAAATATTCAAAATCGATTAGAAATTAGGTCATAGATTGGATGTCAAATTATTCATTAAAAAGATATATGGCATTGTAGGGCCTCACCAAGTATTTATATATGCAATTAACTCCCGATATTACATATTTTTATAGGAATTGTAAAATTAAATCTCATGTTTGGAATGTTTGAAAACTGGTTTGAAATCGAGAATTTGAAACTTTGAAGTTGAAAGTGAGGTACTGAAATAAGTGAAGTTGAGAATTTTAATTGAAGCACAAGTGGATTTTGAAGTAAGAACTTGGGTTTATAAATTTGAGACTTGAAAATTTAGGTCAGATTTCAAAATTTAGAGTGGAAGTGGGCGAATTGGATTTTAAGATTATGTCACTTGAATTTGGGGGTGGAAACTTGAAAATTTGAAATCGGAGATGGGTGCTTTGAATTACAAATTAAGGCACTTGGATTTTTAGGTGAAGAATTTTAATTTTGAAATTTGAGTTGGGGAAATTTAAGTTGGAAATTAGGTGACAATTTTAAGTGGAAATTAATTTTAAATTTGAAAGTGAGGACTTTAATTTGGAAATTATGACTGAATTACTGAGAAATTGAATTATTGAACTTTGAAGTCAACAGAAAAATTGAAATTAAAAAGAATTAGAGGCTTGAATTTTGGAAATCATAGGGCATGATTTTCTAATTATAACAAAAGGTGAAATTAGAGATTAAGAACTTAAATTTAAATTAGGGATGATTAGGATGCTGAAATTAAGAATTTTATTTTGAAATTGGAACAGCAATGTGAGGAATTGAGATTTTGAGGACTTGAATTTTAAGAATTAAATTTGAATTTTAAAGGAAATGAAATTTTGTGAATTTGAATTTTAATTTTGAATTTTGATTTTTGTAATTTTAATTAAGAAATGAAAAAAAGTTTGGAACTTAATTTTAAATTTTGGGATTTAATAAATTAAGGGTGGTGATGATTCTGTAGTATTCAAAAAAAAAAATTAGTAATAAAAAAAACATCAACAACCAATTTAATTTAAATAAACAAAATCAACAATATATATTTTCAAGGGAGAAACTAAATAATAAGACTATAAATTAAATAACTAATTAAATATGGCAATAATTACAAACTAATTTAAAGAAAATATCCATATAAAAAAAAGAGAGAATTCTAAATAAAAGAAGAAATAAAGTCAGAAAACACTAGTAGACGAGCAGCTCCCCAAATAAGTACTCCCAAGCCAAAACCATTTCTAAAGTTGGGATCGCTTCCCAAAATTGGGACCTTCAAGTCCAAATTATTAAAACTTTTAAACTATGCTCATCCTCCCTTAAAACAAAAACTTATAGACAAATTTGGGTTTCCAATTGAATACTATTATTCAACTTTCTCAAAAAATTTAAATAAAGTTTTATTAGGGCATCTCATTCTTTGAGTGAGGAAGGCCATGATTTTCCACCTCTTTATTCTTCCTAATAAAGGAGAGATACACCTTTGAGAAAGAGACATCTCTCCTTGATCTATTCTCTCTATTTGTGAGATTACTCTCTATAACAGAAAAAACTCCTAAGCCTCAAGCCTCCCAAATTTTAGGTGTCTACAACATGGTCTTTTGTTTGATCCACCTGCATAGTTTGCACCTTGAGATTTAGATTTTCTTTGGTCATACACAATCCCACATCGAGAAAGTTGATGAGAAAATTAATGTTTTATATTCAATCACTCAAGCTTTGTTAGTTTAGATCTGTTAAATACTGACAGCGGGGCTTGTTGGTTTGCTTTTTCAAAGGGAATGTCAAAAGTTTAAACCATCATTGAACCGTTTTGGTTCTTTAACAAACCCCATGGTTCAACGATTTACCAGCAATGACGGTTGGAAGTTTATGCCCCAACTTGAGTGGTACAGTTCTGAAACATGGTTGATCAATTTTTAAAACATTGGTAATAATTCATAATTTTTGGCATCTAGAAATTCATTATAATTAATATAATTAGATCTTTGCATGACTGAAAATCTATTTGATGAGTTTTGGCTTGTAAGTTGTATAATCTAACACTAAATTATTATCTAAATCATTGTTAATATACAATTATTAAATACAAAGAATAAGCGTCTAATAAAATAATGAATTGTCTTCTTTTTGCTTTGGTAGTTTTCAATTTCAGTTTTAGCAATTTGAGTGTCAAGATGAATTTTAGAGTTTTTCATTTCTTTCTTAATTAATAACGAACTTCTATCTTTTTTCTTAGTCTAATAAATGTCTAAAAGCTCTAGTGATGTATTTATATATTGATGAATAACAATTCTTTTGTATGGTTTTTGTGATAAATTTCTAGTTATCAAGGTTAATTCATATATCAGGAAAGGTTGCTTTAATTTGTTTTACAGCTTTTGATTCCTATGACAAGGGGACCGAGGCTGTCTTAATTTGTTTTTCATATTTGTTTGCATCAATTTTACCTTGAAACTCAAGTATTCTAAAGACACAAAGTAAAATACCTTAAATTAGGAATTAAAATAGTAAATTCGAAAAGCCAGAATTGAAACACGATTGCCAAGAAAACTTTCGGATGGCACATCGATGGCCTAGTTATATTATCCATTTGTGAATGATAAAGGAATATGAGGATTTAAAAGTGGGAGAATACTGGTTGATTCTAGCTATTTTAATGCAAATGTAAATGTTTGGGCAGCATGGAATTTCAAGAGGAGAATTTTTAACACCGTAGATAATACAAGCAAGAATTTAGACGGTCAGATTACAGAATTGAAAAGAAACAGAAAGAAAAGAACAGCAGATAAAATAAGGTTGTCAGGAAAAGACCAGTCGTCACGGCATCAATATATTGATGTTGATCATATCCATCACCGTAGATCTACTCGCTTCTTCTCCAACCGCTGGCTATCCGCTCTCACCACGCATTCATGTTCAGCAAACGTTAAACTTTCTTCTGCTTGCTTAAAAACACACGTTTATTGTTATTAATAACGCAAGCCTACTATCATCATATGTGTGGTCCTTATATATAGATTACACTTAAATTCAAAGAACTTGCATTGCATGGAAGATTGGGCTTACTCATTCGAATAATTCCAAGGATCCCATCCGGCTGGAACAATAATATTGGGCATCTCAATAGTCTTGTAGAGATATGACCCTGGAATACTCCCTCATGGTCTTCCCAAGAAGGCCTGTCCATCACCCTTCACTTTGTTCTTTGAACACCAAACCATTCAGCTCCCTTTGGATTATCTCTTCCTTGAGCAGTTATATACCCCGAGCCGGAGCCACACAGAGCTTTTCCCACAACTGATATCGCATTTTCTACAGTAATTAAAAAGAAAAAAAGAAAAAGAAATATATTCTATATACACACACTTACATAATAATATTAATAATCATTATTGCAATGGCATTTAAGAAAAAAAAAAAAAAAAAAGATCCTTCCTTCTGTTCCTTCCTACTATACCCCTCATATACAAATTATTGGCCAGCTCCAAATATGATCGACTGTGGATAAACAGTGCTTAAAGTAATGGAGCCTTCAAAAATCCACAAGTGTCTTAGAACACCATATGGGAGATCCGCATCCGTAAAGGAAGCCCTGTCCCCCAAATATCGCAGCGCCACGCTTACTTTCCTTAGTTTCTGCTTTCAGCACCGGCCAGGTTGTAATTGTTCTGTTGTTTCATGCATGATTCATGATTCATGATTATTTTCATTTTCCCATTTTCCGTTTCATTATAGTATGTATGTATGACTGAATATTGATGACTGACTAATTAGTAATTACCACATAACATACTTACCTTCACTGATGCTCATTACATCATGAAAAAGATGAGACTGCGAATGTCGAATGATAAGCCCCAAACAATAAGTTCTCTTCCTCCATCTCATTAGAAAAGGAATGACATCCTTTGGGACTACCACCTTTTCCCTGCCGAGCGAAATGTCTTAATATATTTGTTAATCGCTGTCCAACACATGCATCTTTTTTTCTCTTTTCTTTTCTGCCTGCTCTGCTCCGCAAAACAATAAATAAATAAATTACAACTCAGACCTGTAAACTCCAGCCTTGACATGGATACAGACCCAACGATCATTGTTTGATGGAACAGAATCGATGGCCGACTGAATGGTTCTGAAATTGCCATGTCCAGACTGGTCCACTGTGATTGTATGATATTGTATGCCGCCATCCTTGCTCACTGCTTCTTGCACTTGGAAAACGATGAACACAGCAAGTACCGCACCCATTGACCATCAATGAGACGCCATTTTTATTTTTATTAAGTACAGAAACTGAAAGGAAAAGATTCAGTGCATTTAAAGAGGATTGTAACGCCTTTTGGGAGAAAGCCAAGGTGGGTGTTGATTTTGAAGGAAGAAAAATTTAAATAAATCCCAAATAAGTCGATGTTAAGATCTTGAATTGAAAAGGTGAAAAGAAATTGGTAAAGTATAGTTGGATGTAAAAAGAAAAAGATTATATGATGATCGTATATCTTAACATATTATTTTAGGTGGGTTTGGGAGTTAAAGGTATTGATTGGGTTTTACAAAGAAAATAAAATAATAAAAAAGTATAATTTATATTGTGATGATGTACACTGGAGTAGGGTTGAAAAGTTAAGGAAATTCTTTCAAAAAAAAAAAGTTTCAGTAAAAATATTGTCATGAATATTTGGTATATGCAAGTGAAAAAAGACAAAGGTTTATAGGGAAACGACAAAGGGACATACTGCAAAGGAATAGAAAGCAGCTTGTGGTGAAAAAAAACCAAAGACATATGGTTATGGTTCATATAATTAAATATTTAAAAAAATTATGGCTAAAAACAGCTATAAAAGTATGTGTTGAAAACCTAGGTATAGGATGTTTAGAAAATTCCAGATTATGATGGATGCTTAAAAATATAGGTTTAGATATTCAAAATTTGTTTTTTTTTTTAAAAATAAATAAATAGTTGAGGATAATTTTTAGAAGAAAATAATAATAAACAAATATGATATGTTTGGAGAGTGTATATATATTTTATTAAATTGGATATTTAATAAGATTTGATAATTTATTTAGGTAAGGAATGTGATTAGAGGTAATTATTGAGTAATTACAAGAGACAAGATATGTTAATAATACTTGTTAGAATGGTTATTTAGATATTAATATAATTTAAAAAAGATTGTGTAAGTAATTATTCCTGAAGTAAAAAGATTTGTTTAAGATTAAAAAATACAAAAGTAATGCATAAATAAAATATATGATCCATAAGGTTTTGAAAGTTGTATTGAGTGGCTCACCTTGACCTCAAATTTAGAAATCGTCAAGCTGCACCTTGGATGAAGCGATCGTAAAAGTAATGTAGACCTTCAACATCCGCAGTGTCTTGAACCTGTAGAAACATCCATAAAGTACGTCTAATATCATAGCGCCGGCTGGCTTCAGCGGATTGCTAATTTTCTTGGCAGCGGAGTTGTAATTCTATTCTGACTGTTCATGCATGATTCGTGATTCATGATTATTTTCATTTTCCCATTTTTCGTTTCATTAATTGTAGTATCGCCTTGACAAATATTGATGACTAACTGGTGGTAATTACCATAAAGCATGCTTTTGTACGAAATTATCGACCATCATAGAAAGCGGGACTCACGAGGATTGTAGCGCCTTTGGGGAGAAAGCCAGCAGATGTCGCGTATTAAAATAGCATAGTCAATTTACCTTTTGTTTTCATTTCTTTTTCCTTATGCTCAAAGATTCCCTCCAACCATGCAAAAGGAAAAGGCATATCTTATTTTATATTTTCTAAGGAAAGTGAAGGTGAGGTACTTTTATTACAGAGAGAAGAGATGTTTACGGCGCATATATCACCTGATGTGAGCACAAAACTAGTGATTATAATTTGAATAAGACCATAATTTGACGTGGGAGAGCAATGAATTATAAATTCAAGAACTATAGGGTAGGAACAAGTTAGAGTTTTATTGAGAACATAATATTATTTTATAACATATATTTATGGTACAAGGTTGATTGGCGCTATACAAATGTATCAGTAAATTAGAATGAACACTATTCACTCCAAAGGGATGTTACCTTTTTATACTTTTAGAAATGGGTTAATTCTGTAACAAATGTCTTTGATGAGTGGTAATAGTATACTAAATTTGATCGTAGACTTTTAGTCGTATACTAAAAATAATGCATAGTAATAAGATGAGATAAAAGTAATATTTATTTTGAAATAAAATTATATTTATCCATTGATTTGTTTTAGTTCATTTGTTTTTTATTGTTGTTATTTTAGTAATGGGAGAGGGTGTTTCAAATAGATGATAGAAAATCTTTTTCAATAAGGAAATTGAAACTTTAGTATAATTTTAATATATAATAGAAAAATTAATACCATTGGGGGAAAAGAAAATGATGAATATTAGATTAATATTTATTATTGGTAAAATATTTTATAAACTATATGTATTTTAAAATATTCATTGTTTTATTATTAAAAAACTATCTCACTTTTTGTTATAAATATTTGAAAAAAAAATCAAAAATATTGGCTTTCTTAGTAATTAAAATAAAAAACAATGGAAAATAAAGTTATGTTTGACTCAGTATTTTAAACATAATTGTTCTCTAAAGCAATGCGTTAGAACATAAAGTGACTAAATGTTTTGATATTTTATGTATAATATTTTAATTTTATCATTATTATATTTATATGGTTATTTCTCATTAATTTTAAATTTTAATAAAAATAATTTAAATATTTATTTATCTAAAATACTTTAATATCTTTATGATAATGAGTATTTAAATATATTATACAACTTGTTCATATAGGCAAATTATAGCTTTCAAAGTTTAAAAAAGTTAAACATCTAGAAAATGAAAGGGGTCCAGTTCAGATCTGTTGGAGCGTTTATTATATATCATTCAGTAGTGCTCAGCTTCGACCCATTGTTTGGCCAACACGAACTAAGGAAGCGTGTCTTAAGAGTGGGTTGGCATCTCCTCCGGAAAGCGCGGTGGCGCTGATGGGGAGCACAGAGCCCATAGCGATGTCTAGACTGCAAGGCTTGAAATAAGGTCGAAAACTAAGCCTGGTGGACCTGAGCGGGTATTGAGGAGGTCGTTGATCTCGATATGTGTAAGAAAGGAAAACCTCTATGTTCGCGTCCGATATGATCATGAGGAAAGAAGGATACGTGGTGCAACCTCCTAATTATCCTCAAAATATTCGGTGTGATAAACCACAAGAAAAATACACCAATGAAGATCAGCCGTATATCTCAGTGGGAAGTCATCGCGATCATCTTATAAATATCGAGCAACGCCGCGCGATGATGCCGATCTGCTGCCGAGTTCGTTCACGCGTTCCGTGCCGAAAATGACCCCAAATCGGGCGTGACCGCGCGCTCTGGCCCGGACCATCCGTTCATTGCGAGTTTGCTGGTTGTGATGATCCAGCCGTGGGATAAGACGCGGTCCTGTAGGCTCGACGATGCTCCGATAGAAAGCGCCATCAATTTGACATGTCGTAGGAAGGCGATTGTTCGCTACAAATAGAGCGTTTTCGATGACGGCTGATGGTGTGGATGAAATTTCAAAAACATGGCGAGAGTCACGTGTCCCGAAAGACGTGAACCAGCGAGACGGCGTCGATAGAATGCTGTCGGGGAGGCGTTCGCCGGGCTCTCGCGCTAGTAACGAGGAAGCTCTGCCGTCGTCGTCGGCGCTTGCTAGGCGTTGGCGAACTCATGGGGCGGGTGCCCATGACCATAGGGTGGACACGAGGCCATGGCGGAGGCTGCGATACCTACGGGAGGAGGCAATAACACCTCGGCCCTCGAGGCGATAAGCGAAGGAAAATAGAAAGCGGACGAAGGGCATGATCCCGATGCCAGGAGCTTGGTCAAAGAAGGCGGCGCGGATGATGGAGGTGAAGGTGGGCCACCTGTGGAAAGAAGAAACGTCTTGGGTAGCCAGTTCCGGGATATCGGCGAGAGATAGTCGCAGAAAGAGGCGTCAGAGTTGAGCCGATCTCCATGGGCATTCTAGTGCAACAAAACAGGTCTTGGATTTCAAGTATAGAGACCTTTACAGTTTATGGCAGTTTCAATATTTGACTCTAAAATATTTTGTTTTTGCTACTATACTAACGTGATTCTCTATTGATAGCACTTTCCGTCAGCGGCGTGCACATTTATCCTCTTTGGGCTTTGTTGTTTATTTATAATATGTTTGTTGTGTCCTCGTGTTACCATTGTTTATTTTTTTTAATGGTGTATGATTCATCGATTGTCATATTTGTCTTAACTGATTATTAAATAATTTTTAGAGGGACAAAGGGTGACATAACCCTCGAACCAAGACTCAGTTTTCTTAGACTTGCTTTTTCTATTAAGAGTTACATTTAGGAGTTTTCTTTCTTATTTTATTTTCCCTTTAAAAATAAATAAAAATAAGTGTGACTTCCAAGCCGTTTTCAAGAAAATACAAAACTAGATCTCGCCTTTTAGTAGGAAACACATCATGGAAACCAATCTTTGTGTCCATGGGTTTATTTTTCATTTTAAAATTTTAAAAATCTTGATTTTTATCTGGGGTTTAACATAGATTTAGAGAGTTATATTTGTAAGTTTATTCTTCAATGGAAATATAAATATTGGATTAAAAAAGTAAAAAACCTAATTGAAAACTTGTTTGTTATGAAAAGAAAAAGAAAAAGAAAAGAAAGAGTTTTACGAATTTGGTATAGATATTGATTTTTTTGAAGAAGAAAAAATTTAAATATAAATCAAATGAGTGGAATTAGGTGATGTGGATTGAAAGGTGAAAAAGAAATTGGTAAAGCCATGTGATTGGATGGAAAAGAAAAAAAAAAAGGAATTGTGGAGATGTCTCTCTTGTATATTATTTTAGGTGGGTTGGGAAGTTAAAAGTGTTGATGATTGGGTTTACAAAAAATAAGAAAATAAATAAAAGAGTATAATTGTGTGATGATGGTACTAGTGAGGTTGAAGGACTAAAAATTCTTTCAAAAAAAAAAAAAAGTTAAAAAATATTATCGCTGAATATTTGTTATGTATTTAGAGTGAAAAAATAAAGTTTATCTGAAACAGGCAAAGGACATGCAAAGACAAAAACTTGTGACTTGCTGTGAATAAGAGGACATATGGTTATGGTTCCATATAATTAAATATTTAAAATTGTAATGTTTAAAAACCTTTATAAAGTAATGTTAAAACCTAGGTATGGGATGTTTAAAAAATTCAGTTATGATGGATGTAAAAAATTATATATAAGTTTGATATTCAAATTGTGTTTTAAAATAAATAAATAGTTGAGGGATAATTTTAGAAGGAAAATAATAATAAACAAATATGATATGTTTGGAAGTGTATATATATTTTGATAGTGGATATTTTATTAGATTTGATAATTTATTTAGGTAGGAGATGTGATTAGGGTAATTGTGAGTAATTCTAAGGGGAACCAGATATATTAATAATACTTGTTTAAGAATGGTTCAATTAGATATTAATATAATTTTAAAAATTGTGTAAATATTTATTTCTAGTAAAGATTTGATTCGATTAAAAATACAAGTAATACCATAAATAAAATATATGATCCACTTAAGAGTTTTGAGGATTGTGGTGGCTCACCTTGACTCAATTTTGAAATGAAGTCGAAACGCTTTTATGTGGATGAAGCGATTCTTAAAATGTAGACCTTCAACATCCTGAAGTGTCTTGTTTTCGCAAAAGCGCACATCCATAAAGGAAGCCTGTCGAAATATCATAGCCACCATACATTTGGCTTCGCCAGTTGCTAATTTTCATGGCAGGCGAGTTGTAATTGTGCATTGTTTCATGCATGATTCATGATTCATGATTGTTTCATTTTCCCCATTTCCGTTCATTAATTATAGTATATCTTATTTGAATATTGATGACTAACTAATTAGTAATTACCATAAAGCTTATGCTTTTGGCCCAAAAGTATCGTATCGGAAGGTAGGACTCGAGTAATAGAGAATGATACGCCCAACAGTAAAAGTTCTCTTTGCTCCATCTCCTTTAAGAAAGAAGAGGAATGGCGCTTATCAGCACAGGACTTCTTACACCTTTTCTGCAAGTGAAAATCATTGATATTTATTCTCCCTCATCAACATATGCTTCTTTGTTTTTCTTTTCTTTTACGCTATCTTTCATATAACAATAAATAAATAAATTAAAATCTGGGCTCAGCTTTCGGACACCGTAAGCTTTCTCGACCTTGACATGGATCTGAGACCCGGCGATCGACTGTTTTGATGGAGGCGGCGGGAATCGATATGGCCCAGATGGTTATAAATTACCATGTCGGACTGTTGTAGACTTACACATCGCGGGTGAAAATACGCCTAGGGCCCACTTTATAGTGGAGCTTCTTTTGAAATAATAAAAATATTATATATATTTATAATTTATAATCAATTAAATATAATAAAAATTTGGTTGTTCAGCAGCTGCAAAAAAAGAAACTCACGTTAAATGTCGACTCTCAAGAATACACTTTAAATACAATAAAAGTCTCTCACATGAGCCCTTCATTAATGATATATCTTTGCAAACTCCTTCAGGTACTTAATTGCTCTATCGACCCAACTTCTTTTATTTTCATTAAAAAATTAAAACACTCTTTCCCAGCATTTGAGTTTCTCTCGTTCAAAATATTGAGTTTTTTCTCTTTACGAAAAAATTAGGACCATCTGTACTTTGTGATGAAAAACAAGCAGGACAAAATCTTCAATAATCTGATATGGTATGAAATATGTTATTATTTATTTTTAATAAATATTTTATTTGATTATTTATATTTTTATCAATTAATAATTTGTTAGTTTTATATTTTATTATGGAGTTCAATGCGAGGAAGAGAAAGACTTATCTTCATTTGATCAAATTCTCCAATTTATCGTTTAATTATTGATTTTTATCTAAAATGTATAGAATAAACTTATAGTAAATTTTATGTAATGTTGAATATATTTGTTCAATAAAAATTTTATTTTTAACTTTTATATATATATATATATATATATGATGCCTTTTCAGCCAGGAGCGTTTGGAGCGTGTGGGCGTCGTTGGCGGGACCGGGACTCTTGCGGGCTGAGCTATGAGATGTTGGTCATAGAATTGAAATCAGTGGGACATGTTGATGCATTTGTTGGTTTGAAAGACTGACTTTCCTTTACAAAAACAAGAAAGAAGAAATTAAATGAGGGCTATCATTAACCTTCCGTCTCGTCGATTCCCCAGAAAGAGCGCTTGGTACTAATCATTGTTGTGTATGAATGCATTACCTTTCAGTTGGGGTAGCCTATATATTTATAGTAGATGTTTAACCCGATTGGATAGTAGTAAGTTCGTTCCGTGGATAGGTTTTCTTGTTATCGATGCTCCAGTTTGGTAATAGTTTAGAAAAGAAGCGGAGTTTATTTGAGATAATCTTCCTTCCTTAATGGGATCAATGATGATACATCATTATTTTCTTCCTGCGGTGAAGTTTGGTTCTGGATTGGCGAGGATATTATATTGCTAGGATTATTAGATTTCGAGTGATGGCAAAAATACAATCGATTTCCAGGATATGGACCTTCCATTCAGCATCAAAGGCAAATTACATGGGCTTTAGCGGGCCAAGACGCCGTTTTAAGTGGCGAAGAACTAGGTATTGCATTAGGCACGATTCTTCGGGCTTGGCGGTGGGCGGTGAGCCTTTCCCCCATCAGTTGCCCCGACCCTTGTGTGGAATGCATGGGCAGGCTGTAACTCTTCTCTCTCCGGTTCACGAATTTCCACGTGTCTGGCAGGAGTTGGGTTAACGCTAAGGCTTAGTAGCCATCACCGTTATTCGTAATGATGACTCTTGGCGGGTTTTAGCGCTCAGATTTTCATTCAACTGGTTCCCTTCGGTTTCTTTGTTCCAGGCCTCCTTTGTCTTATCTTTCACTCTAATCTGTGACCTCTTCCCTTGTTCTTAGCGATCTCATACGCCATTTCTCTTAGTTCTCCGTCCCAACCTTTTGTGTAGAGTCTTTTTACGGCACTTTTCTGAGAGAGTATCTTCTTATCTTATTCTGGGACCCATTTGCGTCTCTATCTCCTTGGTTTCCTTTCGGTTGGTACGACAAGGTGCTAGGGTTAAATTATTTGATTTCGTTTTTCGCATTTGCTTTATCATGGGTCAAGTGCATCTTCTTAACCGTGTGCGCGATGACTCTTGGTGCATTGCTGAGTCTTGGGCGAACTAGGGGTGCACTAAGTCAGTTCGGCCGTGGCTGGCAGCCGAGATGCCCACTGACGCCTCTCTTCCCTTGGATGAGGTAAGGAAATAAATCTAATTAAATCTTGGGAGATCGGATTACCTCAAATGCGTAGATCGACTATCGCATAATTGTGGAACCTAGCAAAAATTAGGTCTTAGTATGTGGTTACCCTTTCTTTGAGCGTTACCGACCTCCCCTTTGATCTGGACATGATGTCTTGACCGCACACTATGTAGTTTCGTGCACGGGATGGTATGTTTCTTTAGTCGCCTTTGATAATGGTCTTAGTTTTCATACTTCATAAAAGGGTTTGGCTGTTCAATGTGCAAATGCCTTCCCCCAACTTCCTTGCATAACGGTTGGGGTATTTTGGTAGGCCTATTGGCCTTTTGAGACATGGGGCTCGGTGTCCTGGAGTGTGGCTTTGCTCCTGCATCTTTTTGCCTCAGAGGCGGCAGGAGCTTCCTTTATTTCTCGACGCCTGGGCTCCTCGTGATCTCCCGATCTTCATATTCTCTTCATAGGTCGTGGAAGGCGCTATTTCTTTGTTAGTGGTCCCTGGCGGGAATATGACCCTTCGGAGCAAAGGCGACTGGGCGTTCCGGTGGCTTGGACACTTGATAAACCGTGGTATCCCGCTTTGTTTTGATATAACGTGCAAAGGTTGTTGAATATTCGCGATTTTTGCGTATTCTCATGCTTCAGTGCTCGACTTGACCTCGATCTGAATAATGTAGCTGGCGTTGGAATGTCTGCTCGTCCTTACGCGGAGTTAGTGTCGTCGGACGTTCTGCGCCCGTCAATTCGAAGGTCTGTTCCATTGCTTGAGCCCTTGCCTCCTTCCACCATGGGAGTCTCTCTATTGGGTTTTTATGACCATCCTCTTTAGGAGAGATTTTGGTCGATTAGGGGATCTTTGTCTCTCGGAAGCCTGAGTGCGGCGAAAGGCTTCGAGCTCATTTGAGGAAAAGTCGGTCGGTTCCCAAAGCCAGTTGGAAATTGGGCGTCTTTGTCCTCTCAGTCTATGTCATGTTCAAAGCTTGATGGCGCCTTCCTCTGATTGTGAGCTCTTGGCAGCAGGCATAAGTATAGCCTCGCTCTGGGTATTTGCGACGGAAAATCCTTTGGGGCGGAGTCGTTTGAGCGACTAGTTGATTGTGCCCATTAATGCGGAGTCGTGGCGGGAGTGTCAGGTCGCCTTCTCCGAGGGCGGAGGAGTCGAAGAGGAAAGATCTGGAATCGGAGAATGGCGGGGATGGGGACTCTCTTCTTCTTAACGTCGAACTCGCGGCAGGAGCAGTTTCGTTCTGTGGGATTACGATCTCAAGGAGGTGAGACGGCGCAGTTGATGAGGCTGGCCTCGCTTCAGAGGGGTTGCATAAGTAGAGATCCTGTGTCTTATGCGTATCTATTCCATCTTGACTCCCAGACCGGACTCGTATTGGGTGTTGACTCTATACCGGATGCGTAGGTGGCCACTCATTTGAAGGGCTTGGCCGAAAAGGCCAAATTAAATGGAAGACATGTTAAAGTCGCCCAGGGTTCAAAGGCGGTGGCCTCTCTTCACCCAGCGGGCCCGAGTTGCAAAAAAGGGTGCGTATGACGGAGGGTACTAAAAATGCAAATGGTTAAAGCACACCATAAATGGCAGGTGTTAGGAGGCGGAGCATTAGAAGGATGAAGTTTGAAGTAGCTTGTCGGCGGTTAAGAGGCCATCTTAAAGGTTAGGGTGAAGGCTCGGGTTCTGCGAAATGGTTGATTGAGACGGAAGGGACGGTACAGATGCGCACCGATGTGAGCGGATGGTTGAGGATGAGCTCATTGCATCCTGACGTTTGCGAGTCTCGAAGAATGCGATGTGGCGATGGCGACTTGTGCGATAAGGTAAGTGCGACTGACGTAGAAGCTCGTCGCGAAGCCTAGGCGAGCGCTGAAGTGGCTCGTCGTGAGGCCTCCGAGGCCGTAAATTCGGCGGAACAATTGAATGAGGAGTGTCGCGGATTGCATGGGGACCTTCATCAGCAGATAACTTTGGTTGCTCGAGAGGATGAGGTGCTTGAAGAGTGAGAGTCAGCCTTCATAGTGGGCCTCTGGAGTGGCTCGCTTTTCGAAGCGAGAGGCCGTTAACGTATACTCAGACTTGGACTTCAACTTTGACCTCCCAAGTGACGAGGAAGCGGAGGAATCTTTCTCTGAGCCTATTCTCAAAGCAGGATACTCTCTTTGAAGCCCCCTCCCTCTTCTTGCTTTATTCCCCATCTTGTGTAAGTTACGTACTCATCTCTTCTGCTGACCTTCAAACACCTCACTTTTTCGTTTCATGTATACTTATTTCCTTTGGTGGGCTTGGAGCCCAACCTATATCGCCTTCCCTTTAACTATAAATATTTTTTTTTTTTTGTATCTATTTACGTGTTTACATTTGGAATATTTTGCGCTCGTTCCTTTTTTTTTTAAATCGTGTAGCCTAGGTGAGTGTCAGTTAGTGAGTTGGGTCTTTGAACTGAGTCGTTGGAGAGCTCGGGTGGGCGTTCATGGCGAATCGATTCTTGGGTACATGGCGCAGTATTCAGGTGAGAGCTGTCAGTGGCTGCCAGATCCATCGGTGACTTGCATCAGTCGAACTAATTTTGGAGTACATGACGCTGTTTGCGGCGAAACTTCGTCAATGTGGACATTGAAGCTCGGTCCCGGTGATTTGCATGAGCGAACTAATTTTTAGACTACATATAGCTGTTTTAAGCGGGCTTTCGTCGATGCGTGCTAATCTCATCGGTGACTCATGGCGAACTAATTTGAATTTGCATGGCTGTTTGGCGAGTTCGTCGTGCGAGCCTGCGATCTCCATGGGTTGACCATAGGCAGAACTAATTTAGGCTGCATGGCTGTTTTGGTAGAGCTCGTCAATGTGACTATTGAGCTCGGAAATCATTTGATTATGTCTGATGAAGCGATTCTAATTTGCGCATGGCTGTGTAGAATGGTTGAACTTCGTCGTGTGTTTGCCACATGCTGGTGGTGATTTGCGAGTTGAAAGGCGTCCTTGGGTGCTGCGTGGCACAATGTAGTCGTTTGAGCTCGTCGATGCACTGGGCTGCTTTGGGGCTCCCGCGTCGGTGATTTTCTGAGTTGGTGATCCCACTCGGGTTGCGTGACCTGTCTTGGAGTAGATGGAACTGCTTCGTCGAAGTGGGGCTGGCTGAGACTCCCGTCGGCTGAGTTTACTAAGTTGAAGCGACTGGTTCTTGATTTGTACTTATGGCCTATGTAGAATGGTAGGCTCGTCAATGTGGTATTGAGCTCGTCGGCTGATTTACCCAAGTTGAGTTGATTTGACTCACTCAGTAGCGTGTCACTGTCTTTGATGCAAATGAACGTCAGTGAGATCTTGGGCTCGGGCGTTGGCCAGTGGCGTGTGGAAATCTTCAGCGGTGATCGACTCCTCGGGTAGCGTGACCTGTGCGGGAATGGCCGAACTCGTCGAAAGTGAAATTTCTGCTGAACTCCGCATTTGTGTGGTAAGTGGCGATGTGGCACGGGATCAACTCCTGGGAGCGGCGTGACTGCGTGCGGAGTAGGCGAACTCAGTGAAGTGAGCTGCGGACTCGGGCGACGTGACTGATGGCGATGTAACTGTGGTAGTCGACTCCTCAGTGCGTGACTAAATCTGAAAATGTGACGAACTGTCAAAGTGAGCTACTAGGCTCTGCCTTTATGGCATTGGTGGCGTTCCGACTGGGATTGATCGACTCGTTAGAATTGCCTTACATCGCGGGTGGTCGCCTGTGCGGGCTCTGAGCTCTTAGTGGCCTTAACCTGTTGGCGTCCAGCCTTAAATTGATCGACTAGTTAGGTAGTGGCATCTTTGATGAATTACCTCGTCAGCGAGCTCTTGAATCACAGCTGTGTATGGTGGCGGCGTTCATCTGGAGTTGATCGACTCGTTGCGGTACTGCGTCAGCGTGGCATGAGAATGGATCACCTCGTCAAAGCGAGCTATTGAATCTGTGTTGTAATGTAATTGTTTGAGAAATACGTATGCTAACACGCCCCATTGTGAGGTAACTTTCCAGTTCTCAAGCTTGGCGCCTTTAATGCGATTATATGGAAATTTAGAACGGTCAGTAATTCAGAAGCGCTTTGGCCTCATATAAATGGCCGGTTCACATTTGTACAACTTATACTTTGGAACTTGGCCTTTCATGGTGGGTGAATCAAATTTGCGCGGGATGGAATTTCGAAACTCGGCCCGTGTCTCATACAAGTCTAGAAGCTTGGCTCGACTCGCTGGATTTTGTAATGGGGTTGTGTTTTCCCTAGTCTCCTTTATGGGGTCATGTTCCTAGCCGTGCTGGGAATACATCGAAGGCGACACTTTTGTCTTGCCTTTTATATTTTATTCTTCTTTCTACCTCTCCTTTCTTCTGTACTTCTTTTCATCTTTCTTCCATCATTCTCCCTTTGTTTCCTTCTAGTGCACAAACTCTTTCTATCCACTTACTGCTTCTTCTCTCACCTCTTTCTTTCTTTCTCTCTCCCTTTCCTTTTCTTCACGAAACCATACACTTTTTTCTTTTGGCTTCCGCATACCTCATCAGTAGCTGAGATCTATCTAACAAATAGAGGTCACTGATTATGCTTGATTATGTCCGTTGTGTCCGATTATGTAATAAGAGAGACTTTCCTTTATGTATGCAAAGACTTTCTCATTATGTAATTTTATGGATCTTATATATACGAAGCATTTGGGATGCAACAAAATAACCCATTGAATGCTTGACGCTAAATCACCTAGAGTTGATAAAACTCTATTACAAGCAAACGCTCCTTGGCTGCTCAGATGCTCGCATTCCCACGGCGTGTTAAATTTTCCTTATCTGTTTGGAGCTCGCAATTGCGGCGGCGACCGGGATGATGTAGGGGCGCTTCAGTTGGGGCCCAATTTTCCATGTGCTGGATTCTTCCCTTCTTTTGGCGAGGAGCTTGCTAAGACTAAATCTACCCAACATATCTGGGTTTGACTCTTTGGTTGTAGTACCTGGTTGTCTTCCTTTGATATTGTCGTCTTAAATGCATGTAGCAGAACTTGCTCCGCTTTTCATCTGAATTAAATTTAGATGGAGAAACCTACGTCATTTTGTTAAATCACATTTGCTAATTCGATCTGCAGGGATTTTAATCGGCGTGACAGAGTACCTGTGATTACCAACTAAACAGATACCTGGGGTTTCTCGGAGTTCTTTGACTTGCGTTGTCTGGCAGGCATCATTACCTGAGGAGGTACTCACCCATTTTCCTTTAGGTACAATTTATTCTTCAAGCGGCCTTAAGGGTTCGATGGAAAGCTGTAGAGATCTTCGCGTGCTCATGGCGGATCTGCATTTGTAGCTAAGTCGGTTGCGTCTTTGGTATTGTAGGCGATGGTATCTGTCTCGAGACCTTTGCACGCCAATGCTCATTTGCTGATGTGATTTCCGCGCATAATGCCCTGCGTGTACTTCTCTCGTACGTGTGGAGGTGTGTTTTCCTCGATGCGCAGGATAGGTGTGAAGAATCTCGCTTGCGAAACTTCCCGCCTTGATTCGTGCGAAGACCACCGCTCTTGCTATTGCCTTCTTTCCGGTGTCTGGTAGGTGTTCGTCAATTATATAATCCCAGTGGGCTCTATCAGCTCGACTCGTGAATCGACTGCGACCACCGTCACGGAGATGCGGTGATGAGATTCGCGGTATTAAACCAATGTCGACTGCTTGAGGCCTTCACGGCAGGCTGGCTGCTTTGCGCTGGGCATCGGCTTCGAAGGAGTTCTACGCTGCGGGGACATGTGAGCTGGCTCAACGAACTTTTTAATAAATCTGTTGCCTTTCGGTATGAATCATCCTTAAAACTTTGGTGGGAACGCCGATCATCATATGGTATCTCTCTGGAAGGACATAGCTTTATTAGTTGAGGAGTGCGCTGCTTAACATATTTATGGCGAGATGGCGTCTGCAATGAGAATCTTTGGCGTAGTGACAGTGCACGGCAGGGGCTCTCCCAGGAGTGGCCACTGTGTGTCGAACCCAGGTAATACCTTTTCTCGAAGCCCCGCGAGATGTGTGTTGACGGGCTCAATTTCTCTGGCAATGCCATCTTATCGAAGGCGACGAAGATGATGTCGAACTTTCAGGTTGTCGACTGGGGACTCGTGAGCAGTTTGTTGGCCTGGCTGAACTATGACAGTCGTCATGAGAGTGTTGCTCCTTCAGTCTGATGTCATGAAAAAGTGATGGACTTATGTCGGCAAGTAGTTGTTTGGACATAGTTTGTATTTCCCTATTTCCTGGGCGATCTGCACGAATGGGCCGCTTATGGCTGTTGGACTCTATACCTCTGCGAATCCTCCCCCGAATTACGGATTTCACCTGGGGATTGATGTTAGTCGTCATCTCTTTGCAGTATTGATTCTTGGTCGGGCCGTGTTTGGGAGAAACGGCTGCGAGCACGATTTTAAAGAGGAGATATGAAGCGTCGGAGGTACCCAGCGTGAGTATTAAGTACTGCTATTTATCTCTTGAGGTTGTATGCGAATACGTTCGATCTTTGATCAATCCCATAATCCATCGAACTCGCGATACTTAGTGTTGTCCTGTGGTGGTCGGGCTTCATTTGAACAGCCACCTAGGGAGGCTGTAGTTCGTGCCGTCATCGACTTTAGAAATCAATTTTGATGGGAGTGGTAGCTGAGGCGAATAACGTCGTCGTCTTCCGGTGGGTGGAGCCCCAGAGCTGATCTCTGGGTTTCCACGACTTTTTGGGATCGTTCTCCCATCTTTTCTTTGGGGATGTTTCGGCGACATGTATATCTTTTGGGGGCTTAGTCCTCTTCGTTTGTCTGTCACTTTTCTTTGTGGGTGGAAGAATATTTTTGGATATAGAGAGCTTCTTCTCGGATTTATATCTTCTCTGCTTTTTGCGAGCACCTGATACATGCCCAGCAGGGTTCTTGAGATGGAAAACATGAAAGGTCTGCCATTGCACGTCCTAACCCCAATAATGAGATACGGTGGTGCGAATTTTTGTCGGGCGTGGCTACATCTTTAGAGACTCTCAGTTGGATCTTGGGCATGGGACTGGAGATGATCTTACATTGAGACCACATGAGTCAGGCAGATGTGAAAAACACCACTGGCTTTGTACATTATGCTTTTTGATGAGGAAGTGGTTGACCAGTGATGATTCGATGAAGGATTGATGGAAGAATTAAAGAAAGATCTGTGACCGACAAGGAGCTTGACATATCTGGTTCTGTGAAAACACATAACTATGTGAGATCCTGACCCATGACTCGTTGCAGTTTTGTAGTACCTTCACTGGGGTGATTAAGCGGATCTTTGACTCCATCCCGAATCTTTACCTTGTGGCATTGGGTGCGGCTGAAGTCGGTAAGTGAAAACACCCTCTCAGCTAAACAGAAGAGCGATGACTGTTCCCCAATTCATACCAAGGTGTCCTATATAGTGTCTGGGGTCGATCTAACCACCTCCTTCACACGGTTGAGCTCTTATTTGAAGGCTCTTGAACCGCTGCTCCCAGTGATGGTTCTTCTAGCTCTGGTGAGGTGATGTGGTTCTTCATTCGGCATCATCTTCAAGCATTTCTTGGTACCTTCTCTCGAAGGGCCGGTTGTGGGTGAGTGCCCCTCTTCCGACTGGATTTGCTCTGTTTATTTTGTCTCGAAGATGCTCTGGGTGTACTGCAAGTGGGGAGGAAAGTTGTGTATACGAGTCTGTCGCCTCCGTAGTAGATTGCATCTTGTTTGGTGAGTTGTTTCCAATTTCTTCTATCAAGCGTTGATTGGCGAGGCGGGCGCCCGCCGTTCATGTTGGCTTGCATTGCTCCCAATGAGTTAGAGGCTTTGTTGTTCCATTAAATGCGGCGGATCCATCACTGAGCGTTAGCGTTGCTCGCAGCGTGTTCGAGAGTTGATACCATCGATGAAATCAATTATATTTATAAGGCCATGCGTTCTGGCGCCGTTGATGATGCCTTTCCCAGCGGGCGGGGTACGCGGGCGTGTGGGCGTCGTGCGTGGCCGGGACCTCTTTGGCGAAATTTGGTATGAGATCTTCCTTAGTTGTCTTTGACGAAATAGATTAAGCGCCGAGATTGATCGCTGGCGGTTTGAAGGCGACACCATAAGAAAAACAGAAGGGGGTCGTGAGAGGAAGCGCGTGATCTCTCGATACTAGTCGGTTTCTTTACGAGAGAAAGAGAGGCGCAGATTGTAGCGGTATTGGCGTTGGCGATATGAGATGCGTACCTTTAGTTGGAAAGTGTATTGTATTTAAACAGATGTTGACCGGTTGGATAGTGACTGGGATTAGTTCCCATTGGATGAGATTTTCTTGTTATCGATGTCAGTTGGTAATGGATTTAGAAGAATAGTTTATTGGTATAGTCTTCAGCTTCGCTTATTGAGAGGGATCAGCGGCGATGATATGTCATTATTTTTCTTTCCTTCTTTGTGAATTTGGTTGGACAGCGGGATAATATGTTGCTAGGATTGTTATTTTCAGTATTGAATACACAATGGTTGCGGGATATGAACCTTCAAATTATCAAGGCGCAGCCTTTGGGCCTCGATGGACCGAGCTAACCGTTTTGACTTTGTAGAAGAACTGCGTTATTGCATTAGGCGCACCTGAGTTCTTGACTTGGCGGAAGAAGTGGTGGCGGAGTGAGCCTTTATAACCATATCAATAACATATATATATATATATATATATATATATAATAGACCCCAAATAGCCTAGGACCTATAAAGTAGAAGCGACACATCCCGAGAGTAGTCATTTGGCATGATTCTTATATGATATTGTATGCCATCCTTGCTATTTGCTTCTTGCGCCCAGAAGAACAATGTTCTGACAAGTGCTCACTGCATTTATACATCAGTGAGACGCCATTTTTATTTTTATTAAGTACAGAAAGCGAAGGAAAGATTCGATTGCATTTAAAAGAAGGATTAGCGCTGTTGGGAGAAAGCCAACTGTCATTCATATTATCTCTCTTACTACTTTAACATAATGTCAATTTACGCACATTTTCCTTTTTTTCCCATATGTCAGATTCCCTCCAACCATGCAAAAGGATAAAGGCATATCTTAATTTTCCACCTCTTGCCAGAAAATGAAAGGTAAGTATTTTTATTTTTTACAGAAAGAGAGATCCTTCGCCGCGCATATATCTCAGTATTTGAATCCTAAAAACTAGTGATTATAATTTGAATAAGGAGATAATTAGTCGTGGCCTGAAGAGCAGTGAATTATAAATTAACGGGCATAGGGAAGGGAATCAACTTACAACTTTGGTTTATAAGCTCTTTCTTCTGCTGGAAATGTTGATTGGCAGCTAACCATGAAATATGAGTAAATTAGAATGAGCATTTTCCATCCAAAGGGATGTTACCTTTTTCTATACTTGGGAAATATTCGGATTTCTTAATTACTTAACAAATATGCTGATGAGTGGTAATAGTATATACTAAATTTGATGCATCAGTCTTTGTAATTAGTATACTAAAAAATAATACACGTATTAATAAGATTGATAAAGTAATATTTTTATTTTAAAACATAAAATTCTATTTATCAGTGTTTTTTTGGATTCATTGTTTTATTCTTTTACTAGTAATACGAGAGGGAATTGATTTCCAATAAGATGTGAGAAAAATCTTGTCTCAATAAAGTAATTAGAAAATTTTAGTATAATTTTAATATATAATAATTATTCGTGGAAAAAAGAAGAAGATATTGAATATTAGATTAATATTTATTATTAGGTAAATATTTTATATCTCTTTATGTATTTTAAAATATTCATTATTTTTATTTTTGAAAACTATCTCACTTTTGTTAAAAATATATAAGAAAAAAAATCAAAATATTGGCTTTCTTCAGTAATTAAATAAAAAACATGGAAGAATAAAGTTATGTTTGATGACTATTTTAAAGGCATGTTGTTCTCAAAGCTAAATCTATTTAGAAGACATAAGATAATACAGATGTGTTTTTATATTTTATGTATAATGTTTATTGCAATATTATTTATATTTATATGGTTATTTTTATATTCACACTATAAAATTTTTAATAAAAAAATAATTTAAAATATGTTTAAAAAAAATATATAATATCTTTTTTTTTTTATGATAATGAGTATTTAAATATATTATACAGCTTGTTCATATGCTTAACTTAATTGATAGAACATTCAAAGTTTAAAAAGTTAAGACATTTAGAGAAGAAAGTGGTCTCAGGTTCAAGTCCTAGTGGGATAAATTATGATATTATAACAAAGTGTTTTGTTATCAAAAAAATATTATGCACCTTATTTTTATTTAAAAAACACTAAAAAGATAAAATTTGGCAACCTTCTTTCCAAATGGAAAGATGAAAATATCGATTTTTCTTAAGATAAAAAGTGAAATTGAAGAAAATCTGAAGTGAATCTGATGGAAAAAATATTTAATTATGTTTGGTAAAAGGAATGAAAAGAAAGATTTATTCTTTATCTCTTTACTGCAAATTGAGATATTCTATTATGTAATAATTATACAGAATCTTATTTGTGCACGTTGAAAAGTTGAAGTTTTAAGAAAAAGAAAAAATATTTAGTGATTTACATTACTCTGTTGATTAAATGACAACATATGCAAAATTAATTTAAATAGATTAATTATAAATGAATTGTCTTAACCTCATTTTTCTATTTTGATGTCTTAACTTTAGTTTTGTTTAATATCTATTTATGATTTTCTGTTTTAATATCTCTATTTTATTATATTCGATAAATGTCAAAATATTTATTTTCTGTTTGATGCTCTCAACTTTTTTTTTGAACTTTTTAATTTTTGTTCCAATGATAATACTTCTGTCAACCCAAAGCTTGTTTAGAATATTTAAATTAACAAAAAAATTGCATCTGTCTTATTCTTATCTGTAAAAAAGATTAAGTCTATTTTTAGATGACCTTTATGAGGTCAAATAACAATATTATAGTACATATATTAGAGTTTTTCTTTTGTTCGTTTACATTACAAAAGAAATTGATTAAATGGCTAGTACGAATAAATAAATATTTTAAATATTTTCAAACCATTTTTAATTATTTTAAAAATAATTTAATATATAATGTTTTATTTTAATTATTCATATATAATTTTATAATACTTAGAAAATAGTAATAATACTAATATAGTTTAAAGTTTTTCTTTAAATTGTTATATTTTCTTTTACATAAGATTTTATCTCAGGTATATAGTATTAAATTCCTAATTTTTATTTGTAACAAATAAAATAATAATCTGGATAAAGAAAATATTGCCCATTTCACTACATTTAAATCTCATTTAAATAATTTCATTATTTACTATATTATGATGTCATTTGATTCACCACTATATTAAATATCATAATAAGTTTTATTAGTCAATAACCATAGATATTGAAAAATTTTAAACACCTTGACTCAACAAAGAAATAAAGTTAAGACATAAAATAATAAAATATTTAAAATTTAGACACTTGGTGAACAAGAAATGAGATTTGAGTGACAGCTTTGTTCGCGGAGGGCATGGAAGTGAGGTGCTTTGGGAGAAGGAAATGTTGATGCTGCGAAACAACATAACGGTATCGATAATGGCGCCGAGGAAGAACTGGGAGGACTGATCTGGGCGACTGAAACCGAGCTTTCGTTCATTTCAGTTAACTCCGATGAGAAACACTGATTTGCTGGTGAAGTACCGTTGAAATTGAAGACCAGTTGCGGTTTCCGGTGCAGATCAACATTCATATCGCATTCTGTGAAATCCGCGAGCATTTCGAATCTGTGAGTCTGCAGTTTCGATTCAGTTTACTGTTTCGAATAGTGAGTTCGAGCGGAAAACGGCGAGAAAGAATAAAAAAATGTTAAGCGTTAAAAGAAAGGATGACAGAGTGTGGTTATCATGGCGTCGTTAAGTATGTTGAGTTAAGTAAAAGAATGGAAAAAAGACCCTCAGAAGCGAAGTGAAGGAAGGATGTTCCATTCCCATGAGTTTGGGAAGACTTTCTTCTTCTTCTTCTGTTTGTTTGGGATCTTTGCCGAGTGATGATTTCGAAGAAGAAAGCGGAGCAACAGTTTGAGTGGGCTCACTTCAGGCGAGAACTATGGTTATCAAAGAAAGCTTCTTTTGTTTCCATAAAAAGATTAACTGAGAGGACCTTGAGAGGAAGAAGTGCGATTGAGATGTTTTTAGAACTCCATAGATTTGTGGTAACTCGCTTATTATCACCTATGGAAGGCGGGTTTCTTTCGCTTCCGTTCTTTCATATTGAGACTGACATCACCATTCTGTGTTGATTCGACTTCGCCATGATATTGAAGCACATGGGTTCAGAACATAGTTCCATCTGTTCATCGATTGACTGAGCAAAACAGTTTCTGTGATTGCCCCAGTTCTTTAGACTATTTGTTATGGGTTCAGTTGATTCGGAAGTGTTGAGAGAGCTTTTATATCATTTTTCACGGAAGAAACGGGACATATAGAGTGACGAAGCTCTAGGGTTAAATCGATTTCCTTAAGTGAAGAAGCGTTCTATGTGGAAGTCTGAAAGTTCTTATGACTGATTCTACGACCTCTTTCTGTCGGATAGTGTCGAAGATCTAACGGACGAAAATTTGATTTGTGCTTCCATGTTCGAGGTTGCCATCAGATCTTTGCAACGATCATCAGCGAAAGTTGACTTTGGGAAGCTGCCACCGGAGAGACGTTGCTGGACAAGGTTCACGTGTTTGGAACCTGTGCGCGGATGTTACGAGTGGACATCGCCGGCGCTGCCGGCGTGGGTTTCGGGTGCCTCGCTGTTGGCGAACCTCGCGGGAGAGGGGTTGCATGTTGGATTCTCGGAAGAATCCTCTGCAGCCTGATTTTGTTGCCGTGACTGTTGCTTGTGAGTGGGTTCGACCAAAGCGTGAGCATCTCTGTGTATCAGAGTGAAGTATCTGCGGATTATAACGCTTTATCTTTAATATATAAAAAATAATATAATGATCTGAATCAGTATGTATTATGTTGAAGCCATCTTTAAAATCGATGTCATTCTAAATGGATGTTGGACATGTTTATGTCATTCAAGTATGTTACTTCATGACGATTCGCCATTATTATTGACTATCGATTGTCACGGTGACTAAGGTGCCTCAATCTGATCATTAGCGATTGTTGATGATTGTGATATCAGCTATAATAATGTGTATAATATGATACATGTTATGTTTCGTTTGGAGATGTTAAGTTCTGATGCGTTGTCCCAATAATTGCCTGATATTAATAATGGTTAAATCCGCCTCAATGATAATGTTTGCCTGGCGCTGATACCGAAAAGCTATGGGGATCCGCGTTCTGCGACTCATGTTGTTGAGACAATAAACATTGCTGGGTGCGCCGGCATGATCGCCACAAGGCGTTGTTAATAGTTTCTTCGAGTGGGTGTTCATGACTTGCTGTTTGTGATGATCTGAAGGATCGTAACGAACAAGACAGAACGCGTCGATGTGTCGGGCCGGCGCGCGGAAAGATTGACGATTATTACCGTTGAAATATCATGTTGATGAAACCGTTTCGCCGGAAGATCGTAATAAAGTTTTCGAACTATTTGTTTGAATGGAAGTCGTTTCGTTGTTTTGTTCTGACCGGATTTTGTGTGATGGCTGATAACAGCGAGATCGTTGAGCTCTGAGTTCTCAAGCGCCGTGAGATGACCGCCTGTTCGAATATCGAGGTTCGGTGCTGCGCGACCATTTTGTTCCATAAATGTTGATTAATAGTTGTTTGACCACCGCGTGCTCGATGAAGTGGCACCTGTTGTTTCCACCAAGGCGTGGGCGGAAGTGCCTCGCCGCGAAGCCTCAATTGAACGATTGCGGAAACTTTGTTCATTGCCACCGCTGAACCGAGCTGTTCCAGTTCCGACTTGTGTTTTGTAACGAAAGTTTCGTATCAAAAATCGCTACCTGTTTGGACAACGGTAGCTGTTCCGGCGATGTGGATGACGGCAAATTGCGGTCGGGGACTCGGAGATCGTTCTGTTCGCGCGTCGCGCGCCTGTTCGGGTGATGGACGGAGTCAGTTAACATCGGGTGAGTTCACGTCGGTTAATGCATCTTGAGTAAATATGCGGATTTTAATATTGTTTTATATTTTGATGGACTTATTATCAAGACTCAATCCGTTGTTTAAATCGCTGGTTGGGAGGGCTTTAATCGGTGTGTTATCGGATTCTTTCAATCACGGTTATCAAAAACTGGTTAAACGTTTCAAGCGGAGACCTGTGAATTCTGGAAATCGATGATGTTCTAAATTCAGATGCGTTCTACCAAAGACGAAGATGTAGCATCTTATGTTTGTTTCGTTCTTTGTTATGTCCCGGTTTGGACCATCATGAATTACCAGAGTATACTGCGAAGACTTGGGATCGTTGTTGCCGATTGGATCAGTGCCGCCTGGTGCCTGTAACGTGTTCTCTTTCGTACTCATGATATTTGACAGCGTTAGTTGTTTGAAGAATACAGCGCGTTTGCTGTTGCGCTCTGTTCCGGGCCGGTGACTACCCACGGAGTTCAACGACACCTTCAACCTCCTGGAAGTTCAAGAAGCGCCAAACGAAACTGCTGCCGTTAAATAAAGATGATGTTTGTTTATGTTGACATTCTGTACGGAATGGAAGAAGAAAAGAAGAACTCTGATTTGCTTTCTGTTTTGATATGTCTGGATGATCTGGGAAAGACGTGAGATTGGTCTCGAGCTGTTCTTTAGTTTGATCAGTAGGCCTTTATAAAGGCTATTGTTGCTCTGCTTTACTATGCGACGGAATTGTTATTGTTGCTGCTATTCTGGCTAAGTGGATTAGAACTGAGGTTCATGCTCTAAAGGGTTTGAAACTATATCTTGACTCGAGGAAGGAGACCTGTGGTGACGGGTGCATTATTCAGACTAGTCGAGAAAGGATAACACTAGTGATAGAGGAAGGAAAATCGACCTTCTATTCTGGCTCGAGGAAAACGGGGACTTCTACCGCGAGATTTCAAGGTTCGAGGCCGGGTTGCTTCGGGCGAGGAGGCCGGTGGGCATCGGCCGGATGGGGTGAAGATGACGTGCCTATCGTGGCATCTACCGGCTGAACCGCCGAGGCGGTGTGCCCTAGAGCAAGCCCGAGCGGAATCATTCGCCCAGCGATTTCGACCAGCGGGATCTGACTTTGTTTTAGTCTGTGACGAAACTCAGTGTGCCAGCGAGCGGGGCGGCGCATGCGAGGCGGCGGCGCGACGGCGCTTATTGTGGCATGCCGGTGCGGAGCCCGACGCTACTGACGCTGGGCCAGAAGCGAAAGAGGTAGCGACACTTCGTTTGGCGTCGCGACTAGAATGGAAGGGTAAGGCGTCGCGCGACTAGAATATCGGAAGGATGGCGTCGCGACACTCCTTTTTGTTGCGTCGTAACGGTGGAGGTTAAGATAAGAAATCATGATGTGACATGAAAATCCGCATTTCGCGACACAGGGGATGGGCGATTTGGTCGCGACTGTCACGATTTAGTCGCGACACAGGTTAGTCTTGAAGTCTATTGCAACCTGGAATTGAGTTCTTGACGGGGTTGGAAGCTTTGAGGGAGCACCTTATTAATTGTGACATCGACCCCGGTCTACATGACTGCTGAATTGAGCGATGGGGTGGAGTCGCGACACAGAATTTGGTCATCGCGACACGAAAATCCTGCGTGAAGGCGAACAGTGCGTGACATGAGGTGATGTCGACATGGGGTAACCTCGGTGGTCGTGACACAGTTTTGGTGTTCTTTGACTGGTTTGAAATTTGGGTAGAACGTTCCATGATAGTTTGGAGTCCTTGTTTGGATTGGCTGAGTTGTGTCGCGCTCTGAGTTGATCTTCCTTGACTCTGGTTGGCTACATGGAGAATTGATTGTAAGCGACCCATTTTGATCTGCGACACAGGTACATTCTTTTTTTATCTCGGTGATTCATTTGTATGATTCATGATTCTTGATTATTTTCATTTCCATTTTCCGTTTCATTATGATGTATGACTGAATATGTTTAATATTAATTCAGTAATTACCATAAGGCTTACTCTTTTGGCACTGAGTATAAACCATCTGCAAAAAAGTAGGACCTCCCCAGTATCGAGAGATGATAAGCTAAACAATAAAAGTTCTCTTCGGCTCCATCTCCTTTAAGAAGAGAATGAAGCATCCTTTGGGACTACCTTTTCCACTGCGATTGCAAATGCGTATCTTTATTACTCCTTCATCAACACATCTTCTTTTTCTCATAACTTTGTTCATTACCAAGCACGAGAGCAATAATCGTCATTAAAATCTGGGCATCAACTCAGACCACCATGAAACTCCAATATAGCGCTGGATCTGTTAACAGAATCATTTGTTTTGATGAGGCAGAATGGATGGCTGGCGAGATAGTTCTGAACATTATGTCAGACGACTAGTCACTGTGATTATGATGGGTTTGCCCAAATGTCTTGCTCACTGCTACTTGCAAAGCGTGAGCTGCAAGCAAATTACCACCCATTGGCCATCCATAGAACATGACATGCTTATTTACTATAATCAGAAGCTGAAAGGAAAGAATTCGATTGTTCAAAAAGTTATGGCATGCTTTTTTGGGAGAGAAAAGCCCGTAGATCTATTCATAGTATCTCCCAACTTTAGCATGAGTCTCAATTCCCCCACATATTTTCATTTCTTTTTCCTTATGTCAAGATTCCCCTCTGACCATGCAAGGAAAGGCATATCTTGTTTTATATTTTTGTAAGGAAAAATGAAAGGTAAATATTTTTATTTTCAGAGAGAATCCACTCACCATGTATATATCAAATGTTGTAGCCTAAAAACTAGTGATTATAATTTATGAATAAGTCCATAATTTGGCGTGGGAAAAGCAATGAATTATAGTTCGAGGGCATAGGGTAGAGAACCAAGTTAGAGATTTTGAACGCCATTTATTTTATATGTATATATTTGCTAATTACTGAGGTTGATTAGCGCTAACCACGAAAATGTGATGGAAATTGGAATGAGCATATTTAAATAAGGGATTATACCTTTCTATACTTGGGAAATGAGATTTCTTAATTACTTATAAATATCTTTGTGAGTTCCTCGAAAAATCTTTGATGAGTGGTGACTAGTATATACTAAATTTGATGCATGATCTTTAACATTCAATATGCTAAAATAATGCACATAACAAGATAGATAAAAGTAATATTTTATTTTAAAAATCAAATTATATTTATCCACGTGATTTTTTTAGTTCATTGTTTGTTTATTTTAGTAATACGATAAATTTATTTCAATAAGATGATATATGAAATCTTGTTCAATAAGGAAGTGAAATTTTTAGTATAATTTTAATATAAACCAAAAATTCAATGCATTGGGAAAAAAAAGTATTAGATAATCTAATATTTATTGTTATTGAATATTTTATATTTCTTTTATGTATTTTAAAATATTCATTAATTTTATTACAGAAAACTATCTCACTTTTCTTAAAAATATATGAAAAAATCAAAATATTAAACTTTCTTCTAAAAGAAGTAGTGAATAAAAACAATGAAAAAATACAAGATATTTCTTAGGTATTTTAAAGGCTTATAATTGTTCTCTAGAAAACAAATACATTTAGAACACTCAAATTATTCTGATATGTTTTTATATTTTATGTATAATGATTTATTTTATCATTATTTATATTTATATGGTTTTTTCTATTAATTTTTGAAATTTTTAATAAAAATAATTCATATGTTTATATAATAACTTTTATATTCTTTTATGATATTGAGCATTTAAATATATTCTTAACTTGTTCATATACCTCATTATTCATACTCAGTTTAAAAAGTTAAAATAAAACATCTTAGAAAAATGAAGGGGTCTCAAGTTCGAGTCTCCGTAATCAGCTTTATTATATTTATAATCATAGCTGGGCTTAAAAGTGTTCTTCACAAAGCCTGTAACATGTGCCTAGAAACGGCCTCGCTGGTCAGACCCCAGAGGGCTGAGAAAACCTCAATCGGGGAACTTAGCCCATAACGATGTCCTGCACTCCCCAAGGCCAAAATTCCAAGGCTGAAAACTGCTTAGCACCAAACCATGATGAGGGAACCATTGACGCTCGATGAGCCAAGAGAAAAACACTCCATATTCACGATCCATATCAATAAGGAAAGAAGGATCCTCATGATTACAGCTTTCTATTAATTATCCTCCAAATATCTGGGTTTCAAGGAGTAAGGAAGAAAGATCCCCACCCAATATGAGGACGCCAGACACCATTCAATAAGGAAAGTCATCATGACCATCTACTATAAATATCGGCAACTCACCAACAAAAGCGTACACAATCATAAACATCAAGAGCTGAATTTTCCTTCCGTAAGAAAGAAACTGACTTAGTGATCGGAGCCTGGCAGCGCACCATCGCCTCAGCCAGGACCATCAGTTCATTCGGGTTGCGGGTTATTCGTCGATCTAGCCCGTCCGTCGACCCTTGATTCCTAGGCTCGGTATTGTCTCCGATAGAAAAAAGTACCATCGGTTGGCGTCGATGCGGCCAGAGCGATTGTTCCTTTACAAATCGCGATTTCGATGTTGATAGTGTCGACTCGAAACATGAAAGAGTCACATGATTCCTCGGGGCCATGAGAAAACCAGCGGGACGACGTCGACAGCTGGAAATCAGGAGAAGTTCTAGGAGCTCTCCACGCTACTAGTAATGAAATGGAGGCTCTTCATCTCGTCAATCAACGCTTGCGGAGAAGGTGTTAGGCGAACCTTGACGGTGAAGCGACCCGCGGGGTGAATGACCAGAGGCCCGTAGAGCCCGCGATACCGCACCATAAGAGGCGACCTTTTTCGGCGCCCCTCAAGATGATGACGGAAGAGGAGAAAATAGCCGAACCAAAGGGCATTATCCCAATGTACCCCCTGGAAACGATCAAAACAAAGGAACGCTTGATAGGGACGATGGAGGTGAAGGGCTGACCCCATATCAGAGGGGAAAAGAGGAACGATCTTGGGAGTAGCGATTACGGATATCAACCAGGCTTCCGACCATGAAGAGAAGCGGTAGATTGACCTCGATCTCCATGGACCGTTCTAGTCTTGACAAATGGAATCATAGTTCTGACCCAGGGTGTTACACTTCCCTCTCCCAGTGAAGTTTGAATCACATGATTGAAGCTTTCGATGGAATGAAGGACCCCGTAGACCACCTCAACACCTACAAGAACCAGATGGAGCTGTATGGATACCAAGACCTCGTGAGATGCAGAGCCTTTGCCATTAACGTAAGACGAGGGTGATTTACGGAAAGGGCAAATCGTAATTTCGATTCTGAAATTGTTATTTAGGTTAAAAATCCATAATTTATTCCCAGATCTCAGATGATGAAAGCAGTTTCACCGTTGGAATCGTCTTGTAATCTAGCTAGCACGTAAAATTTCATGGTCGGGAGGCAGGTTGGAATTTACACGTTTTGAGAGGCATCGGGTTGGTCTTGAAGTAAAGCGATTTTCGATGCCACCAGTGTCACATATAACACGTACTCATGTGCATAAGTGGTATGAGCTGGAAAATGATGAAATGGACGTGAGATAGTCTTAGGAATGTAGCTGGGAAAAGATGGGCCTTAAATGTCATTTTGGAATTGTTTAAGTTAGAAAAGAATAAGGGAATAATTAATAAATTATCTTCAAAAGCAAAAAGGGAGAAAAACGTGAGGGAAGGGAGTCTTACACAGGAAGCTTGGATCTTATTTTTAGAGAGAGTGTCTTCCTTCTCTCTGGTTTACGAGCAATCCGCCGTCGGCGATCTTCGAGGAATGAGGAAGATTTGCTCACGCGGAGAGGGCTTCGCGTTGGTACCGAATTTAGGGGTTTACTGTTTCAGAAGTGAGGTTTCTCCACTACTTGGGTTTATTCTTTGTTTAAGAACTATGTTGATGCTTGAGTTGGTTGAGTAGTGAGGCGGATTTGATCGATCCCGAACTTGAGGCCCAGGAATTGTTTCGGATTGATGGAACCCCGAATTTACGGTCGTGTGTTGCTCCTGTGGTTGTTTGGGTGTCTAATGGCGTGATTCATGCCATGGATTGTATTGTGGTTTTGTATAAAGTGGGGAGAAATGGCGAAATACGGGTTCCGCAAAGTGAGGCAGAAAATTTGTGTTTGATAGGAGCGATGGCAGGGGTTTTCTTGTTCCCAGCTTGATGATTTCACAAAATAAATTTTGTGTGAAAATGTGTTTATTTGGTAAATTCAAGTTGAATTGATCGTGTTTGATAGTGTAGTGGTAATTTTGGTGTATGAAAATGTGAAATTACGACATGTTTGTGTGATTTAAATTATGTAAAATATATGCATGGTGATATATTTGCATGTGTTATATGAGTTATTAGTAGCATCACAATGCATTTTCATACCTTGGGGCACCCTAGGGTAGGAATGAGTGCATGAGGTAGTTTCTTAGAAGAAATGTTTTAGGAGTAGACTAGTAAATGTAAAATATCTCGGAGGGTTGGCTAAAAATAATAATAATTATCGGAGGGTAGTCCATACTAAAAATATCAATCGTCGGAGACGACCTAATTGATATCTCGGAGGGTAGTCCACTAAAACATAATATTTTAGTAGATTTTCCAAATAAGTGAAAATAATATTTTATATTATCAAATTAATTAAAAATAAGAAATTAAAAATCATAAAATTTGTGCAATTTAAAAAAAAAAAGAAAAAAAGAAAGACTATTCGATAGGTTGGATGAAATTGAGTGGGTGGGGAGGGTGGCTGGGGTGTTAGGAATAAGGGTTGGGTAGGTTTTGTTGGACCAAAAAAATTAATTTTTAAATATATTTTGTTTCATTAAGTTATATAATATTATGTTTTAATTTTAATAGTTTAATGGACCATTTATTAAATAAATAAAGACAAGGCGTATTATCCTTAGCATAATTCCCCATAAATCTTTGGTAAATTTGTGTAGAGGCTACCTCTAGCGTGGGCGGCGTGTGATAAATTAAATGTTTATGAATTACCGATTTCCATCTAGCATATAATATATTATTATTTTAATATGGTGGTGGTCGATTTTGAAAGTGATGAAGAGATAGAAAGATCAATATAGGTGTTAGTGGCACCTGGTGTGTTTTATCTTCTTTCAATTTACATACTTTTTATAATTATTTGTTAGTAAGTCCATGTGGGGTTCCCTCTTCCTGGGTTATTAAAAATTTACAATCAAAAAATCTCTTAAGATGACAAAATATTTGATAATTAAATATGACCTCATTAAACCTGACTTGGTTGGGAATTTCCAAGAAAATGGAAAAGGAATACTTCGGATCCCAATTAAAATCTTTGAGAGATGATAAAAAATATTTGATAATTAAACATGATCGCATTAAACTTGGGGTATAACTATATGCATAAGATAGAACCTCATACTTAAGATTTATTGATGTAATATCTAAGGTTATTAAATCATCTATCAAATATTTTACCTTTTTTATCAAACATTTTTTAAACGAAGGATCTTGACTTTGGTTTCAAAGTCGTTGTTCCTAATTTTTTAAATAAATTGAAATATAGACTCATAAGATAGTTTGGGAAGGTCAAAAAAATTAAGGCCTGGAATATGTTGTCATGTTGAAGAAACTACCATATTTCCCTCATTTAAAACATTGATATGACTAATTGAATTACCATACATGTACATGGCAACTTCCAACTATACTTATTAGGACTAGTCTCCAATATTAATATTATTAAACATTATAATTATAATAACACTACAACAAATTTGGTCTATAGCCACATTACTAAGGCAGTTTTCGTAAACATCATAAATGATATAAACCAACATTTTATAGCGATTCCATAAAATGTTGTATCTGAAACTTTAGTGATAATTTTTGCGATAATTTAACAAATGGTGCAATAGAGCAAATATTAGTGACATCTTCTGCGACATTTTAACAAACATTGTTATGTTTGTGACAAATAACCAACAATTAAATAAATTGTAGCTACAAATTTATTTGTGCCAACGTTTTTAGCAATACATATATATATGTCGATAATTTGTTTTGACATTTCAATGATGTTTTATAAAGCGTTACTCTATATTTATATTTTGCGATGTGTATAGTGACTTTTTGTCAAAATGTTGCAACAAAAAAAATGTTAGTGACATTGCTTACGACAATTTAACAAACATTGCTATGTTTTGTGACATATAACCCACAATTAAACAAAATGTAACCACAAAATATATTGTCTTGACGTTTTACTTCGATACTTGTATATATGTATGCGATATTCATTACAACATTTAAAAATGTCGTTTTATAAATCGTGGCTATAGACCTACGCACAAACACATATGGTGACTCTTCGGCAAAATATTGCAACAAAGACAATGTTAGTGACATTACCAGCAATTTAACAAACATTGCTAAATATATCATAAATGTATTAGTTCGAATGTGAATTATTTATTTTACTAAAAAGAATGGTGTAATGAACAAAAAAGTAATAATCAGTTAACTTTATATTTAATTTTTTTAAAAATATATCAAATTAATTTAAATACCCATTAATTACTTGTATTATATTGTCAAATAATTTATATGATTAAATTTTGTACTCATAAAGGGATTGAATGGATTTTTAAAAAAAAAAATTGATTTTCATCATTATGTAGTTTAAGATCCAACGATGTCATCTAGACTCCTAATGAAAACAAAATGACCAATATGTTGTTTTGTCTTGGTTAATACGATAGCATTATAGGTAGAAACAATAATATGTGATCGGCACCTCATTTATAAATGAATAAGAGGTGCAGTGCCAACCACTTCCTTATATCAATACATCGGTGAATGAGATCATTTTTTTTGAAAAAAAGGCAGCCTTTTAGTTTGTTCATTCTCCTTTTTTTTTGTTGGATCAAAAATGGCATTGTGCAAGAAATGACACAATAAATATTTATGGAATTATAAATAATAACTAAGTCATGCATTACAGATCTCCAAATGCATCGCAATTCTACAATATATATTTCATATGGCACTCTTAGCTTAGTAATGCAAACCTGGAATCCATAATCTTTAATATTTTTACGCATCAACATACTAAATTTATTTGAATCTAAGCTTGATGAGACATATTTTACCAAAATTAACATCTCTAAACATTCTATCTTTCATAAATAATTCAAATGGGTCTTCGAACAAATTTAAACTGACAAAATCAATGTGAGAAAAAAAATGATATGAATCGATAAACTAAGTATAAGCATTCAACTTACTTCTTATAGTTTAAACTCATATCTAACCTCCCAAAGGCTCAAAAACCAATTGAGAAACTAGTAAATAGTAAACATAAGAAACATAAGATTATAAGAAGCACCATAGATGCACAATTGCATACACGAAAGGCGTAGAAATTGTCTTGCTTCACGATTGATTTTTCACATACTCCTATTTTTGAAGCTTTCTATACATGATAACTGATATTGTACCTATAAAAAAAAAAGTCAAAATTTTCAATAATTACGATAATGCATAAATTAACAAAACATAGAAGATTTAGTAAAAGGGTTGGTGTTTAATATAACCTTATAATTCATCTTCGAGGAAGATTTATCTTTAAAGTGCTTGATGATGATAATTGTGTCATCAATATCATTTCTTACCATTAAAATCTTGATACCATCATTATCAACATCCAACATCTCATCATCTTGCATGATGTTCAACACTTGATTCAAAAATGAAGATTATCACCATCTCATACACATCTCTGGGTTTTGTTCTAACAACAATGTGCCAATTTGGATTCACGTAGATCTTGAATATAGAATTGCTTTGAACTTGGGATGCAAAAACAAGGGCTCATCAAGTAAATTTGTACTGTGTGAATTAGCCGAGAAATTCACGAGTGCTTGATATGCATCTTTCTGTACTCCCTTCATAACATTTGGTATCAAACCCGGTCACATTTGAACAAAACAATTCTAAAGTGTTCCAAAAATAATTCAACTCTATCATCTCTTTTTATAACACCATAATAAATAATGTTATCTTGAGTCGGATGTTTTGATGTTTGACAACAACACCGCTATTTTGAGTTTTCTTTTACTCCCTTTCTTTTGTATGAAGCTTAGTACACCTCGATGATATATCCATTAAAATCTTCTTACCACATTATTTGGACCTTGAGCTAACCACTGAATATGTTCAGTGACTCGTGGACTTTTTAGTTCTATTAACCTTCCAACCTGATATATGAATATAAAAAAATGGTTGTTAATATGCTTTCTATTGAAATATTAACTTGTAACCTAGTATATGATCATAAATAAAAAAATTTGTTGTTAATATGCATCCTATTGAAATATTAACTTGCAACATGATATATGAATGGAAACAAAAAATATTTTGTTAATATGCATTATATTGAAATATTAACTAAAACAGAGTTTTTAATTCTACTTACTTAAATGAAACCATTCAATAAATGTAGCATGATGGATTTTTTCTATTTCATTTGTTATGCACCTTGTGATTTTACTTGATTTTCCTTTTGATGATTGTTCGATGATCAATGACAAAAATAATAAGAAATCATATGACAAATATATCAATCACATTTTCTAATATATCAAACACAAACATATTTGATAAAAGAATCTAAAAAAAGCATAAGAAATATCGATTTAGCATTACTTACTTTATAAATCGAGCAATAGCATCACAATTGTATAAGACATATCGATGTGCCTGTACTAATGTTTCATCACAAATAGGTTCCTTCTTTTATTTCCAATCGAGCGACCATGTCGCGTCGGTAAAGGAGATTTTGCATTAAGTATGAATTCTTTTCCATGAAAAATAAGAGTATCTTCATCATACATTTAGTATCGCTCGATTAATGATTTAGTTTCAACACCATCCAAAATACAATGAGCAATAGGTTGTGATTCATTTACGATATTACCATTACTGCGAATTAGACCCTCGGGATTAGCTACATTTTTACACTAGATTTAAAGTGTCATTAAGTACCTACAATCAAATACTAATTAGTATAAATCTATATGTAAAAAAAAACAAAAATATAAAAAAGAATTGTAAGTAAAAGATACCTTTCGATTGGATACATCCATCTATAATTATGCAGACCTGCTAGTTTTGCCTCATTTGCCCGAATGAGTCACTAAGTGCCATAATGAGTGAAAAATCAGGGAGGAAATATCTTTCCATTTTGCACAGTGTGACTCTTATTTTTTTCCAATTCTTCAAGATGAAGCACTTTGAGAACCTTTAAACATATTTCTTTCGGAAATAATGACAGGTCAATAATTACTTGACTTACATTTTTGGTAAGAGGATCCCTTATTCTTATAGAAGCAAATCTTGCATCAAGAACATGGCAGTCACTTTGACTTTTCAAGCCTATCAACTTACATTGTTTCAATTTCACCTACTTAGAAATATTGGAAGAATAACTATACGGCACTTTAGTTCCTTTTTAGTACTCAGTAGAAGGTCTTTCTCTTTTGAAGACATTGTATAGCGGAGGTAAATCGTCCCTTCCGTTAGAGCTTCTGATGGATGGAGACCACTTCTTGTGCGATTTTTTTCAAGTCAAGTCGGCCTTTCAAATTGTCTTTGACTTCCAGCCCCGATGTTGACAACGTTACCTAATATGTTATCACATACATTTTCCCGATGTGCATGACATCCAAGATTATTCTAATCAAATTAGTCTCCCGATAAGGTAAAGTAAAAAATGCCGCTTTTCCTTTTCCACCTGGAGCGGAGACGTTGTTATTGCCACCTAACTATTCAGGTGTTGATCGATCATTAAGATGTTGGTGCATTCCTCCATTCTTGATTCCCATCAAAATTGTGCTTATCTCTTTTAAAAGGATGATCAATAGGCAAAAATCTACGATGACCCATAAAGCAATACTTTCCACCATTTTCTAACCACTTAGAGCAAGTGCCAAAGCCACATGTAGGACATGCAAATTTACCTCTTACACTCCAACTATATAGCATTCCATAAGCAGAAAATCATTAATGGTCCAAAGCAATGCAGCTTGCAACTTGAAAGAATTTTTTGCATTAGCATCATAAGTTTGTAAACCGTTAACCCACAAATCAATCAACTCATCAATTAATGGCTGTAAAAACACATCAATCTTCTCCCCAGATGACTCAGGACCAGGAATGAGTAAAGACAACATGAATGAATGTTGCTTCACACAAACCACGGAGTGCCGCTTATATATGGTTAAAACAAATGTTATGTGTTATGTGACATTCATAGATCGAAATGGATTAAAACCATCACTTGCTAAACCAAACCGAATATTGCGAGGTTCTCTCGACAAATCCTTATGCAGAGCATCAAAATCTTTCCATGCATGGGCATCTGTGGGATGTCTCAAATAACCATCATCTATACGTTGATCAAAGTGCCATCTCATCAAATTTGTTGTTTTAGAACACATAAACAACCTTAGCAGTCTAGGCTTTACAGGAAACCATCTCAAAATCTTTTTTGCCTTTTTATGTTTTTTCTTCAACGACATAGAAGGACGAATGTTGGAACTGATTTCATTTTCCTCCCATTGAGATTCACCACATACTGTACATATGTCATCTTGCTCATGTTCTTTCCAAAATAATATACAACTATTTGGACAAACATGAATTTTTTTATAGCCTAAACCTAGTTCTGAAATAATCTTTTAATTCTCAGAAGATTTAGGCAACTTTTCTCCCTCAGGCAAAGTTTCTCTAATGTACCCAACACCAAAGGAAAGATTTGTTACTCCATCCATTCATGCACTTTTTGTGGAAAAGTTTAAGAATAAAAGAAAGCGTACTGTGTTTTTTACACCCACAAAAAAGCTCCTGGTCTGTTTCTTTCAATAACTTACGAAACTTTTTAGCTTCCTCGGTCAATTCCACACAATCTAACTGAGTATTTTCAGTAAAATCAATACCATTGTCCAATATATCTTCTCTCAAATTTCCATCTTTATTATAGGTGTGACCTGTAATCAAATCTTCTAGATAATTTTGCACATTGTATTGTTTCTCTATAGTAGAAAATGTATTATTAGGTTGCTTAGGTTCATCGAAAGAAGACAAAGATTCTCCATGAAAGTACCAATTTGTATAACTTGGAGAAAATCCATGACGCAATATATGACTAAGAACAATATCATGAGTATAATAACGTCCATTGACACAATCTTTACAAGGACAAGCAAGGTTTTCATCTCTAGAGGACTTACGGGCAAATTCTATGAAATTGATAGCTCCTTACAAATACTTCAAACCTACCCGATCAGATTCATGTATCCAAGATTTGTCCATCTACAACTTTGCCTTTTTCACCTACAAAAGGAAATAATTTTTGTGGTTAGATGATAGGTTGAAAATAAAGCAACTAAATCAACCAAATAGAAATTGCATAAAAGTCTTTAGAAGTCTTAAGAACAATGCATTTGGGCAAAACATTTTTCCTTCTGTATTTCCAAGTTTCACAAGAGCTGCACATAAATGAAAAGAAAAAAAATAAAAATGTATCAAACTTCAATCAATATAGGAACAAACAAAGAAGAAAGAAAAGCATTCATTCAATCCAACTTGCTCAACTGTCCGTGACCTAGCCCAATGTTCAGCCCATAGTTTGGCCAAGCACTTCATCTTATTAAATTCTAGACTCAACGAGCTTTCCATAGAGTCCAAGAACATGCGAATCGGAGTTCGGACGAGAAAGTTATGGTCACCAATTTATACGTCCTCTACAACTAAATCAAACCATCATGCATACGTCCTCTACAAGGCAAATTTATATCCATACTTCTATTTGGACTTTGAACTAGAATAAGTGAGACTGACTCAATTTGTTCTACGGTGTGTATGCAGTTCTTTCAGCCGGATTGCAAAAAGCTACAATTACAGTTGTTCCGTAGAATATATGTTCATTCACCTGTTGTGCCTTATAAACACAGTTAATCTTTTCAATTACCGTTGGACGTCATTGATAATCCAAATTGGTTTAGGTTGTTGTTGGCTTGATGGAAAAAGGACAATAAACTTCAGGGGTCACTACAATCACATGCCTACTACTTCTATCTTGAAGTTAGCTGGTAAATAAAGGACCTTTAGGCTTGCTTCATATAAATATAAATGACACAATGATGTTATTAATCTGCTGTTTATAACAGATTTTTTGACTACTTTTGGCAGCAGAGCAATTGCTATTCTTCAGGTTCTTGACTCTCATTTAACAGCAATTTGGATTTAGGACTTGGCTTAATGTTTTTCTTAAACGTGTAAATATTCTTCTACAGATTCCAGTTACTTCTGTCAGTGTAGTCTGAATCGACAAATCAGGAAGACGACCACTTCTAATGGTTAGGATGAGGAGGAATCTGTTATGAAAGTAGTTTATATCGTTGATAAACAAATAAAATAGCTAATTCTACAATTCCTGCAGGTTTCTGCAGCTGGAATGACGATGAGTAGCTTCCTATAGATTACTCTTATTGCAGGTATATTCTGCAAAAACATTGAAATAATATTACATATACCATTAATTAATTTCCTTGTTTCTTGTTTTATTTTTTTTGTTTGCGTACATCCAGGACCTGAACCAGTTGAAAAAGGTCACTCCAATTTAAGGGGACCCAAACAAAGCCTAAAAAACACAAAAAAAGAAGGAAAAGAGGTATAAAGAAACAAATTCGAGGTCATACATCCAGACTGTCTAATCTTATCCACGACGTACAAATCACATAAACAGCAGCAACATACTGCCATTTCAACTTTCAAATAATTTAACCCTCCATTTATTTTCCGAGAAAAAGAAGGAAAACAAAAAAAAAAAATTCAAATCTTATGGTTTACGTCATTTCAAATTTCTGGAAAATAAAAAGTGGATGACTATACAAACTAATCCAAGTTGTTGAGTTACGCTCATATTAGAGGAGCTTTTTTTAATTCTCTCAAATCCTAAATAACAGAAGTAAACCCTATAATTCAAATTTTCAAATTATTTTTTACCTCCCATATTTAGCTAGCAACCGGACAGAATAAAATTCAAACAAATGCTGCCACTGATCCAATCCAGAAAATGCCCAAAAGCTAATGACCTTGAATCAAACACCAAAAGAAGAAAAAAACAAAACTAATGTATTACCGAATTAGCAGACTAAAACCACTTTCCTGGCTTATGAAACATAAATTGCCAGAAAACAAACCCGCCTGTAAAATAAAAACAAAACACAGCAATTTACCCGTCCAAAAGCATTGGTATCGAGACCCTTAGCAAGCAGATCGGAGACATCTCTCTTTCAAACCTCTGCGTCGCGCCTCTTCCTCCGTGATCACACGATTCGAGCCCTCGTCACCTTGATCCAAGACTACTGCACCGCATCGGAGTTTGGTAAAGTTATTAAATTTTATTTTACCAATTCCTGTCACCGCCAAACCCCCTCTCCCCTTTTAAGAATTCCCGCCCCAACCAAGCCACTCCCGCCACCATAATTTTTTTTTTATTGAAGTATGGATATAAATTGGCCTTGTAGAGGACGTATGCATGATGGTTTGATTAGTTCCATTATAATCAAAGGGTCATCATTACTTCTTATTTGCAGTTTTTTTTTAATTTTGTTAATGTTTAATAAAATAAATGGAGGAATCATAACCACGTGGTACACATCCAACAAATAAAATATTTTATTTTATTTTAATTTGGCATTATCCACAATAACTTTTTCATTCTTTTATAAATAAAATATTATACTTGGAAATACATGGGTTTTGAGATGTTGATGTTAATAGTATTTTATTCTAACTTGACATGTCCCATGATTAATTTTTTGTATTCTTATAAATTGGCAAAGGTTTGGAAAAGTAAATAAATAAATAAATCAATCAATAAACAATAAAAGATAGAATTGTGATAAAAGATAGAATTTTTATGGTAGGTAAACCACCTCCCATGGTTTGCCCACCTCATTAGATGGAACAAGTGGGCCCTTCTTCTCTATGCTTCTTCCAATCCTATTCATCATTTCTATTTTTATAAAATCTTGGTTTTCGTATTTTTTATATTTTTATTTTTTGAGATTTTATTATATTCTTTTTGTTTTTCATATTCCTTTTGAGTTTTGACTTACTATATCAATTTAATCTTTTTATATTTTTATTTTTTGAGAATTTTTTTTTCATATTCCTTGGCGTAGTTTTGGACTTACTATATCACTTAATCTTTTTGATGACGGGTCCCCAAGGTCATTAGATTAGGAGTGCTCTAAAAGCAAAAAGGGAATTACTTTTTCTTTCTATTATGACACGGATTATAAAAGAAATATAATCCCGAAGAGAGGATTTGTCTTTCTTTCCGGATTTCTTTCTATGTTAGAGGGGTACCTAAATACGATTCTGAGTAGGTGGGTAGAGAGACCTCATGAACAAGACTTAAAGTAGCTAAGCCCAAGCTAGAGCACCCACTGGGTGTCCGAAGAAGCCGACAAGGCAATCCCATAGAACATCCTCAACGTGACGACTAACTTGTTACGCACGCTCCCCAACAGATATAGTTAGTGTGCCGTAGTTGGAAGAGATTTTACTATCTGGGCAGAAGGCCAAGTCAATAGTCAATGTATTAGGTACATCCCCGCCCTCTTTCTTGAGGAAGCTCAAGTATCACCCTAATGCCGTTGGATCGCTTCCTATGGGCCGACTTCGGCAATAACGACATTTATTCTATGGATAGCCGTCCAACCTTTGGCAAAACCATACCTTCACCAAAGCGACCTGGACCGAGAAAAACCTTTTGTGGCCGGGTTCTCACGAGGAACTAATGAAAGATTTCAGATTTTTAATACAAAAAGGGGCAAAATACAATATGTATGACAGGCATAATGGAAAGAAAGCATATTCCATCTCTTCTCAATTCTCATCGACCATTTTTCATTTGCAATCTCCCTCTCTATCTCACTGGATATCTAATATAAAAATATCTCAATAGATATCTTAACAAAATAAAATATAAAATTGTTTAAAAATAAAAAATCATAAAAATATCCATGAAATATTTTAAATATCCAAAAAATTATTATTTAGTTTTAAAATTTTATTACTTGTGGATAATCTTTTTGATATTTCCTTTAATTTATTTAAATAATTCAAATTATTAAAAAATTATGTTAATAATTTATTTTATTGAATTAATTTTATTTAATATTTTAAAATAAAATTTATGTATTTAATATCTTAAAATTAAATATTAAAATTAAGAAAAATTAAAGGATGATATAATATTATATAAATGTGAAGCTAAAATAATATTAACAAATAAAATGATAATATTTCTAGCATATAATTGAAGCATAAGTATTAAACCTATATAAGGGACACAAATTATAATTGGCATTATTTATTATGGTTGTACCTAGGATTGTTAAGGTGGTATCTATAATTTATTAAGGTAGTACCTCAAGTATGTTAAGCCAGTACCTAAGCTCCAATGAAGCTAACCATTGGGGGTTCGATTATGTATTGCTTTGATTCACACTCCTCATCTTCTCATGTCCTCGGCTCTTTTGCAGCGTTTGAGTTTAATAGTTCAAATTTGATTTTAATCTAATTAAAAAATAAAATAAAAGTTAAATTTAGTTTTACTTTAAAATAAATATAAAAGAAAAATATTTAATTAGAATAATTTATTAAAAATATATTTTAAAGTAAAACTAAAGTTAACTTTTATTTTATTTTTAATTATATTAAAATCAATTTCTGAACTATTAAAAATCAATTGTCTAGATGCATAGCCTGGCTGGCAAGGCCTTTAAAGTGACACGGAGAACGAGGCCAGTCTTAATAGAGATGGGGCTTACTATATTGTAAAAGTGATTAAGCTTTCAAAAAACCTATTAAAAAACAATTAAAGCTTTATTTATTGAACACGTGAACATCTCACATCACTCAAATCATTTATATAGTTTGTTTTTTTTTTAAACTCAAATCAATTATATTGTTCTAAACATATAAATAATGATCAAAATATGGAAAAATATTTTTTGATTTGACAGAAATATCAAAAACGGAAATATAAAAAAATATCATAACATCTTAATGATATTTTTAAAAAATATTTATAAAATATAAATGGTTCAAAACCAAAATTATGAAATATTTTAAACACTTAAAATTCTGATTAAATTAATAACAAAATACATATAAAAATATTTTATAAACTTAAAATTTGGTGTGTGAGAGTCTTCATAGATCAATACATAATTGAACCCTAATCGTTAGTTTCATTAGAGTTTAGGTATGACCTTAATATACTTGAGGTACTACCTTAATAAATTGTAAGTACTACCTTAACTGTCATGGATACTACCATAATGAATAGTATCAATAGTAATTTTTCCTCTTACACACATGACCACTAAGCAGCAGTTCATATTTCATTTTTAAGTAATAAAGACATAAACTATAAAATACCTCACATTAGTTGACCACATTAAGTACATAGGAAAATTTTGTGTGGATTCATAGTTTGATGCATACACGAGGTCCTCCCTTATGGAAAGCATTGAAAATTTTGTGACATCTAAACATGTTATGATGTGGGAGTGTGTGTAGCTCAATGCATAATCGAACCCCTAATGGTTAGCTTCATTGGAGCTTAGGTACTGGCTTAACATACTTGAGGTACTACCTTAATAAATTATAGATACCACCTTAACAATCCTAGGTACAACCATAATAAATAATGCCAAATATAATTTGTATCCCTTATATAGGTTTAATACTTATGAGTTCAATTATATGCCAGTAATATTATCATTTTATTTGTTAATATTATTTTTATATTAGATATCCGGTGAGAGAGAAAGGGAGATTGCAAATGAGAGAGATGAGAGGGTGAGAGAGAAATGGAAGGGGGAAGGTGGCCTTAGAGGGATGAGAGAGTAAGAGAGAGAGAGAGGCGGAGAAAATCAGTGGGGGTAAGAGAGAGGGAACCATGTAGCTTGAGGGTATTTTAGAGATTTTTTTTTTGCAATCATTAGGTTAAAACATTAGCTTGAGGGATTTTAGAGATTTTAGAGATTTTTTTTTGCAATCATTAGCTTGAGGGATGAGACTTACAATTATTTTTTTCTGCCATAACTTAAAACATGGAAAAGAATTTTTTATCCCTTATGTGCTATTATTTTCATTTTAATAACATGAAACCTGCTTCTCCTTTGATTTAAAGGGATAAAAACAAAAATTATTTATAAAACTAATCCCTCATTTTTATAACCTTAAAATATCCTAAATTTGGACAAAATGACTCATTAATATATTAAAACCCAAAAAATATTACAAATCTAACTCTTTTATATATATATTAGACTTAATCATCCTAAATTTATTTAAACAAACTTTAAAAACATCAAGTCAATGAATAGAGGAATCATGACCACGTGGTACACATCCAACAAAAACAATTTGGATGTGACTTTTATTTTAATGTTTATTTTATTCCAATATTTTATTTTCATTTGCCATTACCCATAATTACTTTTTCATTCTTTTATAAATATTACATTTTGCTTGGAAATACGTGGGTTTTGAGACGTTGATGTTAATATTTTATTCTAACTTGACATGTCCCATGATTAATTTTTTGTATTCTTATAAATAAAATATTAATTTTAAAGTAAATGGAAAAAGATATTGATTTAAACAAATAAATCAAAATAGGCTAAATGGCTAACTCGACCCAACCCGGAACCCAGTCAGCCAAATGATCAGAGTCTTATCGCACTCCTATTGTTGCCTCGAAGTGTAAATCGACGGACGCTTGGAAAAGTAAATAAATCAATAAATCAATCAATAAATAATAAAAGATAGAATTTTGATAGTAAGTAAACCACCTCCTATGCTCCTTCCAATCCTATTCTTATAAAATCTTGGTTTTCGTATTTTTTATATTTTTATTTTTTAAGATTTTATTATATTCTTTTTTTTTTCATATTCTTTTGACTTTTGATTTACTATATCAATTTAATCTTTTTTATATATTTATTTTTTGAGATTTTATTATATTCTGTTTTTTTGTTCATATTCCTTTTGAGTTTTGACTTACTATATCAATTTAATCTTTTTTATATTTTTATTTTTTTAGATTTTATTATATCCTTTTTTTTAGATTTTACTATATATTAGATTTAACTATTATTTAAGGTAGTATTTGAAGACAACAAGTCAATGAATAGAGGAATCATGACCACGTGATACACATCCAACAAAAACAAGTTGGATGTGACTTTGATTTTAATGTTTATTTTATTCCAATATTTTATTTTCATTTGGCATTACCTATCATTACTTTTTCATTGTTTTATAAATAAAATATTAAGCTTGGAATACGGGGTTTTGAGATGTTGATGTTAATAATATTTTTTTTGTCCCATGATTAATTTTTTGTATTCTTATAAATAAAATATTAATTTTAAAGTAAATGGAAAAAGATATTGATTTAAACAAAGAAATCAAAATAAGCTAAATAGGCTAGCCTAACTCGAACCTGAACTGGTCGGGCCAAATGGCCTGAGTCTTATTCGTGCCTCTATTTTTACTCGAGTGTAAATTGGCGGAGGTTTGGAAAAGTAAATAAATAAATAAATCAATCAATAAATTCATTTTCGTAAAAACCTACTATTCAACTACATATATATTATCGATTTCGAGCACAAGGAATTTACAACATTAAGATGAGTTTATATTAATATAGTGTCAAAGAACTTTATTTTAACCTTCATTACAAAAAAACTTTATTCTAACCTTTTAAGTGAATATGATAGTTTTTAACTTAGCTTTAAAAAAAACTTATCTTTGATATTTGGCTGTGAGAGAGGCTCTCGAAGTTCAAAGTGAGGACAATTTCGTATATTATAATAAAATGTTTAGTTGTAAAAAAATTATATCTTTAGTATTTGGTCTTGAGACTTGATTCACATGATAAAATGATGGAATAAACATACGAGATAACCCATAATCAAATTCTAACGAAGTAAAAAAAAAAACTTATTCCACATTTTAAAATGATTTTTATGTTTAACATTTTATTTTAATCGTCTTACTTATTTTTTAAAATAATCCTAAAAAAACAATCCCAAACAAGTAAAAGAAATTATCTAAAAACACTATATTTGGATAAAAATAATTTATTTTTATCATTTTTCTAATATTTTATTTTAAAAAAGAGAATTACGTTATCTAAAAATATTAATAAAACAAAATCAAATATTTGAAGAATGACTCAAACAATAATATTAAATTTTAAAAAGAAAAATCATAAAAGATAAGTAAATATATAACCACATTAACCTAAATTATAAAAAATATATAATGAAATAAAAAAAGGATAAATATTAAAAAAAGGGACATCATGACACGTGATTAATTGACAATTTCTGTGACATCATGAAAGTCGATGTACTCTAGAATCATGACCATTTGAAAAAAAAAAAAAAAAGAAGAGTGGATTAATAATGTCAGCTTATCTTTTCTGAAATAATAAATAATCGCCCACGTTTTTCTGAACTAATGAAATGAAGAATTTAGAAGTTCGGCGGTTTTTTTGCCCCCAAAAACAAAAAATTGAGGTTCTTTTCACTCAAAAAAAATTTGGCCAAAAAAAATTCCTTTTTCCCTCCATCCGAATTTTACATTTATTAAAATTATAAATCTATTTATAGTTTTCCATAAACCCTAACCTAGTATAAATGCTGTTATTCCCCAATATTTTGTATTTTTCTTATTTGCAATTCATAAGGTTTGATTTCATAATTTTGTTTTTGATTTTTTGATGTCGTATTAGATCAAAAGTTATTATTGTTTTCTAAACTATGATTATATGATTTTTTTTACAAGATGTTGAAGAGAATTCAAAAACAAAGAGACAATGATGCAGCATCTTCACAAACTCATAAGAAGAGGTTACGTGAATCTAATGAAAACTCCCATGAGTTGTCCGATCATGAAGAGGCCGATGATGATGCAAATAGTAAGTTCTCACTATTATTTGTTTTTGTTCATTTTGTTTTTTCTTCCAAATCTGTAGAAACATGTCTTATATCTACTCTTTTTATTCTATTTTCAATTATTTTTTAATTCCTATATGTCGAGGGATGCAAATAATAAGTTCGAGTTACTAATTATTTTGTTTAGCAAAACTTTATAAAACATACGATTGGTAAAATTTGACACAACACATGAACACTATTAATTGAACTCTTATTTTTGGGGGCATAATTTTATTAATAGTTCTAAGGTCTTTTTATATGCAAAACAATAAAAGATATATTATTTCAACCTTGTAAGTACTGTGTAAGTTTCGTTATAAAAACATGTTTTATTCTATTAATTTGTAAAATTAATTCCCTGTAAGAAAGATCTTCTCACTATTATGTACATCCAATTGTACATGGATAGGAAATCAATGGGTAGACTTTATTATTTGATAGAGCCAAATGCATCTTTCTTCACCTTTCCACCTCGTGGACCCAAGGACTATTTCAACCGCTCATAAATTAAAAATCATCTTTGGCTCACGTGCCTAATCCTCATCAATGGCGAATATTTTTCTTAAAATCAAGTCATGGCTGCCGCCTGACTACTCAACTGCTGCTTGCAATCTGCAGAGTTATTGAAAACCTCAACGTTATCCCTGATTTATTTTAATTAACATTATCTTATTATTTTTAATTTTTTGTAAAATTCAAAGTTTGACCACCAAATATATATATATATATATATAATAAAAGTATGTTTACCTAAATTATATTAAAATTAAATTTAACATATTTTATTAATATGAAATTTGTTTTTACTTTTTATGAATATTAAACAATTTTCATTCCATCTATACTTTTATCACAAAAATCCATCGAAATATTTTTTTATATTTTCATATAAAATCCAAGTATCTCATATCCTTTATTTATTTATTCCTATATATTTTTTATACCTCATGGTCCATCCGACAAAAAAAGATATTTTATTAAAAATTTGAGAAAAATTGTTAAATATTAGTTTTTTAATATGTTTACTCAAATTTTATTAAAAAATAAATTCACATATTCATTAATATATTTTATATTATGGAAATGTTTTCTTACTTTTTATGAATATTAAATAATTTTCATTCCATTTATATTTATATCACAAAAATCAATCGAAATATTTTTGAAATTTTCATATAAAATCCAAGCATCTTATATCCTTTATTTATTTATTCCTTATTTATTTTTTATACCTGGTCTAACAAAAAAAAATTTATTATTTTTAGGAAAAAATGTTAAATATTAGGATTTTGATATAAGCTTACCTAAATTATATTAAAATAAATTTAATATATTTTTATTATTATGGAGTGTTTACTTACTTTTTATGAATATTAAATAATTTTCATTGAATCTATATTTTTATCACAAAGGTATATTGTTTCAATCTTGTAAGCACTGTGTAAGTTTCGTTATAAAAGCATGTTCTCTTTATTCTATTAATCTGTAAAATTAATTTCAGTAAGAAACATGTTCTCAATTATTAATTATTTACAACAAATATTAATTACTCTAAATTAGTGATTGAATAAGATTAAACGTGCACAGTCATATTTGTTTCATATTATTTATGAGGATTCAAGCATTATATTAGACATGTTGACTAGTAGAAGACTAAAATATTAGGACTCTTAATTGAAATCTCAGTTTTTTTTTTTGGAAAAAAGATGTCATTTCAAGACACTGTTTGTTTTTTTAGAAACTGATAGAACTAAGCCCAAACTATTTTTTGGATTCATTTTATTTCATAGCTAATTAGGCTTACATAACCCCTCATATATCGATTCGGGTGATTGGTTTCATGCCCCAACTTAATCAGTTGTAGATCGATGAATGAGGAAATTTGTTTAGTTTACTTCGGGTCACATGTTGATGCTATACATCGAGTGAATCCAATAAGGGATAGACATGTTAAGATTAGGCCATTATTTTGTAGTCTAACATGCTTGCTAGGTACTCAATTTGCACAATTACTTATTTATTTCATGTTGACGGTATTATCTTTAAGTTCTATTGAGGAATTCTCAACAACTACATAATATTTATGACTAGCCTATTATTCATGTGTCTCTGGCTATATTAATATGATTAATTAATTAATTTAATTTTCATTGCACAGCCAATATTGAGAAGCCACGTAATACTCGAGGTCGAACAATACTTCCTGACATATAGGGTTTAGACCACGGAGAAAAACTAACTGTAAAATTCAATAGTTTAAATCAGTGTGTGGATGATGGTGAGCTTGAATACTTTTGTGGAACTGCGGCAAGAAAAAAAGAACTAACACCACTTGAATTTTCTGATTGGAGAAAAGTTCCTACAACAATTAAAGACAAAATATGGGATGTTATTAAGGTAATTTTTTATTTGATAGATATTTTTTGAATTCTTTTCACTTTCTTTTTTTTTTCCCCTTACACTAATGAAAACTTTTTTTCTTTTTAGTCCAAGTTTGATTCGACACCGCACCAGAAAGCAATCAATCTTAGTGAAGTCGGCAAGTGTTTGAGGATATTCAAACATAGTTTGTATGTTGAGTATTTTAACAAATACTCAACTTTTCAGCTCAATGGCAGGTACGAGATTTAACTTAAAAATATAAGTAATATGTACATTATTTTATTAGATATAGCAATATTTTTATTATATGTGCTTATAATAGAATAAATCTGAAAGGGGTAATATAAGGTCGCATATGAAATGCCATACTTCGGGACTATTTCATATGCTCTGAAGGGTCGGGGCGTGAGGTATTAATTTTTACTATCGATAATTTTATTTTCTTTCCCTTTGAATTATCCTGATTTTGAAATGTTATTTATTTATTTGAAATTGAATTGAAGTGATGATTAATTTTGTGTTTACTACAGTTTAGGAAAAATGGGCGTCGACCAAATCGACAAAGATCTTTTTTGAAGCATACAAGAGTAAGACGGATCGCATGTATTCTGAATCATGTTAACTTTAGTAAATTTATTCTTTTTACTCTTTGGTTATTTTGAATAATTCTAAATTCTTAGTTGATATCTGTATGTATTTAGACTGAATTCATTTTGTAGGAAAAAATTGAACAACTTTTAACTATCGATGAAGAAAAACGTGAAACTTCTGAAGCAAATGAGGTTATAGTTCCTTTGAAAGAAGATGCAATTTCTAAAGTCCTTGGTCCAGATAAAAATGGTCGTGTCTGAGGAATGAGTTTCAAAATCAGTCCCAAAATGCTTGAGAAAGAGGCTGGTGAAGAACAGATGAATGAGCCTAACAAGGAGCTTGCATAACAAGTTGCAATTTTGACGTCTCAGGTAAAGAAATTAACAGATATTATTACTAGGCGTGATGGTGCTACAACCGAAGAAGTTGCGATTTGAAGAAATACTTTGCTTAGTTTAATTTATATAGTTTAATATTTTATGTTATTTTTATTTAGATATTTGACTTATGTGTTGAATTAGACTTATGATAATGCCTTTTGATAATATTTAATGGCATAGCATTGTTTTATTTTTTTGACTTATATCGTTATATAAATTTTATTGATAAATTTAAATGTCTTATTAATACTCTTATTTCTACAAGTATATTTTATTGACAATTTATTTCAATATAAATATCGTATGGTATACATATATTAATTACTTTAGATATAGGAAAAAAGATTAATAATAATGATAAAAATGACAATTATATGCGTAAAAAAGGATGATGAATAATGATATTTTTAAATGTCTAATATAATTGTTTATGACAAATTGTCATATCGACACTTACAAGTATCACAAACGTCGGTAATAATATCATAATAAACCGATATCCCGACAATTGTAAGTATCAAAACATTATGTTGTTCTCTACGCAATAAAATATCATTGTTGCAATGTATTACAACATATATTAATGTTGTAATTGAGTTGTTTTATCAACACTTAAAAACGTAAGTAGTACTATTGTAATAAACATATATGAAAACATTTGAAAGTATCAAAACATTATACTTGAACGACGCAACCACATGTCACAGTAGATATATATTATGACACGTAATAATGTTGTAATGAAGTTGTTTTAGCAACACTTACAAATGTCAATAGTAACATCATAAAGATTGATATGACGACAACTAAAAGTATCGAAACATTATGTTCAAACAACACTACCAAATGTCTCCATCACATTATACAACGAAGCATGATAATGTTGTAACCGAATGGATGTCACAACACTTAAAAATGTTAGAAGTCATATCATAATAAACTAATACGGCGACATTTGAAAGTGTCGAAACATTATACTTAAGCGACACAACAACATGTCATTATAGCAATGTATTATGACACATATTAATTTTGTAATGATTCTGGATTTAATACTTAAAATGTCATACCTGGCTTCATCATAATAAACTGATATGGTGACACTTGGAAGTATTGAAATAGTATATTTAAGTGACGTAATAACATGTCGTAATAGCTATGTATTACAACACATAATTGACAGGATTTAACAACACTTCAAAATGTCGTACGATACGTCACAAAGTACATATACCAACATTTGATTCTTTTGATGTAATAGACCAAAGTGACATTGGCATAGGCAACATATGTTTAATGCTGTGAAAAATGTTGGTATAAAGTTAAAGTGATATTTTTTTTGCCTATTACGACATAAGTCAAATGTTTGATAAAACAATTTTTGTTGTAGTGTAAAATCTAATTAATAAATATTAGTGTGAATATTGGATATAAAAAATCCAATGTGAAAATCCTAAGAATCTATAGTAGCTGTTTTTCCAAGCCTTGCTTTGGAAACAATCAAATATCCATTATTTTTATTATGTTTGTATTTTTCTTGGGATCATTTGTTTCTTTTTAATAATTCATTTAGACTTAAATGGTATTTTTAAAGTTAAGACTTAATATGAAAAAAAAACTCAGAAAGTTCATAGTTTTTATGCTATTTTCCCAAAAAAAAAAAAAAAAATTACAAAAATATGGGTCTAAAGAGTTCCCAAATAGCCAGTTATAGGTATGATTATTTCTTTGACTTTCTGTGCATCATGTTGCATACATTCCAAGCCTTTCTCGAGTGCAGAGGTAAAATACTCACGCATGCGTATTCCGGTTGATTGATCGTCACAATTGACAAGTTTGAAAACACATAAACAACCCTGGTAAAGACCTAATTCTACCTTTGATTCTTTGAGTTTTTGAGGACAACTCTTCCTACAAAGTCCTGGGCAGTTTTCAAATCTTTAATCTTTCAGTCTTAAGAAAGGTTCTGGCAAGTTGTGCATACACACAAAAATAAAAATGAAAATTGAAGATAATTAGTGCTCAATATATTCTCTAATATTTTTAGATAATGATAGATAGATAACATTATGGTTACCCAATTTTCACTAATTCGAGTCACTTTATGATCATTGAAAGTTAGTTTTATCTAATCGTTAAAATTAGTCGAGACATACATAAGTTGAAGGTTTTTTAATTTTGCTTTTAAAAATAGTAAAGAAAATAAAATATAATTAAAATTCATTAAAATTTTAAATATCAAAATTACATACTTTATATAATAGAAGAAATAATGAAAATGAATTTAAAATAAACATGGCTACTAGAAATGGTACAAATCGCTTACCTATCCTTCTCCAAATTCTCCGCTGTATGTAAAACTCCTTTTTTTTTTTTTTTTTCGCTTCCATATTAGATGATTTGAAAGCAAAATTTCGAAAATCTAATCTTTTATCAATTTTTTGCCACTCATTTTGATAAAAATACTCTTAATTTTATTTTACAAAAATAATATATTTTTTTTTATTAAAGATGTATGTAAATAATAAATATATAAGATAATCAAGGGTATTTTTGTTTACATCAAGAAAACGCATGAAAAATAGGGTTAAGCTTACAAAATGTTTGATTATTTGAGGTTATTTAATCAAATATTTCTATAAATAATGCATATACAATACGGAAATAGGAACCCATAGAAGGAAAGTTAATTCTATTCTAAAAAATCAGGAAAAAGAATATTAAGAAAGAAGATCAAATTTAAAAAGAAAGAATAAAATTTAAAAAGTTAATTCTATTTTAAATTAACCATGATTTTTTCGAAAGCTCTCTCACAGAAGGGTTTCTCTAGTCTTCACGCTCTCATCTTATCGTCTTTTGATTCAAATGCACGAAACATTCCCCACTTAAGGTCACGGAGATGGCTTTACTCTCAGTGGCATCACGCTGCCTGAGATCGCAAAGAAATTGACGTGATGGTCCTCGACGGCCATGGTTTGTTGGTCTCTATCGATGCGGCCGTACTCATCACGGGTACTGCTATCTCCATAGAGGCAGAAAATTGAACTCCCCGATAGCCTCCGTTCCAGGCCTTTGGGATGTCACAATGTGGGTTTCTTGTAGTTCTCTCGATCTACGAATGTTGGTCGGCCTAAGATTTTCCCGCCTCGGCCGTGGGTTAGTGGAGATGGTCTCTCCCCGCTTTCTAAGCAAGCAGACCGCTGATCGTATGAGTTCGTATCTGTGGAGGGAACAACTTACCAGTTTTCGAGATTCCCATTTCATGGTTCCCTGATTCTCTTTCACCGATGCCGACGAGTGCGGTCTACTGTCCGATCTTGAGTTCATATGCGTGGGTACTTCACCCTACTTCTATCTCTGAATACATGAAACTAAACCCCCTTGTCTGTGTAGTTGAAATTATATTTTTGTTGCTCCTAAGTGAGCTGCATTCTCATTTTGGTTCTCTTTCATGTTGATCTACAAGCTCAGGCAAGGGCCCATAGGATTGGCTAAAAGAGGGATGTGCTTGTTCTTCGATTAGAAACAGTGAGGCGCTTTTTTGCGTTGTAGGATAAGTATCTTTGAGAAAATCATTGTATGGTGTAGTGTTAAAAATTATAGTATGTTTTTCTTACGTTTCCGATAGTTCAGCCGATTTTTCAAATTGCCGGGCGTGGTCTATTTTTCAAGTTTTCGTTATGATATGATCTCGCGATCTCGTGTTCACAATTATGTTGGCCTACTTTTGTTTCAATAAGGTCAAAACTGTGGAGGAACAAGTCAGGGCTTCAGCTGAACATAAACTAAACTGGGAGCTGCTAATCAGAGTATCACAGCTGGTTTCTATATGGAGGCAATGGCAACAATATTTTATTAAGTGATCAAACAAATTAGCTTCATTCTATTATCTTGCTTTGCACTAGACATTTCAACTTTAGTAAGGTCTACTTTATCATTTCATTTGGTGGAAATTTTTTCATATTTTAGCTGTCATAAGTTGTCCTAAGCATTCTTAGAAAAAGTTAAATTTTCCTTATCACATTTCTATTTGTTTCAATCCTCTTGGGTTTGAAAATAAATTATCCTCAATAAGAGCAGGTATTGGGTGAAGCTTATCAGGTTTTGAGTGATCCAATGCAAAGAGATGCATATGATCGAAATGGAAAGTACTCCTGAAACATGTTTTACAAGAGTAAGTGAAACATGTTTGAGAACACTAGCATATGCTCGAATAGATTAAGGAGCTCCTGAAACATGTTTCCTTGTGGTCTTTCTTAATTGAGATTGCATGTTTGGATAATCCTTTTCATACCCATTGTGTATGTCTTGTATACCTTTGGTATATTGCTCCTTTTAATTCTATAGTGTATTCTTTGCTTACCTTATGAAAAGAAAAAGAAGATGAAGAAGGAAAGAACCATTAAATGTACGGTATCGCTGGTGTGCGCATTTTGTGCATCCGAAATAACAAGTTTGTTGGCTTTATCCTCATCAATATATAAAATTACATTTATGCATCAGGGAAGTCCATGGTAGATTGGAGATAATAATTAATATAAGCTTGTGTCAATATGATAACCTGTGATGGTTATTTATGGATTTTCCAAAAATAAATTAGTCTTGTATTCTAATTTATCTATAAGAGTTAATTTAACTTGAGGTCATCCTTTTCCTAGACTATAATCTTTATCGCTAAAACCATGAGGTCATTCTTGTTTTCGTAGTGAATTTATCATCATGTCTTCTGAGTTTCATTTAATTACTTTCTCTAACCTTTTCTAGTTTTATTAAAACCATGTAATGAAGGTTGTCCAAAAAGAAAGAGAAGAGAAGCTTGCTAGATTACTAAAGGACTTTCTTAATCAATATGTTCACATGCATAAAGAGGATTTTTACATCGTGCAGAATCTGCCGAAGGCTTTCAAGTGTGCTTACTACAATTACTTCTTATTGATGCTCTTATCCTATTCAAGCATATAGAATAAATGCTGATAATAACCACTCTTTTTATTCGCCGTTATATATTTTGGCTTAACTGTATATGATATGCTATGAAATGGAGAAGGTGATATATTATTCTAATGAATCATTTCTTTCTAGTTTGTCATGCTTTTACAAATGAGATGTTATAGTACGGAATTTCATCCTCATTCCATGTAAAGGTTGATTACATAAATCGATGTTCTAATATAGAACTCAGGTGTAATGTGGTTGCACCTTTTTTTTTTCTCTTGGCACTGATCAAAATATTCCTATTTGCCTATCAGAAAAATGGAAAATGGGAAAAAGAATACTCTAGAATTTCATCGCACTGTATGTAGTGGTGGCTTGGACCAGAGTATAGAATTGTTACATTGCTCTTGGTATCTATGCAAAATAAAAGAGAATATAATCTAGATATCTCCAAATTTTCATGGCAAAAACTTATCACCTCTGCATTATGCTTGAGTAGAAGAATAGCATGCCCCAGGTGTACATTAGTTAAGTTCTTTTTGTGATGCCTAGTGAGAAATGCACCTCATAAGTTGCAACCTGCCTTCTATCATTTCAAGTATTCGCTTTCTTTTTCCTTCTAATTCTTGTTATTATAAATGTTAAATTTCCTTCTACCTTTACATGTCATGTCTCATTGAGTTATTATGCATGCATGTGCTTTAGACTTGACAATCTGAGCTCCAAATAGCAAATAGTTCATTTATTTCTCCAACTTCTACAATTTCCTCTCGTAATTTAACTATCAAAAATTAATTTAAAAAATAATGAAGAAGCATTCAAGTTTGCTTGAATTTTTTTCCTAGAAAAAAGATAAATTGCAAAAATTTCTGAAGATATATGTCTGATTACTCATGAATCTCTCTCCACTTAAAACAATTTGAGCTTGTTTAATAGTGATTCTAGGAAACTTTTATAGCCTATCTTCTCCATAGCACTTTAAAATAACTTTTTGAAAAAAAAAAAATTCTAGTGGTAAAAAGGTTCATATATGTTTTTAATTGGTTTTAGCATAACAAAGACAGTATTAAAAGAAACCACGAAGAGTTACATTTGATAAATATAAAAACCATTAGGGCTAACTCTATCAAAATAAAAATAAAACTATTAGGCTAGATTCACTGCTTATTTTTTTTCCAGAAATCAAAGACATTATTTGATAAGAAAATGTGAAGGAAAGATAGAGTATAGTCGTATGCTGCTTAAGATGGATATCCACCAAAAAAAAAAATCATGAACAACTCCTCCAATGTTTCATCATCTTTGAGCTAACAACAAGAGGGACAAAAAGCAAACTTTTCAAAATCCATCTATTGCCATCCTTTCCTCTGCAAGATTATCCACTTGGCTTCTTCTGTGAGGGAGACATAAGCCAAGAGATCAAGAGAGTTATGTCACATCTAGAGGCCAGCATACATATACAAGATGAAAGGTCAATAAAGAAGAATTGATTCACAAACTCATCAGTGATTTATTTAGAAGGACTGAGTCTCATCAACTGCCTTTAGTTTCCCATTTCTTTATACATGAGAAGGACTAAGACCCTCAACTTAGACTCAGCCACATCTCATATCCAGTGGTAAGTTCTAAATTTGGAATCCCCAGCATTGAGCCTGAAAATTTCTGATGATGATAATCACAAGATACCAATTGACCTTAAGTCTAAATGCTTATTATGTTCATTTGCTTGATAAAACCATAATTTGTGTGACATCAAGCATATGGAAACATCATCTTGTGTGGATCGCTTTCTTCACATACCTTAAAAACTGTTTTTCTTTCATATGCTAGATTCATTTATATATTCGAATGCAAGTATACAAATTTGCATGTCTTTCTTGTGCACATACGATGATGCTAAACTAATTTTCTTATTACCGAAAACACAGCCTGAGTTTCATATGTCGCACACTATCGATACGTACACAAGACAGCAAAGACAAGAGCTTGGAAAAAAGGTCATTTATCTTGGAGTTCCATTTACCGAGTGAGTGGGTTTCGTGTAATAAGTGACATTCGAAGTCACAAAGTCACATCAAGAAAAGGTATAATGACTAATATCTTCCACCCCCAAGAACACTTCCCTTCTTTGTTATTATTAGGAAGTTTTATCCATTTTCAGGGTAATTCTACCGAGAAAATTAAAATCCAAAAAGCTTTCTTCGCCATCGCAGAACTTCGTGAAGGCATCCTACTGTTTAATTTAAAATGGATGGTAGCGTTCCTCGAAAATGACGCTTGAGTCACACATTCGATGAACAAGGATACACTTATGAACTCACTCCTGAAATTGAATGTTGTGGACATTGAAGCAACCTCTATACATGTGTGTCAACTAGTGAGTCTCTCTCTTCATTATCTTTTATTTTTTCTTCCATGAATGTTTTTTTTGGCTTGTTAATTAGTTTGTCTTGGAGCAAAGAATTTCAGATCATCCTGAGAGAATGTCTCGAATTGTAGACAAACCATGATCATTATTCTTCAATTGTTGCAGGTGCTACAAGAAAACAATGTGAAGAAGGAAGAACTTAAAGTTCGTGCTCTTGCTCTGAAATTATTAGGGAAAATATTTCAGGTAAAATATTTGTTACAAGTCCTCAAAATCTTACGTTTGTAATTGCCAAATTCTTCTTAATATCAACCTGCTGATTTTATTGTCAGCAATGTGTGCCGTTGGAAATCTTGTTTCGCATCCATGCTTATAAATGTGACGGAGAGATCTAAGGAAATAGGAGTTTTAAGGTAAAGCTAATGTGGTGTGAAGAACAATGTAATTTTAACTCGAGGGTAGCTCAGTTGGTCTTAGGCCTTTTAGGTTTAATGGTCACTGATATGAGTTCCCTTAGGTATTACCGAAGTTTCATTCAATCGTTAACTCTGTGTGGCTCCACGGGATTAGTCGAGACGCAGCACCAGCTAAGCCGTACATCCCTAAGTATAAAAATGTAATTTTAACTCGAAAGCAAATGCAGCAATGAAAATGAGCTTCAAAGGAAGAAATGTGATCATAATAAATTGTTTTTCAATTTTAAAGCTAAAGACTGATCATGCTTTCTAACTTCCTTCAGAGGGAAAAAGTTTGCCCGGAGCGACATGGAACATCAAAGAATAGAAATGTTTCGACATAAATGAAGACGAGCAGTTCCGATAGCGCGGGTGAAGAGGATACACCAAGGCACTTTCCCATCGAACTCCTACTCACTCAGGCATGTTAGGAAGATTATCCAGAGAGTATTACATGGCGTAATCTTTTTTTTTTATACGCAAATACCTAAAATGACCAATTGCAAACACATGATAGATGAACAACACATCCACACACATACAGAAAAGGCTTCAAGTTGCAGAGGGTGTGGCTAATTTCTTTCTAGGTCCTCAACTGATTCAATGATTTACAATTGTTTGCCATTGAGTTTTAATGTCCAGTAATCCTAGCTCTCTTACTGTGAACCATTTTGACTATGCTTGAATGTGCATTGAGCTTCCAAATCGTGGTGGTAATTTGTTCACATCCTAGGGAATTTTCTCATCTTCTTTGGATTTCTTGTTATCATAATTTCAGATATATTAGAAGTTTTAGATCCAATAGAGTTTTGGGGAGGAGTTGACCAACTCTATTAGAATCCCTCCAAAGCCTCCCAACCCAGAATGGGGGAAAGTACCATCTTGAAGGGAAGTAGATGTTTGGTGTCCCTCCCTCCCACTTCTAGGAACTGGGAAGATTTTGAACCTTGCAAGGGCTCATCCAGTCCTTTCAAGGGTATGGGACTTGTCTTAGCGGCCTCTTCTGTCATCCCTTCATATTCATGTTTGTTGTTCTTGAAAGTCGCCTGCACAAGGGAATGAACTTGAATGGAGAGTTTATTTTATCCGCTAAGCCCCAGATATCAAGAAACATTGATCAAGGGGGAAAAAACAGGGCTTTTAGCTATATGACAATGACATTAGATCACAAGCAAGCTACTCCAAGTTCTTAAAATCAAGAAGGATTAGGGTCCATAAGAATTTTAGTGGTAGGAGACAAGCGACCATCTTCACCAATAACCACTTGTTTTTTGTCCTTTCTCTCCCTTGTTTTCATTGTGAAAGTCATATTAAACAAAATACAAATAAAAGTTTAAATTCATATGATCCAAAAGATGCGTAGAAGATAATTTCAAAGTATAGTTTCACCGAAATATGTTAGATTAGGTGAGCATATAAAAATGGAAAATGCATTACTAATGAACTATGTTCAACCCTTTTCCATTAGCGCAGCATCGAAGACTCTCGATGCCCGTGTAATCCCTAAGACTGGGATGTGGACGATTTAAGAAATCATCTACAAAAGCAAATGATCCAGAGGTCTGTAATAGCAGAAGTCATGGGGAGTTAGCAGTACAAATGAGTTTTGTTGGCCACAAATTTGGCTTCTCAAATGTCATAATGAACTCAAGACACCTTCATGAGTTGAGAGCATCTTTGCTTTTTAAGGTCGATAATGATTAAGCAATGAATTCCATTGTGCTTTTTTTTTTTTGTACTTGTTGCCATTGCCTTCATTAAAAAATGCTCATAGAATTACATTTTCTATACTCAGAATTTCAGGCTTATAATGTAATTAACAAGAAAGTAATTTTCACCACATGTTGTTATCTCATGAAGAATGCTCATAGAAAGCCACCAAGATTTTTAAGGAGCGAACTTTAGCATAGTCTCAATTTCTGCATATTTTCCATTTTCTTTTTCCCCTTTTATGTCAAAGATTCCCTCCAACTATGCAAAAGGAAGAAGGCATATCTTGTTTTATATTTTTGTAAGGAAAATGAAAGGTAAGTATTTTTATTTTTTACAGAGAGAGATCCCTTGCCGCGCATATATCACAGTATTTGAAGCCTAAAAACTAGTGATTATAATTTGAATAAGTCCATAATTTGATGTGGGAGAGCAATGAATTATAAATTCAAGGGCATAGGGTAGGGAACCAAGTTAGAGTTTTGTGAGAACATAATATTATTTTATAACATATATTTATGGTACAAAGGTTGATTGGCGCTAGCCACGAAATGTGAGTAAGAATTAGAATGAGCATATTTCATCCAAAGGGATGTTACCTTTTCTATACTTGGGAAATGAGATTTCTTAATTACTTAACAAATATGTTGATGAGTTCCTCAAAAAAAAAAACAAACAAACAAACAAACAAACAAATATGTTGATAAGGGGTAATAGTATAAACTAAATTTGATGCATCAGTCTTTTTAATTAGTATACTAAAAAATAATACACATATTAATAAGATAGATAAAAGTAATATTTTTATTTTTAAAAATAAAATTATATTTATCCATTGATTTTTTTTTAGTTCATTTGAAAAAAATCAAAATATTGGCTTTCTTCCGTACTAAAATAAAAAACAATGGAAAATAAAGTTATTTTGATGAATATTTTAAAACATAATTGTTCCCTTCGAAAAACAAAACTGCTTAAAACATAAGGTATTACCGATATGATTTTATATTTTATGTATAATGATTTATTTTTATCATTATTTATATTTATATGGTTATTTTTTCTATTAATTTTACATTTTTAATAAAAATAATTTAAATATTTTTTCTAAAAATACTTTTATGTCTTTTTTTATGATAATGAATATTTAAATATATTATACAACTTGTTCATATACCTCAATTGATATAGCTTTCAAAGTTTAAATAGTTAAAACATCTAGAAAATGAAGGGGTCTCAAGTTCGAGTCTCTGTGGAACAGTTTATTATATTATAATTGATAGTGCCTAAAAAGCAGCCCACAGGCCTAGAACATAGGCCTAGGAAATGGGCCTTGAAGCGGGTTGGCATCCTCCAGGAGGGCGGTAGAAAAACCTCAATGGGGAACTTGGCCCATAACGATGTCCTGGACCCCTCCAAGGCTTGGGCCCAAGGTCGAAAACTAAGCCTAGTGGACCGAAACAATGATGAGGGAAATCCGTTGATCGCCTGATGAGCCGTAAGAAAGGAAAACACTCCATATTCGCGATCCGATACCGATTAAGGAAAGAAGGATCCCCCATGATTACGACCTTCTAATTATACTCCAAATATTCAGTCGGCGATAAGGAAGAAAAGATCCCCCACCCAATAAGGAGGACGTCGTATCACCATTCAATAAGGAAAGTCATCATGATCATCCACTATAAATATCGAGCAACCCCACCAACAAAAGGTACGCAATCATAACACCATCAAGAGTTGAATTCTTCCATTTCCGTAGCAAAAGAACCGGACGAAGTCATCGGAGAGCCGTAGGCACAATTCATCACGGACAATCCGCTTCCATTGTGTCGCAGTTATTCGTCGATCTAGCCCATCAAATCGACTTCATTCTATAGGCTCCCCAATATCGAGCAGAAAAGCACCATCGCCTGACGTCACCGTGGGAACGACGTCTACAAATAAACTGACAAGGACTCCATGGTGTCGACCAAACATGAGCAGAGTCACGCCATCCTCAGACGCGAAGACCAACAGACGACGCCGACACTGCAATCGAGAAGTTCTCTAGGAGCTCTCCACGCTACTAGTAATGAGATGGAGGCTCTTCGTCTCGTCAATCAACGCTTGCCGAGGGTGTTGGCGGAACTTAACAGACAGGTGAAACGACCACAGGGTGGACAACAGGCCCATAGAGGCCGCGATACCACACCACAAAAGGAACAACAACACCTTGGCGCCCCTCAAGATGATGACAGAAGAGGAGAAAATAGCCGGACCAAAGGGCATTATCCTAATGTACCCCCTGGAAACGATCAAAACGAAGGAACGCTTGATAGGGACGATGGAGGTGAAGTGCTGACCCCATATCAGAGGGGAAAAGAGGAACGATCTTGGGAGTAGCGATTCTAGGATATCCAACAAGAGCTCAGCCACATGAAAGAGGCGGTAAGATTTGAGCCTCGATCCCCATGGACATTCTAGTGCAACAAATGGAATCACTGTTTATAGCCGAGGTGTTACACTTCCCTCTCCCAACAAAGTTTAGAATGCCACAGATTGAAGCTTTCGATGGAATGAAGGACCCCGTAGACCACCTCAACACCTACAAGAACCAGATGGAGCTGTATGGATACCAAGACCCCGTGAGATGCAGAGCCTTTGCCATTACTGGAAGACTCGAGAAATTCCAATTTCTGGAAAAAGGGCAAAATCGTAATTTCGATTACAAAATTGTTATTTCGGTTAAAAATTCGTAATTTATTCTATAGATCTCGGATGATGAAACAGATTTCACCGTTGGAATCGTCTCGCGAAATCTAGCTAGCACGTAAAATTTCATCGAATTCCGAGACGCTTGGGAATTTACACGCTGAGGCATCATGTCGGGGTGTCAGAACGATTAGCGACGAATGTCACATATAACATGTACTCATGTGCCATAAGGTATGAGAGAGAAATGATGAAAATGACGGCCGAGATAGTGTCAATGTCAAACCAGCATGACATAAAATGCCATTTGGAATCGTTGGTTAGAAAAGGACAAAGAGGAATAGTGTCATCCTCTTCAAAAAGCAAAAGGAGAAAACGTGAGGAAGGGGAGTCTTATTAATGAAGCTTGGATCTCATTTTTTAGAGAGAGAGTGTCTTCTTCTAGGTTTAATCCATCCACCGTCACTCTGCCTTCGAAAAGTTAAGGAAATCATTACGTGGGAGAGGGCTTCGCTGTGGTACCGGATTAAAGGAGTTTCCTCAAACTCGAGAGGTAGGGTTTATCCTCACTTGGGTTCTTTTGTTTAAGAACTATGTTGGGATGCTTGAGTTGCTGAGGTCAGAGGGCTGCTTGACGTCTCAAAACTTGTTACCGACTTGTTTGGATTTATGGAACCCAAATTTACAGTCTGTGACTGCTCACGGACTGTTTGGGTGTCTAATGGCGTGATTCATGCCATGGACTGAAATAAATGAACTCTAGAAAAATTTCAAATTCCATTGACATCAGACAATAATGAAAACTAAAATTTTACAATGAACTTAGCTCAAAACTTCGCACCAGATCACTGCTCAATTCCTAAAAAAAACTAACTAAAAAGCTAAGTTAAACAATTGATTAAAAGAAATAAAAGAAAAATCAAAGAAAAAAATACATACAAGGGAGTCTCCACTACCCGTAAGTTCCAGTTCATGAAGCTACAAAGACAAAGGGCCTATGCCGCTTATTTATAGATTTTCAAATGATGAGTCGTACTTCGAGGCTGAAATTGTGGATCCCCAAAAATTGGCCCAGTTGGTGGCTTTTTCGTGACATAGTAAAATTATGTCGTGACATAGTTTCCATATTTGTCCTCCAACTTTGTTGTGGCTTGCAGTGTTTTGTCGCGACATAGTTTCGTGCATTTTTCTTAAATTATGTCGCGACAGAGTTCTGCTGAATTTGTCTTGTAATTGTCGCGACATGATTGTCTTGTGTCATGACATTTCTTTAGTGCCTTGCAGCTTGAATACTCGAATGGTATGTCGCGACATAAAAGCTTTGTTGCGACAAAGTTTCCTTCTTACTGCTCTTGATTGTGTCGCGACATAAAATTTATGTATGTCACGACAGAGTTTCTTACCCTTCAACTTTGTTTTATGTTGCGACATAAATTAACTTTTTCGTCAGACCGTGGTCGCGGACAGCTTTTCCGATTGCCGTGCACAAATATCTTCGCTTCCGCTTCATTGTGTCGTGACATAAATTACTATGTCACGACATTCTTTATGTAGTTCTTCTCAACCTTTGTCATGACAACAACTTCCCATGTCGCGACAGAGTTTCATCTCAACTTTATGTTGTGGTTGTCGCGACATAAAACTTCTCTGTCGCGACATAGTCTTTTTTTGCCTTGCGATGTTGTCTCTGAACTTTATGTCGCGACATACTTTGAAAATGTCACGACATATTTCCTACCTTGATCTTGTCATTTGTTGAAATGTTTGTCGCAACATATCGCGACCAACTTGTCTTGACTTGTTTCATTACTTTGCCATTTTCTGTCACGACATAGTTTTGTTTTGTCGCGACATTCTTTCTTCCATCTTCAGCTCTTTATGTCGCAACATAGGTTTGATTGTTGTGACAATTCTCCACTTCCATTTGGTTGGATCAATGTTGTAACAGACTTAAGGAATGTCGCGACATTCTTCTTCAAGAACTTCTCAAGCAATGTCGCGACATAAAAATTCATTGTCGCAACAAACTTTTGTCTTCTGATTTCCATTATGTCAAAACATTCATTTCTTTATTCTAACATTTATCATTGCTTTTTGCGACATAGCTCTGCTAGTTACCTTGAGATTGTGTCGCGACATTATGAAATTATGTTGCGACATTTATGCCTTAGCCAATTTTCTGCTTTTCTAGCTGGAATTGTTTCTTTTTCATTAAAAACCTGCAAAGCACAAAGTTAGTGAATATTCCATAATTCAACATTAAAATGAATCATAAACTTCTAAAATTATGCCAGAAAAATGGACAAAAAATATATGAGTTTAGGGCTCATCGATAGCTCCTCAATATAATCATCAGACGACATAACCCGATCAATACCCTCATAATTGACTATCTTGTTCAGAAAGCACATAGTGAACACACTTGATCGCCTAGGGAAGGAGGAGCAATCAAGGTAGTAGAAGTGTTAGGAGCCCTACCACTCAACTGAAGTTGTGAAAAAAGCCGATGTAGGCCAACATGCTGGATATCAATAGGCTCATCAATCAATCCATCGGGATGCAATAATGGCTCTGAAGCCCTCATAAAATAATCAGTCAACTTCAAACTGTAAGGATGAATAGGATAGTTAAATGGAATGTGATGAAGTCAAGATTTGACCCTCTCATGGCCTAGCTGTGCCATGCATCGAAAATCTGCCTATATGGGTACAATTCCCAAGCCAAAGAGTGGGTCATGGTCCAAAACTATGCTAAACTCGCTACGACCATATTGACTACACCCTAAACCCAAACCAGGCATGTACGACATGCTCCTCATCATGTATAAAATGACCGGGCTGCTATGCCGAACAAATGACATGACGATTGAATCTCTAACAAAATCCCCTACCTCAACGGTCTGTACCTCATCAAAAGTGAATCCGGTCATAAGAAAATCCATTACCCCCATGGCTAATCTCCAATATTGGCTCAGAAGTCAAATGTGCCCCACCTGTAGATGAAATAGTGATCACTTAACCATCATGAATGAACTTCACCTTCAAATGAAGGGAAGTTGATGGGGAAGACCAGCTGATCGTGAACTACGGGCTACTTAAGAGTAGGTTAAAGGATACAGGGATCCTCAAAACCTAAAAAACGATTGCCCAATCATCATCTTCGAGTCAGCGCCCATCGCTCTACGAGTACTATCATAAGCTCACCGCCTGTAGATGCGTTTAAAACTGCGGCCCATATCCTAGAGCGATAGCAATAGCAAGTGGATAGACATTTAAGGCAGATCCATTGTTCAAGAGGACATATGAAACACGGCGCCCCAAACAACCAACTGATATATGCAAAGGTCGAGTGTGGTCTGAACCCTCCTGAGGTAAGTCATCCTCAGAGAAAACAATGCAACTAGCTCGACCAGTTGTGAGCATATGTATCAGGCCCTTTGGTGATGTGGTCATGTCACTCAAATTTGACTCAAAGCCCTAATCAAAGTCTTTCTCAGGTGGTGATGAAGCTAATGTTTCCAAATAGATAATGCAGCCAGGTACTATGTAGCCGCTGAGGATCTCATCATTCTTCTCACCGTCTCATCTCTAGCGTGATCGATCTATAGGTCGAGATGGAATCGAGGCTATTGTTTGGACCACACCACTTCTCCGATAACATATCGACCGTGTATCAACTGGTCCTACGTGAGAGTCTAAATAAAAGGAGTCTGAACACTATAACATCACAAAGTCATTGGCCTTGGTGTTGGGATCTAAACTGGAGTGATGCTCGGCTTTGAAACAACATGTGCGTGAATCTGCTGGCTCGGAAACACCTCATGAACCCCGTCATCACCATAACCATCATCAAATACTATGGACTCTAGCCCCTGATCATCCCATGACAACATATGGATGCGATCATCAAACTCAGAAAAATCAATAGAATGAATACCTCCCGCTGGAGGAGGAACCGCATGTGTAGAATATGTTTAAAGGGGGTTAGAACTAATGCTAGGCTACCCCAACTACACAATACCCTGATCAATCAAATCCTGAACAACATGTCTCAAAGTAGTGCACTAATCATTAGTATGTCTAGGGCCCTAATGATAGGCGCAATGTAGGTCCATTTGAAAACAAGGGTGAACAACCTGCAGTAATGGCCTCGGTGCTAATGGACTAAGCAATCCAGTAGTCATCAATGTTTGTAAGACCTCACCCAATGTCATGCCTAGTGGTGTAAAGTGTCTGAGCTGTTTAGGCCGTTGTGTAGAACTATGGGCGCTCGAGGTCTAAGATGAGCAGTAGGTGGTCTCTCCACAACCCGTGTAGCGTAAACTAAGTGTAGTGGAGTGTATGGAGCTAGTAACCTAAGCGGATGAGCTGGTATGAAAGGTCTACCCTGAACTGAACTCTGCGCATAGGAAGCCTCGTGTGGCCAAATAGATGCATATTGAGGCTTGGGTGCCCCTGTCTGGGACCGAACTAACGGCTCCCTACCTCCCGACTATATGATCCATATGGCTTCTTCCCCTTACTATCAGAAGAGGAAGAATCCAACCATAAACCACGCGCCCTACCATCATCCTCGATACCATACAATGCTCCTTTAAAGCTCTATAATCCATAATCAGTACCCTCATAAGATGTCTAGCATAACTGGGTTGTAACCTCCTCATGATCATGCTAATCTGCTCCCTCTCTTATGGACGATCAATCATCTAAATAACCTTCTCCCTCCAACGGGAGATGAATGATGTAGCCGTCTTACGGGCCTCGCTTCAGCCTCAAATGAGTACATGGGCATCCTCTGCCTGTATACCGCTCCATGTCAGGAATCCGAAATTTAGGTGGCAGTGGGATCACAGGTGCACTATCAAATCCATCCCATATCCATACCCTCTAAAACTCTCAACTGTCTAAGCATTTGCTCTACTCTCTATATGCGGTCATCAGAAGCACCAATGGTCTAAACTGGAACAATAACATGTGGCGGGGATCACCTCTGTAAGGCTTTGGATGACAAAAGGAGTGCCCCGAGGGATAGGCGGCAATGCCATCTGAACCATCGATGGAGGTAGAGGTGGTGCCCCCATGTCAAACTGAGTATCCTCTTGTTCTAAAATTTGTGGGGTCTATTGTCTATCAATCCTCTGATTGAGGCCATGTACTGTATCCTAAAGCGCGACAACAATTGTAGCAATCTGCTCAATAACCGCTGCATGTGGATCCATATTTGTCTTATTTGATGTACGTACTAATCTACCCTCAACTCTAACCCACGAAGATGGTCCTAGTTTGTGTTAGTGAATCTTGAAAGTGTAACCGAAACAAATAAGGTGGAGTCCAAGTCGAACAAAAAAGAATGCTGTTATAATGAAACTAAAATAAGCAATCCATTACTATGCACAAAACTACCCCACTGAAACTCTATACTCAGATCAATCTTTGTATACCCTCGAGAGGAAACCAAAATGGATAAATCTGGATCCATATCATGACTAAACCAGCCCTGAAGGCTCACAGATGCACCCACGTGTAGGATGCAGTTTACAATCAATAGGATCTAAACTCAACCTAGAAGGTCAATGATGGCTCTAAAAAGACAAGGGTGGGTGGGTCTTTTAAAGGGGTCCATAGAAGGAGTGATCGTACCCTCCAGTGGTACACATCTCCGAAGAGACAAGGCCCTTCCATGCAAGGTGACCATCACCTCCACACATGCACTTCCTTGACATCCTAAGGGGCGGCCTATGGTAAAGGCTATCACTATTCTCAACACTCAGGGATAAACTAAGTGTACGATGAACATGTGGGTGCATCCGAATAACCTAAATGACATCTAAAAAAAAAAAAGCACACCAGTCACATAAGTATCCTAAAATCTAGCTCATTTCATAAGTCTTCAAAGATCGGACTTCTCAACATCTATTATGTTATCCACCTCCAAAATGCTCTTAAACATGGATATAACCCATCACTAGACCTTGCTCTTAGTCACTAGCTCGGTCAACGAGCAAACAAGGAGCAACAAGCCTCCAATCAAACACACAATCAAGAAAGATAGATCGACCGAGGCTAAGGATTTGGAGATAAGGGGATACATGTGTGTCCCACATAGACATGCAATATGCAATCAAGCAGGTGAGAGATAGTCATGCAACAGTCAATCATGCAAAGTACATGTACATCATCCATATCTACACATAATCTAAGCAAGAGTATAAGATGAGTGAGGTGAATATATAACTAAAACAACATGCTAAAAGAGGTAATCAAGATGAATATACAATGGAGATAATCAACATGTCAAGGCAAACGAGATAACCAATCAATCAAAATGTACATGTGTCAGGATGAGTAGAGTAATCATAAAACAAGGAGGAATCAACATGCTTTGATAAATAAAATATCCAACCAATATAATCAACTAGATCATGACAAATGAAGTATGCAAAAATAAGAGTATACATATAAAAAATGAGATAAAATATCGTATAGTAAGAGGAAGTCAACATGCTATGAGAATAGTCAACTAAAACAATCAACACATCAAAATAAGTGGAATATACAATAATAATAAAATAATAGGTGTCAAGGTGAATAGAGTGAGCATACCACAAGAAGCAAGTGATATAACAAGATGAGTAAAAGAATCAACCAACAAAGTCAACCAACCAATATTAATAATACAACAATCAAGTATGTGAAAGGTACAATCAGCAAATCAAAACTCTTAATGTGCTACCAATAATCAAGTATACAAAAAATACAAAAATGAGGTATCTATCAATCAACAAATCAAAAGCCACATTTTCCCCAATTTGTATTCAAGCTTGACCTTCACTGTCCCTAGCGGAGTCCCCATTTTGTGGAACTCCACATTTTTGGCTATTATGCGCTTTCTCGTTTTTATTTTTTAAAAACCATTTTTAGAAAACGGTTTGGCGTTGCCACTTATTTTTGTTTTATTTTAAAAGGGGAAAAAATAAGAAAGAAAAAGCTTAAATGTGACTCCTGATAAGAAAAGGCAGGTCTAGGAAATCAGATTCTAGGTTCAGGGGTCAAGTTACTTATCGGGAAGGTACGATGAAAATGTAGCCCCACTCTAAGCCCCTAAAGTCGGGTCTCTACTAAACAAACTAAGAAAATATGGTTTTTGACTAATCAATCAATGAACATCAAGATAAGCAATAACAAAACATGCAAGTCATATATAAATAAACAATCAAGCAAAGTCAGATGAGAAAAATGTGTATCTGGGTGGCATATATGAAGCACTATCAATTAGAAACAATGTTAGTGCAACAATAAAATACAAAATATGCAAAATCGATTATAAATTAGGTTATAGATCGGATGTCAAATTATTCATTAAAAAGATATATGCTACGTCTAGTTCCACCCGTCTATTATATATTACAACAAATTAATCAATATTATACTTCAGAGAATCGTAGAATAATCATGTCGAATGTTTGAAAACTCATTGAAATTGATAACTGAAACTTTAGTTTAAAATTAGAAATTAAACAAAACAGTTTGATAATCTTTAATCTAATCTAAAAATTGATTTGAAACAAGAACTGAGTTCTATAAATTTATAATTTATACCTTAAATTTGAATTAAAATTAAATTGAAATCAAAGAATTGAATTTAAAATTATGTCACTTTAATTTTAAACGAAACTTGAAAATTTGAAACTTAAATTGGGTAATTTTGAATTTTAAATTATGTTAATTTGAATTTTGAAATTGAGAATTTTTAGTTTTGAAATTTGAGATTTGGGAAATTTAAGTTGAAATTGCACTTGAATGAAATTGAAAAATTTGGAAAATTTTAACTATGCTGAGAATTTTAATTTGAAATTATGACACTTAAATTTTGAAATGAGACTCATAATTTGGGGAACTCGACAACTGAAAACTGAAATTAAAAATTGAGGAATTTGGAATTTTGAAATCAGGCACTTGATTACTTTGAAATTATAAACTTGAAAGATTGAATGAAATTGAGACTTAAATTTTAAAATTAGGACAGTTGAATTTTAAATTAAGAATTTGAAATTAAAATTGAACCTTGAAAATTTGAAATTTGGAGATTTTGACACTTGAATTTTAAATTGAAAATTTGAATTTTAGAAAATGATAAATTTGGAATTCTTGAATTTTAAATTGACATCAAATTTTAAAAATTGAGTAAATGAAAAGTTTGGAACTTGAATTTCTTTAAAATTTTGGGATTTTAATAAATTAAGGGTGGGTGATGATTCATGTGTTAAGAAAAAATAAACGTTGAATTATTAAAAAAATCAAGAACCAATTTAATTAAATAAAACAAAAATAAAAATATACTTACAAGGAAACTAAAATAATAAGACTATAAATTAAATGACTAATTAAATATAACAATAATTAAAACAATTAATTAAAAAATATCCATATAAAAAGAGAATTTCTAAATAAAAAGAAAGTCAAGAAAACTTACTTAGTAAATGGGTCCCGGGTCAATCGCCTCCCAAGCCGAGACCGTTTCTAAAGTTGGGATCGCTTCCCAAAATTGGAACCTTCAAGCCCAAACTATTAAAACTTTTAAACTAAGCTCATCCTCCCTTAAAACAAAAACTTATAGACAAATTTGGGTTTCCAATTAGAGGCCTATTGTCCTACAACTTTTCTCAAAAAAAAATTTTAAATAAGGGTCATTAGGACCTCTCACTCTTTGGTGGGGAAGGCTCATGGTTTCCCTTTCTTTCTTCTTCCTAAACCAAGGAAGAGATGCCCCCTTTTATAGGGAAAGGGAGACATCTCTCCCTAGTCAATTACCTCCCACAACTGAAGAAACCTCTAAGCCTCCAAATTTTAAGGATCTACAACATGGTCTTTTGTTTGATCCCACCCTGCATAGTTTACCTTGAGATTTAGATTTTCTTTGGTCATACTACAATCCCACATCGAAAGTTGATGGGAAATTAAATGTTTTTATAAACAATTACTACCGTGCGTTAGTTTGGTCAACATTAAATGCTGAATGATGGGTTTGTTGGTTTACTTTGGTGAATTTTCTCAAAAGAACCATCATTAACTGTTTGCTCAACAAACCCGTATGGTTCCGCTGGATGACTAACTTGATCACGGTTTGAAACAGTTCATGCCCACTTTTGCAAAACAGTTCTGAAACATGGTTGATCGGCCATTTTAAAATATGGGTACAATTCATGATTTTCAGCATCTTAAAGGAAATTCGTGGTCTCAAATTGGCCTCCATAACTGTGTATAATTAAATATCGATTTTGGTGAGCTTTAACTCTTATATTGTATAATCAAACTTATCAATTATTGTGCAAATTAGTTACTCCTTGCTAATTTTTAAATGAAAAAAAGAAATAAGGTCTAATAAGGAAAATAATTAATTGTCTTCTTTTGCTTTATGTTTTTAATCAGTTTTACTACCTGATGTCAGATTGAATCAAATAATTTTTTCATTTCTTTCTTAGTTAATATAACTTTTCCTTTTTTCCTGAATAATAGAAATGTCCAATTATTCTCATGTATTTATATATTAATGAATAAATAATCCTTTTCAGGAGGTTTTCACATTTTATGGTTTTGAAATTTTAGCTTATCACAGTTAATTCCTTGTAATAGGAAAAGGTTACTTGATTTGTTTTTACAGCTTTTGATTCCCTATGACCAAGGGACGAGAAATATCTAATTTGTTTTTAGCATTTGTTTTTAGCATTTGTTTTTGTTACTGTTTGTAATCATCTTATCTGAAAAACAAATTATTCAAAAAAACAAAAGCAAACACTTAAATTAGGAATTAAAATAAGTAAATTCGAAAGCCAGAATTGGAAACACTGGTGCCAATAAACTTTAGACTGGCACATGGTAGGCCCAGCGCCCTCGAGGGTGGAAGAATGAGACAAGACTATAGTCTTTTCTTATTCACTTTTGCATTATACATTATCACGATTTGATCCCTGACTTCCGTAAACCCATCCCATCACTTTAAGACAAAGGGATAAAAAGGGAGTTGTTACAACTTACAAAAGCGGCCTGCTGAAACCAAAACCAATTTTAAAAGTGGGAGAATACTGGTTGATTCAATGGTATGCAAATAATGCAAATGTAAATGTTCGGGCAACATAAATTTCCAAGAGGGAGTATTTTAACACCGTAGAGGACAGAAGCAAGAATTTAGGGAACAGACAGATAAAGAAAGACAGACAGTCAGACTACAGAAGTGAAAAGAAAAGCAGATAGAAGAATTAAGGTTGTCGGAAGAGCCAATCGTCGGCATCAATGTATTTGATGTTGATCATATCCATCACCATAGATCTACTCAACTTCTTCCCACTACACGCTTTGACTTCATCCGCCTCACCATAGCAATCATCTTCAGCAAACTGCCAGAAGCTTTCCTCGTCGCTTAAAACATACCATTGTTGTTATTAATAAACATAATTACTATCATCATATTATTATTGGTCTTATAGATTAGGCCTCGAATTAAAATTCAAAGAAAGATTGGGCTTACTCATTTCCGGAATAATTCCAAGGATCCCATCCTGCTGGAACGAATAATACGGCATCTCAGTTCAGAGACATAGATCCTTGAAATACCTCCATGGTCTTCTCCCAAGAAGGCCTGTCCATCACCCTTCACTTTGCATTCTTTGAACACAAACCCATTCGGCTCCTTTGGATTATCTCTTCCTTGCACGGTTATGAACCCCTCTGAGAGCTAAAAATCCCAGAGCTTTTCCCAATTACCATACCACGCATTTCTTACAGTAATTAAAAAAAGAAAAAGCAAAAGAGTGATTATATTCATATACACACACACTTACATAATAATATTAATAATCATTGCAATAGGGCATTTAAGAAAAAAATTTAAAAAAAAGAAGCATATCGATCCTTCCTTCCTTCCTTCCTTCCTACCTATACCTCATAAATTGACTGGCCAGCTCCAAATATGGTAAGCCGATCACCTTTGATGAAGCAAACCGCAAACAGGCCCTGTCCCCAAATATCATGGCCGCCACCGCTTGCTTCAGGTTGTAATTGTTCTGTTGTTTCTTGCATGATTCATGATTCATGATTATTTTCATTTTCCCATTTTCCGTTTCATTATAGTATGTATGACTGAATATTGATGACTAACTAATCAGTAATTACCATAAAGCTTATGCTTTTGGTCAACAAATATCAATAACAGTATAGGACTCTGAGTAATCGAGATGATCGCCTAAACAAAGTTCTCTTCCCTCCATCTCCTAAGAAAGAGGAATTATTTGTCTTTAGATCACTACCTTTTCCCTGCCAGTGAAAATGCATTAATATATTTGTTAATGCTTCATCAACACATACATGCTTCTTTTTTTTTTCTTTTCTTTTCTGCATAACAAAAAGCAAAACAATAAATAAATAAATTAAAAATCTAGACTCAACTTAGACCTGTAAACTCCAGCCTTGACATGGATACAGACCCAACGATCATTGTCGATGAACAGAATCAATAATAATTGAATGGTTCTGAAATCACAACCAGATCAACCACCAGGATTAATGATGACTGAAGCGCCATCCTTGCTCACTGCTTCTTGCACTAGGAAAACGATGAACACAGAAAGTACCGCACTCATTGACCATCCATGAGACGCCATTTTTATTCTTATTAAGTACAGAAACTGAAAGGAAAAGATTCGGTGCATTTAAAGAGGATTGTAACGCCTTTTGGGAGAAAGCCAACCGTCTATTCATGGTAAAAAATATATACAACTTTAGCATAGTCTTAATTTCTGCACATTTTCCTCTTTCTTTTTCCCTTTTTATGTCAAAGATTCCCTCCATTTTCCATTTTCCATTTTCTTTTTCCCCTTACATCAAAGATTCTCCTGAACCACAAAAGGCAAGAAGAAGGCATATCTTACGAGTATTTTTGTAAGGAAAATAAAAGGTAAGTATTTTTATTTTTTACAGAGAGAGATCCTTGGCCGCGCAAATATTATTTGAATAAGGGGATAATTAATTCCATTTAGATCAGAGAGCAGAATTGCAAATAACGCACAGGGATGAATCAAGTTAGTAACTCATTATAAAACATATTTATGGCAATAAAATGTTGATTGGACGCTAGCCATGAATGAGTAAGAATGAATGAGCATTTTTCATCCAGGATGTTACCTTTTTTCACATGGAAATATTGGGATTTCTTAATTACTAACAAACATACCGATGAGTGGTAATAGTATTATACTAAATTGATTTAATTCGTCTTAATAGTATACTAAAAATAATACACGTGTTAATAAGATTGATAAAGTAATATTTTTATTTTAAAAAATAAAGTTATATTTCTCCATTGATTTTTTTTAGTTCATTTGTTTTATTGTTTATTTTAGTGTTTTATTGTTTATTTTAGCAGTGCGAGAGAGAATTGATTTCAATAAGATGATAGAAAATCTTGTCTCAATAAAGTAATTGAAATTTTTAGTATAATTTTAATATATAATAGAAAATTCAATACCATTGGAAAAAAAAGAAGAAGATGATGAATATTAGATTAATATATATTATTGGTAAATGTTTTTTTATCTCTTTTTATGTATTTTAAAAATATTCATTGTTTTTATTTTTAGAAAACTATCTCCACTTTTTGTTAAGAAATATATGGGAAAAAAAAATCAAAATATTGGCTTTCTTCCATAATTAAAATAAAAACAATAAAATAAAGTGTTTGAAGAGTATTTAAAACATAATTGTTCTTCGAAAACAAAAAATCTGCAGAACATAAAGTATTACGTATATGTTTTTATATTTATGTATAATGTTTTGTTTTTATCATTATTTATATTTATATAATTATTTTTTATATTAATTTTAAATTTTTAATAAAAATAATTTAAATAATTTAAAAAAAAATACTTTTATGTCTTTTTTATGATAATGAGTATTTAGTGGTCATATCCATCATCTCCTTTCCTCGGTAATATTGCTGTTGCTAAAAGCAAGAAGGCTACACAATGCATGCCTGAAACATATAAAAAAAGCTCCATCGATTGTTGGCAAAATTCATCAGGCATTATCGGCCCTTTTAGAACGTCGAACAAAGATAATACATGAATTGATACTTGAAGGATCTTCTTAATCATCTTTAAACAGGCCAGTACACACCATGCTTCAATAAGGCACAATAATCGAATAAAAGTTTATGTCATCATTTGCATGATGTAACAACAAACAGTTCAAATTGTTTAGAATAGAATTCAAAGAACTTACTGGGGTTTCTGAAGAAGATAAGACAACTTGTATTTCATTCAAGTAGACGTCAAAAATAAAGGTACTCATCTTTTTTGGTTTTGTTATTTTCCTCGCAGATCTACTTCTCTTTCCGACATGCCACCGACGTAGGGACACTCTGCAGCAGTATTCTAAACGTCAAGCTTCACTAAGAATTAATTAGTTTACGCTTAATCGACCTTCAAATATCGCTCGGGCTCTGGCTTTTGAAGATCCAGATTGTCAAATATTTGTAGATGTGCATTCCTACTTCGTTGTATCGAACAAGTCGGGCACTTGTTCTTGATATTATTTAGATGCTACTACACTTTCTTTTTAGGCATAGTAGATGGAAAAGGTTCTGCTGGTGGGAGCTAGTAGCAAACAAGGACCAAGGGGAGGAAGACAAGAGGGTGACATCTGCATAAAAGCTATTCTCGTTTGCTATAATTTGTGTATTTGGTGGTTTTGATTTTCACCACCCTCTATTCTCTTGGATTCTACGAATAATGATTGATCAGAGATTCCAAATAGCTCGCCCCCACTGAGGGAGAACTCGAACTGGGTTTGAATTAAGGTACTTTTTTTCACATTCATTCATGTGTATGTGTATGTGTATATGTGTATGTGTATGAGTATGTTTATGTGTATGTGTGTAAATTAAAAAAAATTAGGTGATAATTTACAATTACTTCGTGGAAATATTAAGGTTCTTGCTCAAAATAGCTTTATAATTTAATAAGCTCGATTAAATAAAAATTTTGTTTTGCAGTTTGAATTTTTTAAATTAATCCTTATATATATATATATATATATATATTTATTTTATATTTATAAAACATGTTTTAAAAAATTACTACCAATACTGCTTTTAAATCATTTGTTTGTAATATAAATTCTAAAAATAAGTGAATATACTTATTTTTAATTATCTTTTATATTTATATTATTATTTTAAGAATAAAATTAAAATATTTTTGAAGAATTTCCTGAACATATCTTTTAGCGATATATCGAATGTGGACTTGAAATTCCATGATCAAACCGGTAAAAAAAAGTAGCGATATATTATTGATATAATGCCATATTCCATTGAATTATCATCATTTTGAATTTAATGAAAAAAGAAACGCCTAATTCCCCCAGATACGTCCGTTTCCCTCCTTAGTTATTGTCAAAGATTTGATATTTAATGTTTTTATTTTTTAACCAAAAATATATTTCAAGTACGTGATTTCTTATATATATTTCTTCCACAGTTCCATAGAGACAAGAAATAAAAAAATAAAAAAAGAGAGAAAGAGAGAAATGAATCCACCGCCAACCCAATCAATGGAGATTTCCAACAGTTCGTTGTTAACGCAGTCCATGGAGATTTCTAGTAAAACAAACAACATTCCGGGAGATGACAAACTGAAAAAAGTGATCGACAAATGGTAATACTAAATATTATTCATCTCTTTCCGTTTCTTTGTCCTCAATCCTTCATCTTTCCATACATTTGTCCCTAATTCTTCTTCACTTTTATCGCCAATTTTATTATTATTCATTTTTTTGTTGTTTAATTTTAGTTTTTTTTTGTTATGAATTTTTTTGTGGTGTAGCTGGTATGCTTGTGCGAGCAGTTGCATTGATTTCTTCTGTACCTATTGCACTGATTGCTTCTGTACCGACCTTTGCTCTGGTCTCTGGAACTGAGAGGCGCTCATGGAAACTATTTTCTTTTTACCATCTTGATTCTCAGTATCTTGTATTGCTTTTCTTTACTGTAATCTATTGTAAGTCCGTTTTCTTTTTAAATTTCTACAATCTATGGGATTATATTTTGATATCTCTATATGGATATTATTTCAGCCAGCCCAACGATACAATCACTTTGTTTGTTTTGGCCTTTGGGAAACATGATGCCCTAGATAGAAATGAGAGAAGACAAGTAGGGATGAGTGCACGAGATTGTATACGGGTAAAGAAAAAAACACAAGCGGGTGAAGTTGGAGAAAGAAAACTAAATAAAGAATTGATTAGTTAAATTAAATAAAAATTTTATTCTCTTTATAACACACAAAGATCCTCTGATACCACACACCCAAATGGTTACTGTTCACCAAAAACAGGCATCTACGTAGTAATAGACAATATACGATGATTTGGCCTTAAGCTCCCTCTCTTTTCTCTCTTTTTGCAAGAAAAGAAAATATCTCTTTCTCTCTCTTTGTTCTTTGATAAGAAAAATAAAACCAAGAGATTGGATTCTGCAAAACGATTTAAGAGACCCACAATGGGATGTCTCTTTCTCTCTTGCTGGTGGCAACATGGGTGGGGCATAGGCTCTTTAGGGCAAAAATGAACTTCATTGTTTTTATGTTTTGTTCATCAAAATGACTTCATTTTTATTTTTAACTAAAAGACTTCATTTTGATTACCCATTATGGGATTAATTATTTTAAGCTCAATTTTGATGGACCTAGAAGGGAAGCAATGAAGGACATATTCCGTGATATGTCTCACTGAAGTGATGAAAAGGGACCTAGTAATGAAACCACGCATTTGATTAAAATACTCTTGAAAAAATAAATTTTAGAAAATTTAACTTTTCATCCATTTTGACCTCATTTAAAAAAAAATATCCTCAATATTTTCTTGTAAAATAAGGCTTTCTTTTCCGTTAAGAAATATATATAAATACATGAAATAGCAAAGGACATTTTGTCCACAATGAATCCATTCTTCAAGAAAACATGGAGTGGTCTTTACAAATTTAGTTATTTGAGTTCTTCTAACCAAATATTTTTAAACAAAACCAATTCCTTGAAATTTCAGATGATAGCAAGCTTGTTTTCTGAATAGGTTAGTTAGCTTATACAATTAATGTTAGAATATTATATAATATATTATATTAATAATTTCTTTCCTTTTATAGATGTTTGATTTCTTCTCGGAAATAGAAATTTACTTCTGAGAACAAATAATCTCATACTTAATGGTTTGAAATAATATTGTAATCATTAAATTTTTATAGAAATGATACATTTTCCTTGAAAAAATTATGTATGAGGACTGCTATATATATAAAATTATCTTATATATATAAACTCACAAAATTAAGGAGGTTACTTAGTTTTATATTTAGTTGCAATCTTTATCTTCAAGTACATTTTTTGTAAGGATATTTGGTTATTTACTATTTAAAATAGGTTATCATTTCATATTAGGTTATGTGAAAGATAAGTGAAGCATAGGATATTTATTTTGAACTCATTATGCTTTTCTTCTTGTACACTTGTAATTAGGAAATGAGCAATATGGGAGGTGCTCCATCTTTTATGCTTTTCTTCTCGTACACTTGTAGTCGGATCGAACTGATTGATCGGACTGTCGACTAGTGATATTTCCAGTCCATTTATTTGTTTGACCATCGGTTTGGCCCAAAAACTATGAACCGGTAATTTTTCCATTTTAGTCACCGATTTGGTTTTTAAAACATTGTTCATAGCCCAATATTACCTTTTAGGTTGGGTCTACTGTAGGGTTCGACTTCCAAAAGACTAGATAGATCTAAAATGGAAAGACCCCACCCTACTGCCTACATGAACCATCAAAGAATTCTCTAGATCTCGGTTGACAAAACGGACTGCTCCGTTGGATTCGTCTCGCGAAATTCAGTGACCCGAATGAGAGATGGACACATGGCGCAATGTGAGCCATGTATCCAAAAAAAAAAAAAAAGGAAACAAAAGGATAACAATTCAAAAGGAAAGGAAAAATGAACAAATAGATAGAGTGAGAGCGAGAAAGAGGGAGAGAAAAATGAAAAATGGGTTTTTCGCTTCTAAGATTTATGGAATCGGTCGCTTATTGTCGGTTAGAAGAAAAAGTTGATCCACGCATCGAGAGCTACGCGTGGGTACCAAAATCTTGGAGTTTCGTCAAACTCCACGAAGTAGGGAATTTTCCTACTTGAATTATTTTTACCCTAAAGGTCATTTAATGGCATAGGCGTTCATCGGGACCAAAATTGGCTGTGTGTTTTAGTCCCAAGATTTTTGGGACTGAATATTAGAAATTTTTGATTGCCCGGCAACCCTGCACTATGTCGAGTTTGGTTTGATCCCGGGACCAATGTCTTCGAAGTGGTTGAGTTTCCTCAAAGATCGCGTAATTTGTCAGAAGGAATGAAACCAAAAACAGTTCATATTGTGGAAAAGACCGAGAGGTCCCCTGTTTATGTGGGTCCGAGATTTGGGCCATTTTGTGTGTAATTGCTGGAAAAAAATGTTGTTGTGTATAAAAATTATGTTAATATATACTTGCTTGATGTATTAACATTGAAATTGTGATGAATGGAAATTATATGTAGAAAATATAATTATTCGGAATTTATCAATGTTGCATGTAGCTCTTATTGTGTATGTAACATGACATAACAAAATGAAATGGCATAATTGCATTCATATGCACTAGAATATCGCTGGTCAAGTCAAAAGTGCATGTATTGTTGAGCATTGCTGAAGACCTGAAGGACCTCATACCTATTAGCCTAGTGGGTGGCCTTTATAAGATTTTGACAAAACTCTCGGGCCTATAGGATTAAAAAATGGAGCATAAAGAACAATATATCCTCGAGTCTCATAATGCCTTGTGGAGGGTAGCGATTCGATGCAATATCTTAATCTCTAATGTGAGGTTGTGGACTCTACTTCAGAAGAACGTAATGATTTGCGAACTAGACATTGAAAAAGCCTATGATCATATTAGTTGGGAATTCGCTCTTTAGGTTATGGAGAGAATGGGTTTTGGGCGCAAATGGCTAAACTGGATCAAATGGTGCATCTTGATGACTTCTTTTTCGGTCCTTTGTAATGGGTCTCCGGCAAGCTTTGTCCAAAGCACTAGATGTAAAACCCGAGAAAAATTCAATTTTTCTGAAAAAGGGTAAAACGGTAATTTCGGTTGAAAACTGGAAATTCTCTAGATCTCAAATGACGAAATGGACTGCGTCGTTAAATTCGCCTGAATTTAGTGCGTAAAAGCCATCACCAGATAGTCAAATATTTTACGAGATTTTCTCGCAAGTCACAACACTTCACTGACGATTTTTACGAAAATCTAAAGCCTTAACGACTTAAGTTCATTTAAAATAAAGTGAACTGAAAAGAAATAAATTATTTTGGAACAAAAACGAAACCGAATGAAGCAATATGAATCAAGTATCTTAAATAATAATAATAATAATAATAATAAAATAAAAAATAAATCAAACAAAAAGGGGGAGCGTGGGATGTAGAGGAGGCGGCGCCGTGAGAGTTTAATTTAATTTTTTTTTTCTTTTCGCTTTTCTCATCTACGAAAAATGGACCGTAGGTTTTCGTCGGGGCTAAAGGCAAAGTTGATTTATTACGATGAGAGCCACGCTGCGGGACACTAAAATCTGCCAAACCCACAGGAGAATTTTCCTACTTTTGTTATTTCTAGCCTGGGCCTTGTAATGGCTTCGATTGGCTTAGATGGTCGTGGAATTTCCGCTCTCAAATTTTAATCGAGTATATGAATTTTTAGAAATTTTCTAGATTGCTTTCAGATAAATGCTGAATTCTCAGATCAAGTTTTAGATACTATGACATAATTTTCAGACTATTTTCAGCAAATTCTGGAGATTGTGTTGAGGTTTGGTTTTGCTCCCTGACTGATTTATTCTCGGTTTTCAGGTGTGTTTTGCATCACAATATTCGGTGATGAACCGTGAAGGGACCAAGAGGTGCCCTATGCTTATATGGGTCCGAGATTTGGGCCATTTTATGTAAGGTGGTCGAGCGACAAAAATGAATTGCTCAGGTTTGTTAATTAGCCCATGTGAGCTAATTTTGGTGTAATTGATTGTGAATTTGCATAACATGTTTTATGATTTAATTATGTTAATATATATGCATGTGAATATATTATATGAATGTGTTGAAATTGGCATCATGCATTCCATATGCAATCGTAACCTAGAATTAGGCGTGAGTGCATACGAGACGACACTATGTTAGGTGTTTGATGGTGTCGGATATAGTTGTGATCACTCACGCAAGGTGTTGATTAGTGGTCTTGACTAATAAGACAACGCTCCAATGAGTCGCATCGTTAAGAAAAAAATGGAAATGGCTCATTGCATTTCATATGCACGGCACCCTAGAACAATAGGAGCGAGTGCATGAGGAATTCGAGAGAGTCTGGCCGGGAGGGTCAATTAACAATATTATTATCTTAGTGGTGTCCACATATACATCGGTCCATATAATAATCGCTTCTGAAACCGCCCAATCGATATACACTCCGAGGGCTGTCCACAAAATAGATTATCTGGAAATCATCACCAGTACTCGAGAGTCGGTTCACTGCTAAAAAACAACACCTTTGTTTGAAATGGTTTCATTCATGCATAATGCATGCTCGAGAGTCATGAGAACTCGAGGCGCATGGGTGTAAGAGAGACCGTGATATCATACCCGTATGGGTGTAAGAGGACTCACGATTCGAAAAGTTATGTTGCCTAAAGAAGACACGACGCACGTTTATCACATAACTTAGGTCGCTGATGAGCCCGATTAACTTGGGATTAGTTGCCCATTGACACTTGCATCAAATGAGCTCTGCGAGGGCTCGATACTGGGTCATTGGAAATACTAGTGAGCTTGTCAAGAATCAAGTGATATGAGATTCAGCCGGTGAGTGACTCTAGATATATTACCAGCCACATATCGAAAGTGATGGAGTAGCGAAGTCCTCTGCATACGGGGCATGGTGAGTCGAGTCTCATTCATGGCATGTAGACATTCAGTAGATATGTATGCCGCACTTGGATGTGTGTTTGATTATGTGACCATTGCATGGGCACTTAGCGGAAGTAGCCCTCAGAGGAGATTCACTACCGGGCTCGCCCCGTCAGGGGACCCCTTTCGTATTGTGTCAAAGACAACACTGCATCTCGACGCACATATGAAGAAAGCATACTTGTGGCTTTGATTTTGCATACATACGAAATGTGGTAATTTTAATATATGTTTACAAAGAGTAATTTAACTCTTGAACTATCAGAGATAGCTTGATATATTCGGGATATATTTCAGAGTTGATGCAAGGGGCCCAAGTGGCCATTATATTAATTTCCGTATATGCAGACTTATGTGTCGCTGGTGAGAACTGCTTGTACGTGTTTTGCATTCGGGGCAGAGCCCCCGTACAAATGAGACTCGCTCGATTTATGAATGTCTGCAGGTTAATTCACATCCACGAAGATTCCGCTGGCCGACTTGGTCACAACCCGGACCCCGGATGTGGGTGTCACACTAGAGGCTTGAGACAAGGGGACCCACTCTCCCCTTATCTCTTTGTAATTGGCATGGAAGCCTTAAGTTGCCTTTATGCAAAGGTGGAAGCGAAACTTATCTCTGGATGCTACTTGTAGACGTAAGAGGAGAGTCTTTGTCCATTTCTCATTTGTTATGTGCTGATGACACTCTCATCTTCTGCAAAGCTAGACAAGATCAGATGCTCTATTTGGGATGGACTTTGATGTGGTTCAGAGCTATTTCAGGGTCGAGAATCAATTTGAACAAAAGCGAGATCCTTTGTGGTAGAGGGCCAATGTGGCGTAGTTACCGCGAGTCGGGTCATGGGTCATCGTCCCTCTACCTTCAAGTACTTAGGGCTTCCTCTTGTGGCTCCCAGCAAGTCTTTAGGGGTTTGGGACACCATTGAAGAAAGGTTCCGGAAGAGGCTGGCCTCTTGGAAAAGGCAGTATATATTTGAAGGTGGGAGGTTGACCTTGATCCGAAGTACTATGGCTAGCTTGCCGATCTATTTTATTTCTTCCGATACAAAGTCGTTTGTGATAGACTTGAGAAGATTCAAGGGATTTATAAAGCGGGGGTAGCCTCGAGAAGAAGCCGACGGTTAAATGGGAATTCGTGCTCTAAAAGAATAAAGGGGTTTAGCCTGAGGAGCCTCTCTATGTCAATAAGACACTCCTCAAAGAACTGGACAGAGGTCACAACGAGAGTGGGATTCTCTATGGAGGTTGGTCATTAGCAGTAAATTTGATGTTTCTTCTGGGGGTTGGAGCATGGGTGACATCCGGGTGGCTATGGCATTAGGATAAGCTTTTGGAAGGATATTTCAAAGTAGGAGGAGCCATTGACCAACTTTCCTAATTCTTTTTAAATAAATACCATAAAAAGATGATAGAATAATGGATGTTTGGGACAACTCTAGAGGGGGAGGGGGGTGGTTTCCAATCTTTTCAAGGTCTCTTAATGATTGGAAGGTGGAGGAGTTGGGAAAGTTCCTTTATACTCTTAGCAAGAAGCAAGGTTGGAAATATCGGTTTCGATGGATATATCGGTACTTGCATTTTATGGATATATCGGATATATCGGAGATATATCGGTGGATATTTTTTTATGAATATCGATATATCAAAAATTAACAAAAAACTTTGAAATTGCAAAATATTTAATTAAAAGTGTAAAATGACATTAATAATCAAATAGATATTCAGGAATGATTTAAAATCAAAATGAAGATTGATGACTCAATTGCAACATTTGATGGATAGATCAAATTTCTGCAGAAAGACAATACTCATACCAAGACATGTGTTCCATAATATTGACGCAAGATCGAACATGTCATGAATAAATGTCTTGACTTGCATCTACAACTTCCATGGATAGGAAATCTTGGGTTCATCCACATACTGCTTCAAATATTAATTACATGAAAAATTAATTTATTAATATATTATTACTAAATTAAACTAATTAAAATATGAATTTCTATATAATACTATAAATTTATAATATGCATACACGATATTAACTAATATGGCAATTCGATTTAAAAATTAATTTAACATGAAAATGTTAATTTATTAATATATTATTACTAAATTAACTAATTTAAAATATTAAACTAATATATAGTTATTTAAGAGATATCACAGCAAAATTTTTTGGAGTGAAATGAAGATCGATATCAAGTGAGAGAATTTGTGATCAAACTTGAATGATTTAGAGTAATATTATAGATTTTTTTGGGTCAAAATAACCGTTGGATGGTCAAAATAAATTTGTAATTTAATTATAGCTGATTTAACTCTTGGTGCAAATATGGTCATTTTGATATTTCGATATATCCCGATATATCTCATATATATTCACATTTACCGATATTTCCGATATATCTCCGACATTTTACCGAGAGCCAATATATTCCATATTTTGAAGCAAAATCACGCTGTTCTACTCACCAAATTTCATGAAATTTCGGTCCACACCGATATATCGGGGCGAATATTGCCGATATTTCCAATTTTTTTCTGATTCCTCTAAACGATTTAGGCAAAATCGTCGCTATAGGCCGATATCCGATATATCGCTCGATATATCTACCATGAGAATCAAAATTTCCCAACTTGGCAAGAGGATCACCGTCACAAAGAAGATCACTCTCATTTTGAAGAGCTTTACGTATATCTTCTCTCAGGAAGCTCATGTGTAGGATGTTAGGAGCAAGCCTCCTCATCACTACCTTCCCTTATAGGTCTATGTGGAACCCTATCGTTCCCCTCCTGTAGGCTTTTTCGTCAGGAAGCTTCCTGTGAGTTCCGACTTCAGATCATCTAAAACGAAGGGCAGAGCCTTAAGTAATGTGTGTTTTTTATGTAAGGAGGAGGAGGAGGAGGAGTCCATTAGCCATTTGTTGTTACATTGTCATAGTGTCAGACAACTTTGGGATATCTTGTTAGAAATTGTTGGTATTCATTGGGTTTTCCCATTGACAGTGTTGCAAGCTCTCCTCTCTTGGCAAGGAGCCCCTGTTGGCAAGAAACGTAAAAAATTCTGGTTGGATGTGCCCCTCTTTGCTTATTTTGGACGCTATGGCTTGAAAGAAACATGGTGGCTTTTGAGAGTGAATCTTTTTGCATGCATAGGATTAAAGTCAGTTTTTTGAGTAACTTATGGTCTTAGGCTTGCTTCAGCAGCGGGCTAACATACATTCTTCTTATTTTTTAATTCGCTAAGGTCCGTGAGTCAATTCCGCGTATGGCGTCAGGTTTTGTCTTCTTTGGTTCTCCTTTGTTCTTCTTTGGCCTCCTAGTTTACTCCCAAGATACTCTTCCGCAATACGACCCCTGCTTTATCAATACACACATTTACTCAATAAAAATAAATAAAATTTTTGTCGAGATGGAGAAATCATTCCTATCGTGATTCTGGCTATCAGGTGCTTGAAATGGATCAAATGAGCAAGACTTCCGCCGGAGGATCTAAGACAAAAAGATCAATGTCCAAAGTGTTTTTATAAATAAGTTTTTTCATGAAGATAAAGGAGGAAGGGCTGTTATATGTTTAACTATCAAAGCACTATTTTGCTGCATCAAAAGATATTTCATGTCCCTTTTTCGTCTCCCTATGCAGATAAGATTGAGGTTTGAACAAATTAAGAGAGACTTTTTGTGGGGCGGAGGTAATATGTATAAAAAGCCTCAACTTGTCAAGTGGTCCATGATTTGTGCAAACAAAAGCAATGGAGGTTTGGGGTTTAGAGACTTTTCTATTCTCAATAGGGCCCTTTTGTGGCTTCACAAATGAAAAGAATGCCCTATGGAGGAATTTTATATGTTGGAAGTTTGGGGAGAACTGAGGAGGTTAGGTCTCTTGTGCTTTTAGAGGTACTTTACGCGCCTGGAAGGAGATTGGGAAAGGAATGGGATACAACCTTCCCCATGCCAGCTTCTTCGGGGACGGTAGAAGGCTAAGCTTTTGAAGCTGACCTCAAGTGCGAGAGAGGCTCTTGTGATTCTTTCCCCTCTCTATTCACTATGTTTTTACCTATAAAAAAAGGTCTCTAGGGCTTTACGAATATTTAAACAAAGGAGTTCAGTTTCCTCTAATCATCATAAGGATTGAAATGCAACAATCGAAAAACCCGTTGGAATTAAATCCATAAGCTTCTTTGAGTAGAGTTCGCATGAGTTAATGTCGTGATACAATCGCCAGTCTCGTAGTAAACTTGAAACCATAAGGAAATTGGTTGATTGGCCTCCCAAGTCGATGCTAACCTTCTCTTACTCAAAAAAAAAAAAAGAAAAAAAAAAAGGAGGTCGTTGTGTCAGCTTTTGTGCAATTTGAATACCCTTTATTTTTGAAAAAAAGAAGCTTTTTCATTGACTATATTAACATCATGTTATCCAATTTTCTTTTAAAAAGAATTGAAAGGTCAAGACTTTTAAAGAAAAAGCAAGAATTTCTTAATTCAATGTACCGAGGCCCACTTTAATTCGAGAGCTCAAAAGCAAATAATTTTTCTCGATGAATGATATTTCAGGCTTTCGACCAAATCGAGTCTAAGAAAATGGATATTTCTATTTTTACCTACTTAAAAAGACTTCTAACATGAGTAAATCCATTCTTGTTTTATGATCCTCCAAATTTGTCGGGGTAACATTTCTGCAATGCAATTCTTTTTCGTGTTTTTAAGCGCTCGGGCATTAAATTGTAATATACTATCATGGGTGGCATGTTCTCGAACTCATTGCTTCATCTTCACACCGGATTCCGCTACGCTCACACCCAATGCAACGGAGACATTAGTGACTTATAATATGAAACAGACATTTCATGGATGATAAAAGAAAACGAAAAACAATTTATAGTGACTCTACCTCTTCATCTTATCAACTTGAACACTGTGGATGTTTTTCTTTCATGTGAGTGGAAAAATGTGAAGGAAAATTGTTATCTCATATTAGGACACTACATAAATATCGTATAAAGGAAAAGAAGGGATATTTTCCTCTCCACTTTCCTTGAAATAATAAATTGAATTTTTCTTTATGTGGGGATGTTTGTGGTACCACTTCATGAGGTTAATTACTTGTCCGTTAACATTTTCGTAATATTTTTTCTCTCTTTTTTTCCCCTTAAACTTCCTAGGAACGAAACATGGAGTAATAAAAGGTTGAGAAAAGTACATCTGTAAAAATTTTTAAACTTTTTCACCTGGACTTTTCCATGACTAACCAAATAAAAGAAATGTTTTGTATTTGTTTTACTTATTTTTTTCCTTATGTTTTCCTTATAAACAATTACCTCAATCTTCAAAGTTATGCTTAATGCCAAAAAAGATGGCTAAAATTAACTGAATATTTTTTTTCTCATAGTTTTAACAATATGAAGGTAAGAAAGGAGATGTAAGAAGACAGGGATGTGGAAGGATGATAAAAGATTGTCCTCATTTTCTTTCTTTTTAGAAAGCCAAGCTTATACCTAAACTCTCGTAATTTGGTTTACGCCCAATCCTAATTCACAAGAAGCTCTTTCTTCCTTTTTGTCAATAAAACCACAAAATGCCTTTCGCAAAGGTCATGATGAAAGGTCTCCTTTTAACTATATGGTCTCATTATCAAAGGTAAAGTTGAAGCTCAAACAGTTTTAAAATTTTTTAAATCTTTTATTCTCGTTGGAACTTGAACCCATCCCTTCCTATGCTCCACCCCAACCGTTAACCATCGAGCCGCCTTACTCGCAATCTCTTTGAGGGTTTTCATTTGAAAGATTCGAATATTGACGCTGAAAATAGCGATGATAAGGAATTAGAACCTTATATATTTTTTAGATGGGAACTTTACTTAAAACATTAGTTTTATAAACATAAAAAGTTGAAAACTTTAAAGATGACACATAAAGGTACTTACCAACAGCACATAAATACTTATCAAAAAAGAAAAAAAAAACACACACATATAAAAGTACATATCCCAAGCAAATTTAAAAATAAAATTATATCTAAAATGTAGAAAGTTTATTTTGAAGAATTATGTAATGAACCTATACATTAAACTCATATTTTTGCAATTGTACTTTCAAAAACTCTATATTCAAATTCTTGTATGGTATAATATAATTTAAAATCTTTAAATCCTATTGTCTTTCATGAAATTGGTTATATATTATTCTATAATTCAACCTCCGATACAAAAGTGCATCTATACATATGAACTCTCATAGAAGCCTTCATATAAAAATGTATGGTAAATGAGATACGTATAAAATAGAAAACCATGCATTTTACGAGTTAAAACCAATGAATTGTACCAGTTTCTTTCTTTTTTTTTTTTCTTTTAAAAATGAGCTCCTAGAGTTGTTTTGTGTTAGTTTCTTAGTGATGGGAGAGTCTAAGTGATTTTGACTTGCTTTGGAAAATTTTTTTCACTTGGACCTGGCCTTTATCTCTTTCGTTCGATTCAACAAATTATTTTTTTCTTGACGAAATACTTTTAACAATAAGAACATTTCAATATAAATAAAACTTATATACTTGATTATAAGAAGAAAGCTGTTTCACTCATTTTCAAAATCAAGAAAAATTAATAGTTATTTCCAAGTTGTTGAGCTAGCTAGCTGTATGGATCTGGTGCAACATATATGCAAAACACCACTTCATGATTTTGCATTCTTTGTTGATTTGTATGATATGTTACAGGTGCTAGTTGAGCAGTATGGATCTGGAGGTGTTGGTCAGCAAGGAGTGGAGTTACTGCTTACTACATTATCCAAGATGTTTGGTTCCATTGCAGCGGTATACAAAAGGTAATTGTCTTGATGTTATGAGATATTATGAGTCAGTTATCTTCAACTGTACTATGGCTCCTTTCTAAGCCCTTACTTAAAAGAGCATAACTTGCCTTACTAGTCTTGCAATTATCAATACCGGTGTTCGTTGTTTTTTTTTCCTATTTTGGCAAGTAAAATTGAGCTTTGTTCTTGATATAACACCCTTTGACTTTGAAACAGTTTACTTTAAACCCAGACCTCATCCCAAAAGATGTCTTAGATTGTAGCAATAGTCTTGAAATGTTTGCCATATTTGATTTCGAGTACATATTGGGCTTCAAATTATTGGAGTTGTTTCCTAGTGGGACACCTCCTCATCTGAAAATTTTGATGATATATACTTCTCAGCCAACCACACGTTCACTGGCAGAAGTGGAAGATTCTCCTGATTTGACTGCTACCATCAAAGTAGCATTGGTTAGAAAGACCCTGCTGCCGGTCGGAATCATTCTAGTTGTGTCGACTCTTTTATAGGGGTGAGTTTTCATTTCTGTTAAGACCTTTACTGATTTCTGCTTGAATTATATTATCTCTAAAAAGAAAAATAAAACCCATAACTGCAATTCTGATCATGTATACAGCAATGTGCATTGTTATATTTGTTTAACAACAACTGAGTTTTAAAGATTTATTTATTACTTTGTCTAATAATTGATATGGAGGATGAGAAATGATAAAAGAAGACCTGACAAATAGAGCTGCATTGAAATTATTGCCCACTTTTGTTAGCAGTTAAAAAGAAAAACCAGTAAGTTAAAAAGAAAACCAGTGTTTTAGTGGGAATACTATGCACAAGGTTGAGTGCAATAAACCTATTCTCTATTTTTTTGTGTCATATCCATTATCTCCTTCTCAGTAATATCGCCGCTATTAAGCAAAGCAAGAAGGCTACACAATGCATGCCTTGAATGCAATATATAAAAAAAAGGAAGCTCCACTGGGATTGTTGGCAAAATTCATTGTGCATTATCAGCTCCTTTTAGAACGTCGAACAGCATAATACACCATGATGATGGATCTTCTTAATCATCTTTGGCGGTTGTGGGTACACACACCATGTCAATAAGGCACTGAACAGAAAAGTTTATCATCATATTTAGGATGATGTGTAAAAACAAACAGAATTCTTATTAAAGCTTAGAATAGAATTCAAAAGAACTTCATTAGTTTTTAAGAAGAAGATTTGTTTAAGACAGACAAACTTATTTCATTCACAGGTCAGTGCAAAGGTACTCATCTTTTTATTGTTATATTCCCTGCAGATTCTACTTCTCTTCTGAATATGCCATTGATCGGTGGACACTCTCAGATTCTGCTCCATTTATGGAGAAGACTGTAGTGTGATACTGGCTAAAGCTTGTTCTGTCTTGTTATAATTTAGTATTTGGTGGTTTTTGTTTGATTTTCACCACTTCTTATTCTCTTACATTCCATGAATAATTAAGATTGAGGGATTCCAGCAAGCCCTGCCCCTCTGTCGGAGGGAGAATTGGATCTGGTTTGAATCAAGGCACTTTTTTTCACATTCATTCATTCATTTGTATGCAAATTAAAAAATTAGGTGATAATTTACAATTGCTTTGTGGAAATATTAAGGTTCTGTTCAAAATGTTACTAAATAAAATTTTGTTTTGCAGTTTGAAATTTTAATTAACTGTATATATTTTTTATATTTATAAATATATTTGAAAATTATTCTACTCAGAATACTGTTTTAATATTTTGTTGTAAAATAAATCTAAAAATAAGTAAAGTGAATATATTACTGGCTTTTTAATTATCGTTATATTTATATTATTATTTAAGAATAAAATTAAAAATATTTGTGAAGAATTTCCTGGAACTTATCTTTTAGTCAATATTTTGGGTCTGGGCTTTAGATTTTAGGTCACTGTACTACGTAATAACTCTCATTTAAAAAAAAAAAAAAACAGAACTTATATGACATCTTTTAAAGGCATGCAGCCATTTAAAATTTTTATGGTCATTACGGACTAGGTGAACTTTGAGGTTCACTCCACCCTTAAAACATAATCCTCCCTATTTCTTATATTTCCAATCACCATAAGGAAGCAAATTTATTTTAATTGAAATTTTTGGTAAATTAGATTACTTTCTTTTAATAAAACTATATATTTTTTCTTAAATGTGATTTATAATGAAAATTTTGAATATTATTTTCTTTCCTCGCCTTACTTTGATGCAAAAGTCATCATTATCCCGGCAACCTAGTGAGCTGGCTCTCAAGTAGGATTTCCTTAGCTTTGATTTTCTATATGGTCGTTGAAGAGATCCCAACTGGCCTTCCTTTTGTAGTAGGGTCGAGTCATTACACCAGTCCAAATCCTAAATTGACAATGACAGAGAATTTTGCTTGAGGCCTTTCAATGTTTACTATATTGTTCAAGATGAAAATATCGGATATATTGATATCGGTGTATTACCGGCTAATTACATCAAAATTGAAAGTCGATTGGAGAAATGATGGTAAAAATATTTGAAAAATTCGATATATATCGAATGTCCACAACACAATGATGGACTGAAATTCCACGAATCGATAAAAGTATTATATATTGTCGATATATAATGCCATATTCCATTGAATTATCATAATTTTGAATTTAACGCCCCTAAAATTTTGCCTTGATACTCAAATTCATTATCGCTACGCAAATTGACTTCTAACGTAATTTCATAATTACTGTAATTCATTATCACGATGGAAATTTGTTATATAAAAAAAGGAAAATAAAATTAAAGAATTTAAAATACGTTAGGTATCCACTAGTAAACTGGAAACTTAAAAGAACGTAAAGCTTGTTTAATGTAATGGGCTAAAAAACCCTGTATATTTTTTCATTTCAAACTATAATAAATCCTAAAAATATATTTTTAATACATGAATTATCTATATTTTCTATTTATATTTAATTATCGTAATTATCAAGATGAATATTAAAATAAATTTCATATATTTTAATTAATAAATTGTGATTTTAAATATATCTCATTTAACTTATCTTAAACTTATTATAATTTCAATTTTAATTTTTTATATTTATACATTTACTTTTTTTAATTTTTTGTATATTATTGAAATATAAAAATGTGATTTCTTCAAAAAGTTACTTAATATATAATACCAATCGCTATGCCTCAAAACTCCACCTTTAGGGGTAGATCATGACCACACCCTGCTCTGCCCAAGGTTTGAAGTGTGAACGATTACTCAACCTTTCTTGTAACTAGATTTTTACAACTACCAACATGTTCAAAGTAAATGTACAACTTTCTAAATTCATAAATTCCCTCCAAATTCAAAATTTCATGCCGACAAAATATTTCAAATATCCACTATACATGTCATATAAAGTCGTTTCAAAATATAACAATATTTGGGATCTCCCAAATCCAGCTTTATACTAATATAAAAACGAATGTTATCATCCAAGTGACTTTCTCAATTAACTTTTAAAACCCAACATTTCACATAAACATGAACTTATTAATTCAACATGATCCAACATAAAGTTCTAATCAAATCCTAATGATGACGAATCCCCAACCTAGCCATCACTCCTAAACTAAAAGTACCAAAATATGTCAACGTAATGGGAGGAGCTTAAAGCTCAATAAGAAATACTAATACATTTTCATGAATTCAAAAGTTTTCAATCATATAACAAATAGGAGATGTTTTTCTATCAAACTTTAGATTCAAAATAAGTTGAACATTAACAAAATTTACTTCAAACACTCACATCCAATTCAATTCATATCAATGATCCAAATAATTTAGTATCAAATTTTATTCAAACACTTACATCCAGTCCAAATCAAATACATTTCAAATATATTTTTCTACTATCAAAAATCAAATGAGCCCAGGTACTCGTGGATCTTTGAATGAGTGGCTAGCCATAAATTGTTCTTTTGGGCAAGGGACTAACCAAACACTTCAAATCAATTACATTCGCCACCAAGGAATGTAAGCACACTATTATTCCACAAGGGCCGAATAGTGTCAACTATTATTCCCTGATAGGCCGAATCCAACCAAAGTCAAATATTTCATTCAAAAGTTCAAATTACAAAACATCATATTCCACATTTTCTTCAGAAAATAATCTCAAAGTACAATCATACAAAAACTACTTTTTGATCCATGATAATCAAAATAAAAAGTAAAACTTTTCATAATCCAAGATTATATAAATTTAGTTAAAATAATTTTCACCTCAAATGAAGTAAAACAAAACAATTTCTTTTAAAGATCCGTGATAATATCCTTACCTCAAAGGAGAACTCAAAAGCTTTGAAAGAGCTAATCCACATCACCTCAATGAAATATTTCTCTTAAAATAATATGAAGTAAATCATCATCATTACTTATTTATTCTTAAACTTCTAATTTGATATTCTAACAATGATATTATTTTTTAATTTTAATTCATAATAATAAAGTTACGCGCTTCCTAATGTTTTATAAAATTTCGATGGAGGTGTTATCTAATAACATGATTTTTTGTTCACCTCAACATATTGACAACTCGTTCAAATGATAACTATTTAAATTAGGCGCTTTTACAAATTTTATAAAACTCATTCTTCTTGATCTATTCTAATAATTTATTTATTTTTATGCTCTTAATCCGAACTAAATCTTTACTTGAAAGAAATAATATTAATAATATTTTACAAATTATATTATTACAATACTCATCTAGCATTTTTACTCAACAATTATCATGCTTGACAACAAGTATTATTAAATCTGATCTATTTCCGTTAATTGCTAAATAATTATTCTAATCATATTCTTATCTAATAAATTCTTAACTTTAATAAATATTTACTTGCCAAACATATATCTTTAAATACTTATCAAATACATTTATACAAAATTCAAATTTTTTTCAAATTTATCTTATTTGTTTATTATTATTTTCTTTCAAAAATTATCCTTAAATACTTTTTCTATTCTATACTCAAAGTAATCAATATGACACCACCAATTCTTATTTTATTTCTATTTTTTTTTAAAGAATTGATAAAGGAATCTAAATCTGACTTTTCAAGTGGTTTCATCTAAATCGAAAGAAAATTAAAGAATCTACATCAAAGAAATCTATGAAAAACAAATATAAATATCCTTATATAGAAAATGTCTTCAACCTTTAGATCCAAATGCATGTCTTCTGATTTTATTTCTTATTTCAATTCTATATCTAGGTATATCTATTAGAAACAATTTTTACCTCATTCATTAAATTAATTAATTAATTAGCTAATTGAATTATCATTATTATTTTCCTAACTTATGCCTATAAAAATTCCTATCATTATTATTTTCCTTAATTTATACCTATACAAATTCCTGTCATTATTATTTTCCTTAACTTATACCTATACAAATTCCTGGTGTTAACAACACTAATAATAAGGTCTCTACTATTTTAAAATTTAAATTAATTTAATAAAATAAATTATCAATATATTATTTAATAATTTAATTACTTAAGAAATTATTTCAATACTCATAATTTATTCTATACTTTAAAATGTATTGAATGCAATCTAGTATTGAATATTTTGGTACCTTTCTCATTATCTACTTAATATTCGTAATAATAAACGAAATGTTATAAATATAAGAGTATGGACATTACTAAATAGATTCAAGGAATGTAAAAGGGACCCTTCAACTTCTGAAGATTCATATGTTTCATCCAATGAACCTTGAAGATTCATTAGACGATCTTGATCTATCTGCATATTATTCATTCACTTGATATCCTGTTCCTCAGATTCATCCATACCGAAGATTCGTGAAACTCAGAGATAACGGTTATTATGGATGCTTATATTGACCATTATAGCGGACCTTTAATCTCTTAGATAATACTGGCTATGGTTGCTTTATGGCACCATTATGAAGACTTTAGCTCTAGATACATGTATCAAAAGCCTATAAATGGGCCCCTCAATACACCTTGGACAGAATCCAAAGAATATGCAATTCTCTCTAGTCGTCCACATTTCTTTCTTCCTCCAATAAGTCTGGCCCATTTTTTTCTTCTTTATTTTACAACATGTTATCAGATATGCTCTATCACCCTATGAAACGATATTTTTCCAAATTATGAATATTTATGCTATTTGTGCTTTTGATTTTGATCACTTTTCAATTCGGGATGTAATTTTGATCGCTTGTATATATGTTTACATTGATGATTCCCGACCGTATATTTGATCATGAATGACAAAATAGATATAATAGATCGAGTTTTTTGATGATATTCTAAGACTACCATTCTCGCAGGTTACTTATGCGAATATTAGATGCCATATAGTTATTTGCCATCTTATTTTTCTCTCGCACTACTCAATTATCAGTGTCTTTATGGATTTGCATTGAGACTATCACATAGTGGAGGTATAAAGAATGAATGAATGTCCGGATTATACTATCGGGTCCAATAATTCATAATAGAGGCTTGGCACAATGTTCCAAGAATTATATAAACATATTAGTATTTCAAGGTTTGGTATATGAACATGGTTCACTAACTTTGATTGGTACTAAACCCCTCTTGTTCCATAAACATGCGTGAAAATAGTTCTATCCATAGATTAGCAAGTGATCATTTATCTATCAAGTCATGATGTTATCTAAATTTACTCTCCATCAATGCAAAACACACAGATAGTTGATAGCAAACGAAAGCAACATGGCTAGAATAATAAATGAAGGCGTGATGTTCCGCTGATGAATATCCTTGTCGACTTCACCTCTTATAATCTCAATACAAAATAATTTGGATTTGTGTTCTAGGATTTGGTGAAGTACTACAAAATATCATGTCCAAGGTTACTGAGGGATGTGATTAACAGAAGTGTGACGCTCAAAACCCAAATCCGTTTGATCACCATTAACCCGAGGAATATTCGTGAATGCTCCGTGACCCGAAGACATTTAAAAATCAAGCAGAGTCTCTCAAATGTATTTACCCAAACTAGTGTAACTGCATTCACTCAGTCCTAACTAAATAATATATGCAATATATAGATCCATGTCACTGGGCCTACATCAACCTACTTCAAATACAATATATCCAAACTATATCCAATAGTTTCAAGAGTTAATATTTACTTCAAACAATACATATATTAAGATTAGAGAAATTTTTAATACATGTACGAAGTCACGCTCACAATCCCGCTTTCTTCAAACTCACCAGATCAATGCCTCCTGCACGCCCCGCACTGTGGAAAAGGGGATCCCATGATTCGGGGTGAGCCAAAGCTCAAGAGGAGAATCGCCCTGGGCGGCTACTCACCACCCAAGCGTGGTTCCAATTTAAACACACATCTCAAGCAAATGCATGATCCTACTTGAATGTCTACATGACTAACTCGCATCCCGAGTCCTCACCGACTCCCTCTCACACTCGCCAGTTTCTGTATGAGAATTATTGATTTATTAGTGGACAAATCTCTCCATGTATATATATCACCAATGCTTCCAATGATTGATATATTATTTAATCAGGGACTACCCTCCGGCGAATGAATGATTCAACCACATCTTGACGGTTGATATATATATTATTTAGCTGGATCACCCTCCGATTATTAACATTTTAGACTACCCTCCGAACTTGTTTCTAGAGACTCATCTCATGCACTAACTCCTATATTCCTGTGGGATGTTCCAGCAGATATGAACGCATGTATGCCAGCTTCTAATTCACCTTAACCCATGCAAATATATAAACATGAATATACCGCATAAAATTAAATCACACAAACAGTTATGTAATTACTATTTCAAACATCAAAATTAGCTCATATGGATAATGATCACACATCAATGACTTAAATCACTGCCAAACATTTGCTTAAAATATATATTGAAAGATATTCAATAGTGAAACTTTTCATCATTCCCGGTAATATAAAAACATGGTCACCGTTGAACCCGAAATCCACGGCCATTCCCCCGCCCAATGCATACTCAAACAACCATTAATACACAAGTTAAAACTCAAACTACTCCCAAATGCCCCTAAACAAATGTGGAGCAAACACGGCTGCCCACCTTCTTCCAAAATTTAACACTGTCCTATGTTTTAGGCCGATCAAGCTGCCCATTCCCGGGCCTTTATCAGGCTCCAAGCACGATTTAATGCCACCCACAATAAATGCCCACTTGCCTGGCAGTCACGCCAACCCAAAAATCCCAAGAAAATTCCCACACCCTGGCCCCATGTTGGGATCGATCAAACTGCCCCTCACTCCGCCCAACCAACCCATCGAAACATCGAAAAACCCTTAAAATGGGAAGAAACACAAGGGTGAGAAAATCCACTTGGAGGTTACCAAAACCAACTGGTCCACATGTTGTCCCCCACCGCTGTGAGAATACCTTCCCCTTCTTAATTACCGACCGCCAACTATTTGATTGCGATTTTTAGAGAGAAGTTTCTCTCTCTAAAGCAATTCTCTCAAAAATGGTGGCTGCTGGATTTCTGGTTTTCATTTCACGTTTTTTGGTCTTTGCTTTTGAGGGAGAAGAAGCACTATTCCCTCTTTTGTCTTTTGTGACTTAAATCAACCTTGAAAATGACCATTTTGTCCCTCCTTTCTCAGATTTGATATTCGGCACTATCTCGGCCGTCCATTTTCATCATTTCTACTATACCACTTATATACGAAAGAGACATGTGCTCGCATAAAGGCTCGCCGCCGAAAAATCGATTTACGACCCGGAATCGCGATGCTCAAAACGGCCACCACCGTCTTAAAATTACGAAATTTACGTATAACTAGATTTCATAGAAGATTCCAACACATCCTGCTTCATCATCCGAGATCTAGAGAATTAATTATGGATTTTTTAACCGTACTACAATTTCAGAATCAAAATTACGATTTTGCCCTTATTCCGTAAATTGGAATTTCTGCCCATGTAAAGGGGGTCATTTGATTAAATGACTTTTTGAAAACCCAAAAAGTTGAAATCTGACCCTTCATCAATTTTTGGCCCGATTTTGACAAAAATGTTCATCTTATTTTCGCAAGAAAATAACCCCTTCTTTAAGGAACAATGTAAATATATGGAATAAAAAAAAATTCGATAACAAACTCCATGAAGATCAACAGGGTATTCTATGCTTGGTAGATAGTTCTACCACACAATAATCCTCAAAGAGAAACTTCACACTTTAACTGAGAAAAGAGGAAGTGTTACTACAATTGCAAATGGTAGTTTTAATAGAGGGCTCCGAAAGAACTTCACTAATCCTCCATATGGGTACAAAACTAATTATCAATGATGCTCCACTATATCCACAATCCACATGTACCCTTCTCAGTTTTAAGGACATCCGATCGAATGGTTTTCACACTGAAACCGAAACTGAAAATAATATTGAATATCTCCTCATGAATCGATCAATAGGATGCCAAAGGAAATAGTCTAAAAGTTCTTCTGACAGTATTATACATGCACTCCACCTTCTCATCACAATGCTACGATGAGTTTAAAATTTAATGACTCATATTCATTCAAATTATGGCATGAGTAATTGGGTCATCTTGGGAAAAACATGATGTGTCGGATTTTGACTAATTCTATTAGGCATAATATGCCAAGCAGTAGAATCCCTTATGTAAATAAATTTATTTGTGAAGCTTGTGCCGAAGGAAAACTCATAGTACGACCTTCTCATACTAAAGTTGGAATAGAATCTCCTATTTTCCTTGAAAGGCTTCATGGAGATATATGTGGACCAATTCATCCAGCATCAGGACCATTTTGATATTTCATTGTCCTAATTGATGCTTCCACCGATGGACTCATGTGGGCTTATTATCCACATTGCATTTTAAGCAAGCTAATAAACTTATCGTAACTTAGAGCCCAATTCCCTGATTATCCAATTAAATCCATCCGAATGGATAATGTCGGTGAATTCACATCTTATTTAATGATTATCGTATGGCATTCTAAGACAAAGGGAGCATAAGGTTCTCACGCTCCACACCCGTAACGGTCTAAATGAGTACTCTGTTAAGCACATCAAATTAATTGCCAGAATCGCTAGTTACAACATTCTGACTTAATACCTATATCTTATGGGGCATGCGCTTTGCATGCTACTACTCTAATTCAACCGCCCATCAACATTATGATTATTCAACAAAGAGTGCGGGCAAAGAACCAAAGATCCCCATTCACGAACTTTGGATGTGCGCCTGTTCCTATATCATCACCACCTGCTGTACCTCTATGAAGCCTAGAGAAAGCTAAGTATATATATTGACTATGAATCTCCGTCTATTCTTAAATAGCTATAACCCATAAACAGGATCAATTTATAGCTCTAAGAAGCCGACGCATATTAGATGAAGATCATTTCAGCATAATGGGGATTTAAGAACCAAAAATTAAATGAGTGCCGAGAAATTTCATGGAATGTAAAGATCTTTTAATGACAGATCCCACTCACTAGCCGCATCGAACTCAAGCTCTAAGATAATTAACTTGCAATATTTAGCAAGTAATATGCCAGATGCATTTACTGACCACAAAGGAGTGACTAAATCTCATATACCTGTTGTAAACACACCACAAAGAGTGGAGGTCCCCAAGGGATCACATATTTATCGATGCCCTCAACGCCTGCATGGGAGACCTATCACAAAGATGAGAATCCATAGAAAACAAAATCTAATAAGAAACTCTATCACTTCTAGAACCTTCAAGAGGATTGTCTGAAGAGGACAATCCTAGTACATTTGCACCTGCCCGAAATAATCATAATACTTCAGGGCCGTGGAATGGCCTTATCAAAATATTTTTCGGAAATGAACAGATATATTGATGTAAATATGAAAATTGCCATGAATTTCATGTGAATACGAGAAACATATATAATAGAATTATTACAATCACGATGGCATATTTGCTCTCAGAATCGTCTACTATTCCTCGAATGATAATTTGGATACAAAACCTAAGTCAATAGCAAAGTGCCAAAAGCACTCAGACTAGGTAAGATGGAAGCAAGCAATTGAGGCTAAGCTTGACTCGCTAAATAAAAGAAATTTTTTTTGGCTCTGTAGTACATACTGTTGGAAAAAATGGGTTTGAGCACATTAATTAGCTTATCTTTGAGCTGTAAATACAATGGATCCCACAAAGCCGTGGGTCCACATAAATGTGTCTTCCATGAGAGATGAAGATTATATATTGAGCTGCTCAAAACCATTAAGGAGTGAATTAGAAATTGCCTCCAAACATCACCCCGTGAAAATGGTTACCGTTGGACTGATGCATCTTCTCCAAGACGCGAATTTGTCCGTTTCACCATGAACGTATTACACTTCCAGCGCCATGACTGTCACAACGGCATGACCCCAAGCTTCATGACCATCAACAGTCATGAGCAGGTCTATATAAAGACCACACCTTCTCTCATTTTGAAAATACAAATTTTACATACATTCATTCATTTCATTTCATACGAGAGAGACAGAGTTTACAAATGGGTCATCTGATAGCCAACAAACGGCGCTTTCCGATTGCTGGGAGATCATTTCATCCTGGGAGACAAATTGCCAAAGACTCGAAGCACCACTGCGAGGGCAATAATTGTCTTAAGGAGATTGTGTCTAACACAAGACTTGATCTGCAAACAGGTTCTGACTTTTCTGGTTTTTTTTTTTTTTCCTGCAAACCGTGTTAAATGTTCATCTGCTACATGAATTGTTATATTTAACAGTGCTAAAATTTCTAACATTCTTAAGACAATTAAATCACTGTATGTTTAATTATTTTGCTCAAGTTTGCAAAACCATATTTTTCTGCTGTACTGTAAAACAATTATTTTTCTGCTGCACTGTAAAAATTATTTTTCTGCTGCACTGTAAAATATTTTTTTTCTCTGCTGCACTGTAAAATATTTTTTTCTGCTGCACTTTAATCTGTATTCTAGATTACAAGTATTATTTCTGGTTTTGCCCATACAAGTACTTTTTTTTTTTTTTTTTTTTATTTCTGGTTTTTTTTCCGTTTACATAAAATTCAAAATAGAATACGTTTTGTTCTGTTTCTGCTGCAAAACGACGCTCTGTTCTGGGTTTTTTTTTTTTGCAAGAACGCTCTGCTCTTAACCTTCTTTGCTGCATTTTGCTTGAAAATAAAAAAATCGCTTTGATTATGTCATTTTGTTAGTTTTTTACTACAGTGCCGTTTGGATTACATCTACTGCGACTAGAATTTGTTTAGTTTAAATATATTTTCTTTGCATATATAAGTTGATTTATTGATTATTTCTGTAATTGGTTTATTGTTTATTGATTTTTACACAGACAGAATTCGTATATTGGTTTATTGGATTATTTCTGGAAAAAAGAAAATCTGTTTGGTTGAAATATATTTTATTTGTTTTGCTCAGTGTTTGGCTAAGCAATTTTTTTAAGATACTCAGATTCTTCTTAAAAAATATTTATTTGTGATCAGAATTTGGCTGCTTAATATTTTATTGAATTTTTTAAGATCGTATTCTGCTAAGATACTGTATTCTGAAAAAAAAAAAACAATAATCTGTTTGTTTTAATATATATTTGTACTCATAATTTGGCTAAGTCACATTTGTTAATTTTTAAGATACTGTTTTTGTGAATAGTAGCCACTTTTATTCAAGACTGGTTTTATTCAGCAATTGGCTAAGTCCTTTTATTAATTTAATATATTGTTTGTGCAAACAGAATTTGGTTCAGTAGAATGACTACTGATTCTACCCCGACTGTGGTGCCTCCTCCAACGCCTGTTATGGCGCCAATGACTGTGAGTCATGGAGAGAAGCCGGAAAAGTTCACCGGAACCGACCAAAAGGTGGCAACAAAGATGCTGTTCTAATGGACCCACCTGATTCTCTGGGCCCTGCTTCTTCAAGAGGATGCTCCCGCATTGAAGGAAAATGAAACTGACATGCAAGTGGTTGCCGCCGTGGAAGCATGGAAGCATGTTGATTTCTTGTGTCTCAACTACATCCTGAATGGCCTGGACAACACACTATATAATGTGTATTGCGCCTTCAATACTGCAAGAGAACTGTGGGAACTCTTGACAAAAAGTACAAGACCGAGGATGCAGGGCTCAAGAAGTTTGTAGTGGGAAAATTCCTAGACTACAAGATGCTTGATTCCAAGACGTTGATCAGCCAAGTTCAAGATCTATTGAAGTGATTCTCGTGATGACATACATGCAGAAGGGATGTCTCTAAGTGAATCATTCCAAGTGGCTGCAATTATTGAAAATTTGCCACCGCTATGGAAAGAATTCAAGAATTACCTAAAGCATAAGCGGAAGGAAATGAGACTTGAAGACTTGATAGGCGAGAGGTTTAACAGAGAAGACAACCGTGCATTTGAGAAGAAGGCAGGCAAGGGCTTCATAGAATCCAAGGCCAATGTTGTGGAACATGGGCAGACCTCCCACAATCCCAAGAAGAGGAAGCACAATGGCAACGGTCCTAAGCAAGGTCCTATGAAGAAGTTCCCAGGCAAGTGTTATGTGTGCAACAAGCAAGGGCACCGTGCTAAGGACTGTCGTAGTCGCAAGGAACAAGGGAATCCGAAGAAGAAACGCCCTCAAGCCAATGTGACTGAAGTAGACGTATGTCCGCATATGAATCTCTGCCGTAGTCTCCGAGGTGAACTTCATTGGCAAAGAATACCATGAATGGTGGGTGGACACAGGGCCACTGTCATGTTTGCTCTCGAGCCAAGAAGATGTTCTCATCATATCAAACCATAGATAATGGAGAACAACTCTTATGGAAACTCCTCTTCTTCCAAGGTTGAAGGTCGGGAAGGTAGTATTGAAAGATGACATCGGGCAAGGAACTTACCAATGATGTGTTACAGCTGTAAATTCAAAGAATCTAGTGTCCGGATCATTGTTGAGTAAGAAGGGCTTTGCCGTGTTTGTCTCGCATAACTCATCCTCACCAAAAAATGGGATGTATGTGGGAAAGGGGTACATGAGCAATGGGCTCTTCAAAATGAATGTAATGACTATTGTACTCCCATTAAAAATATCAATAAAAGAGCACGCTCTTCCCCTCGCTTTATATGCTTGAATCTTCAAATGTGCATGGTAGACTAGACATGTTAATTATGACATTGCGCAGATTAATTAATATGGAATGTTTGCCTAATTTTAAAATAGATTCAAATCATAAATGTGAGATTTGGGTGTGGAATCTAAATTCATATAAGAACTTTTCCAATCAATTGAAAAGAAGTAGTAAACTCTAGAATTAATACATTCGTATATCTGTGATCCGAAATTTATTCAAACGCGAGGTGGTAAGAAATATTTTCTTACATTAATTGATGATTGCACAATATATTGTTATGTTTACTTATTGAGAAGTAAAGATGAGGCATTGGAAATGTTTCAACATTTCAAGAATGAGGTGGAGAACCAACTTGATAGAAAGATCAAGGTGATAAGAAGATAGAGGTGGTGAATATGAAGCACCTTTTGGTGATTTTGTTCACAACATGGTATATCACACCAAACGATCGCACTCCTATTCACCTCAAGAAATGGGGTTGTTGAACAGAAATGTAACTTAAAAGAAATGATGAATGCATTACTATTAAGTTCTGGACTAATTTCAAAATTCAGAAGCAATTTTCCCGCAAATATATTCTCAATTGAATACCTCACAAGAAACCAATAAATCCCCTACGAGTTGTGGAAAGGTCAAGACCTTCTTACAAATACTAAGTGTGGGGGTGTCCGACTAAAGTGGCGCACTCATACCTAAAAAGGTTAAAATAGGACCAAAATCGTTGATCAGGTTTTCATTGGTTATGCACATAATAGTAGTGCACATCGTTTTCTAATTCATAACCGAAATTACTCGATATGCATGCCAACACTATTATCGAATCAAGGAATGCATCTTTCTTTGAAAATGTATTTCCTTGCAAATCCACACAGGAGTCGAACTCAAGTAAGAGGACTCATGATACTGCAATAGGCAGTAGTCAAGGCCAACAAGATGATGATGAACCTAGACGCAGCAAAAGAACTAGAACATCAAAATCTTTTGGTCCAGATTTTCTAACGTATCTGTTAGAAGATGAGCCTCAAAGCTTTAAGGAAGCTATGTCGAGCCCTGAAGCCCATATTGCTAGGCTATAAACAATGGAAGTAGAATCCATCTTGAAAAATCATACGCGGAACTAGTGGATCTTCCACCGTGCGTTCAAACCTCTATATTATAAATGGATATTCAAGAAGAAAATGAAAGCAAGATGGATCTATTGATGTTATAAAGCCGACCGGTTATCAAAGATTACAAGCAAAGAAGGCTTGACTATTTCGATACCTATTCACCAAGAATAAGAATATCATCCATCTGATGCTAATAGCTATTGCAAATTTATACACAATCTCGAGATACATCAAATGGATGTAAAGACAAATTTTCTTAAATGGTGACCTGGATGAAGATAAATCTACATGGAACAACCCGAAGGGTTTATTGTTCCAGGTCAAGAAAAGAAAGTTTGTCGGCTTGTTAAATCCCTTTATGGATTAAAGCAAGCACCAATGCAATGGCATGAGAAATTTGACAGTGTAATGATGACAAATGGATTCAAATCAACGAAAGTGTGACAAATGTGTATGTTAAGAACACCGAACGCAATTTGTCATTATCTGTCTCTATGTTGATGATATACTCATCATGGGTAGCAATAATGAAATCATTAAAACTACTAAGTGTTCAACAACAAGTTTGAAATGAAAGACTTAGTGCGTTGTTGATGTTATACTTGGAATAAAGATTCCAAACATCAAGATGGACTAATACATCTCAATCACATTACATCGAAAATTCTCAAGAGATTTAAACAAATGATAGTAGTCCAGAACACCAGAGATGTAAATCTACATCTATCCAAAATAATGGCAAAAAGTCTTTCACAACAAGAATATGCACAAGCAATTGGCGCACTTTATGTATGTCATGAATCTTTAAAATCGGACATAGCTTACACTGTTGTCGGTAAATTAGTAGATACAAGTAATCGGTCGGGACCATTGGGAAGGCAATAGTTCGAGTTTTGAGGTATTTGAAATACACCAAAAACTATGGATTGCACTACTCAAAATATCCAACAGTACTTGAAGGATATTGTGATGCGGGTGGATGTCAGGCACAAAGACTCGAGATTCCACAGAGTGGCTATCTATTTACACTTGGTGGTGGAATGGTGTCTATTGGAAATCTTCTAAACAAGCGTGCATTGCTTTAGATCCGCGATGGAATCTGGGTTCTTGAACTGGATGATGAAATTTTTTGAGAAAGGCATGGAGTGACCCGATTGAATTTGCTCCGGATATTTGTGTGTACATTGGCATACCTGCTATAGCATAAAGAACAATTTCTGAATTTTGATGGTCGATCGACAGTGAACGCAGTCATATATATATTGTAGTGAAGTCTCGACATATTAGTCGAGGAGACATAATGCAAGTAAGACAACTTCTCTCTAATGGTGTTATGACCATTTGAATACATAGGTCAAAGAGAACATTGCGGATCCGTTAACCAAAGGTTTGACGGAGAGCAAGTAAGTAAATCATCGAGGGGAATGGGTTTAAAGCTTTATGCGCAAAGTCGCCCGAGGAATGGCAACCCAGCCTACCCAGGCGGCCCCAGGTCCCAAAGATCTGGGTTTCAAAGGGACAATAGAGTTTGTGACTCGTTGAATCACTATGGAGAACAAATCTCTACTCATTCCTATAATCGGAATAGTGATGCTGCGGCGTTGAGCAGTGTAAAGCTAAGCTTTTAATGATTCTTATATCTTGTTAAAGACCAAGTAGGTATAGCGAGAATACCTTCCATGAGTCACCTATGTGAGTGAGAACTGGGCAGGTTCTATGAGAATGATAAAGGCTACATTCTCTAAGAGCACTCATGAAACCAGGAATTGTTCAGGGCCCTGAAATGAAGACACAACCAGTGAGAGACAACTGTTCCAGGGAAAGAGGTCTGGCGTGAATGCTATTGTCTTGGTTTACACAAATGATTGAGCCGATTGAGAACATGTGCATGTTCCTTGATCATCCGGTAACCTGGAGTAGCATTTCACAAAGGGAGAAGGTTCAAGGCCACAAGCTACCTTCCTCTATCTGAAGAATTTCAAGCGGAACTCTCTCTCTTAGTGTCGGCATGGTCATTCACATTAATCTCGGTCAAATTTCATTCATGTGGGTTGTTGGAAAAAATGGGTTTTGACGTGAGTAGCTATCTTTGAGCTAAAATTACAATGGATCCCACAAATCTTTTTGATTGGGTCCACGTAGAATGTATTCTCTCCATGTGAGGGAGATGAAAGTATATATATTGGTACTCAAGAAACCATTAAGGAGTGAATTAGAAATTGCCTCAAACATCACCACAGTGAAAATAGTTCACCCAGATTGGTGATGCATCTTCTCCGGCGACGTGATGCATTCACCATGAAACCGAGACACAACCCTTCCTAAGCGTCATGAGCCCCATTGCCGAGCAGAACGACCCTCCCAAGCTAAATGGCATGCCCAGAGCAGTCATGAGCGAATCTATATAAAAGACCACTACCTTCTCTCATTTTGAAAATACAAATTTTACATACATTCATTCATTTCATTTCATACGAAACTGATTTTACAAACGATTTGGTTCAATAGCCAACAAACGAAAATTAACTTCACGATTGTTAAGGAGATCATTTCATCACGGAACAAATTACCCCAGAGAACTGGCTTTCGCTGCGACGTCATTGTCTTAAAAGGAGATTGTCTGTCTCTTTCTGAAGACTTGATCTCTTACGCAAACATTGATTCGACTTTTACAGATTTTCCTGCAAACCGTGTTAAATGTTCATCTCTTCTACGAATTTCATTCTTATTGTATGATTGCTAAAATTTCTAACACATACACCACAAAGTAATGTTATCGATGTAAGGATATAAATGGTGTTTGTCTGAAAGAATGAATAATGAGGTGGTGAGACAGCCAAAGAGACTGAGCGTTGCTCGAGGATTTTCGTAGAAACTAGGTGTTGATTTTGGTCAATATATTCTCTATGTGGATTGGCATTTGGTTCTGCTGCGCACTTAATATCTTTGAGAACGATGATATGAATTTAGATATCACGGATTAATGGGCCGCGACCATATTCATTGAGTGCGTGAAAAAACTCATATTTTACTTAATCCATGATGAAGGATTTTTAATTCTCGAATCAAGAAAATTAAAATCTGTGCGGCATGTATAGCGTTAAAAAAATTGCGAAAATCATTTATCTGGTCATATGGAGTTGGTGGGATACAATGGTACGTGAAGTGGCATTGAATTCACCTCTGAAAAATATATAAATAACGTTATAGCATCGCGTGTTGTTCGCAAAGAAAGTCTGCCCGAATGACTTTTGTATCATCTCGATTTATGTTGATGACATATGCGTGTGGAAGGTCGTAAAAGAAATTGAGAAGTGTATCATGGCAAGGCGTTGAAATGAAAGACTTGGGCAAAACTAGAAGTATTGTTGCCGCCCGTAGCTTTGCGAATCGGCACCTCGAAAGAAAAAGATTTTAGGTACCAGTCAACCTACATGAAGAAGGTTTGGAGATATTTGCGCCGCGCTGAATAAATCTCATTCCGCGCACAACAATGTCGTTTGTTGATTATGAAGTGGATAAGGACCCATTAGGACCTAAAGAAGATATTGAAGATATTGAGAGAATGTTTTTAAGGACGAAGTTCTTACTTGGGTGCCGCAGGAAGTGGAGCGTACTTTATCTCGAGAATTGCACGAACGATACCAATTTCAATAAAGCTTTGCTATATCAAGGGTTTAGTCACTTCTCCTAAGAGGAAACATCCCTTTGAATATTGATAACATATTTTTAGTGTCTTAAAGTTTTGGCTCGCATCTTGGTTTTGCCTGAGAGGAGGGAGCTCGGGCTCTGCTGACATTGATGAGCTACTCGGATCTTGGCCGTATCATGCGATCCACTGTGTGTACGAGGTCTAGTATAGGCTATGTTTTCTGTAGAGGCGTACTGCCCGATTTCGCCGAAGTGCATTAAGCCGCGGACTATGATTACCACTTCTTCAGCCCACTCAAAGATTTATGGCGTGCCAGCGAGTTCTGAGAATGTGTATGGTTGCGCAACCATTGATACAACATATTGCATTGGTTAGTGTGAAAAATTTGCGATAAGTGATATATCCCATTCGCTACGAGGATAATACGGCTGTTCTACCTGTGGGTTGAGCGAAACTCAGTTTTGGTATCCACCGGGTAGCTCTCTCAATTAGCATTAGTTGGAGCTTTTCTTCTCGGACATCGAGCTTTGTGATAAGAGATATTATTAGACAAAATCCTTTATTTTCCTCCTCCTCCTTTTCTTTTTACATGTCAGATTTCTCCTCTCTCTCTCCATTTGGCCTTTTCTTCATGCATTCTTATCTAAATTTGATCCAAAAGTGGAAGTTTTACAGCTTTCTCACACTTTTCACTTTTTTTCTTATTTTCTTTTTATTTTGTCTTTGTTTGGTATTTCCTCCGCCGGAGACTTGAGAAAAATATGGGTCATTCACATAAGTGCACCACATGTCTTGCCATGTGTGTCTCCTAGGGTACTTGTTGGCATCCACGAATCATTATGTGTCTGGCTTCGATGCCTCGAAAAATGTGAAATTCCGGCCTTCTGAATCGATGAAATTCGACGGTGGCGCCAGCGGCGATTTCCGAGAAGAATTGCGGTGAAGTCTATGTCGTCATTCGAGATTTTAAAAATTTCCGGTTGTCCGGCAAATTACGTTTACCCTTTTAGAAAGAGTGATTTTTCTTGGGTTTTATCTGATCCTTTGGCCAATATGGATGGAAGAAGCTACGGTCGATCAACATGTGGTTTTTCTTTTCTTTCTTTGATGTCTCTTATAGGTAAATCGACCCTCCAATATTGAAGTCTTCTCCTTGTTGTAGACAATAAATAGCTAAGCTGTAGTTGTTACATTGGTGCATCATGATTCCCTCATAAGTACTATATGTAAATATATACTAAATGTACTTTTAAAGATAATTACTACAATTACAAACATGTAAGGGTGTCACCCAATGGACCTCTAAATCAAATAAATAAACTAATTATTTTGTTTTACCTTAAAATTAATTCTTTTAAAATAAATTGAATAATCACATCTATTTATACTAACCATCCTACATATAAAATTTAAAGCATATGTAATAATTAAATTCTAAAATTTATAATTTTCATGTTGGAATTTGGATCTACTTTTATATTCTTATAGTTTTTTGCAGAATATGACTATCCCATCCTAGCCACCCCACCACTTGTTATTTTAAACTCTTAGGTACAGTATGTGTAATTCATATGCTACAATATATAAAAATATATATTTATGTATAATTAATCATCTAATAAATATAAAATAAATGTTAAGGTACATCTTTGAAATAATATTTATAAATTTATTTATTTTTAAAAATAACTCTTATCGAATTGATTTTAACAAAATTTGTAGTAACTTACTAATTTAAATAGATTAATTTTAATACAAAATACATTCATCTATAATAATTAATATTATATAATACAAAAGTAAATTCTAAAATTTTACTAATGTTGCATATATAATTTATTTTCTTTTATATTTATAAATATGGATCTAGTTTTATATTTTTTAAATTTTTATAGAATATTAAAATAAATTTCTAAAAATAAAAATAAAAATGTTACCTGAATAGTAAAAATTATCATAATAACATTACTTTACTTATATATATATATATATATATAAATGTTAATATCTAAAATTACTTTTTTTTTTAAAAGGAATCTAAAAGTACCATAATAGATAATATTAATATTTTTTTTCAGAAGATAATATTAATTTTTACCTAGAAAATAACAATATATAAATATTTAAAGTATAATTATTAATGTTAGGTTATTTGGGTTTTATTATTGTGATTATTACATTTTTACAAACGACTATTAAATCATTTGTCAAAAAATATAAAAAATAATAATATAAATTTTTTTAATATATAACTCTTAGCTATCTTCAAAGATTTTTAAATTAAATAATGGTAAAAATTATCATTGCTAATTTTTTGTTGAATGAAACAAAAGTTATATTAATATTTTTTTATATTATTTCTATTTATAAATAAATAAAAATTAGCTCTTTTTATATTTTTTAAAATTTTTATTTTTTATTTATATTTAATATTCTATAATTTTTTTTAAAAATACTAGTAAATGTATACGTGCATATGCACGTGAAATAATATAATAAATAAGTAAATTTATGATTTTATTTTTATGAATTGAAAACTAATTAGAAGTGATTACATTTTTAATTACATAAAAAATCCAAATTTAAAAATGATTAAGGATGAGCCCATCATGTCTGGTTAAGTAGTAGAGGTAAAGTGTACACCGTTTTAAATAGTTAAAGGCCATAGGGAGGGGTTTCCAAATTCGACACCTTTTTCAACATTAAATTTCCAATAAAAATAAAGATTCCAAAACCAAAAATAGAACCAGCAGATCAAAACTAATCTGATTAAAAAATTTGGTTTGGAGAGAGAAAATTATGAAAAAAAATAAAAATAGAAAAAAAATCTGGTAATATGAAGAGAACTAGAAGGAATTGTAACACACAAATCAAGTTGAAAATTGAATTGAATCCTTTGTTGTTAAATCCTTAAAGAAGCAGATCTTCAATGAGGGTGGCTTGCGGGTAAAATGTTGCACTAAGATGGGTAGAATGGGAAGAAATTGATATCTGGTGGAAACGAGAAATATAATATACTCATACATTTAAGGAGTAGTTTAAGAATAATACAAAGGACATCTTATAAATATGAAAATATCATGAATATAAAGAAAATAAAATTTTTTAGACCCGAGGGTTATTTTTTCAATATGGGATTAACACGGATTTTAATAAAATTAATGATAAAAGGTTATTTTGAAAAAAATGTATTAAAGATTAATTATTTAATATATTAAAAAAAAATGAAATGTTATAAAAAGAACACACACAAAAAAGTGGGACGGTGCTGCAGGGTGATGCAGTGGCTAGGGTGGATTGGAGGCAATGTTGATAATCCTGGTGAGGTACATTATTTGAGGGCATGCGGGTATAACATGAGAGGTGTGTCCCGGACATGAGGGCGTTTCTCATGGAAGCGAACGCCCTAATTCGGATACGTGGGATTTGCTTTTGATATTGGATTTGATATTGTCATCCGTTTCTCTCCTTGGTGTGTCAAAGGTCGATATTTGATGTTTTATTTTTTAACCAAATATATATTCCCGGTTCCCTAGGAGTTCCAAAGAGACACGAAATAAAGAAATCAAGAAAGAAAGAGAGAAATGAATCACCACCAACCCAATCAATGGAAATTTCCAACGATTCGCTTCAATGGAGTCCACGAGTTAGAAGGAGATGACAAAAATGAAAAAGTGATCGACAAATGGTAATACTAAATATTATTCATCTCTTTCCATTTTCTTTGTCCCACGATTCTTCAACTAAAAAACTTTTATTGCTCAATTTCCCACATTTATTCATTCATTTTTGTTGTTTAATTTTAGTTTTTGTTGTTATGAATTTTTTTGTGGTGTAGTTGCTCATCTTTGGTATACTTGTGGGAGGCAGTTGCGGCATTACCAGTGCTACCACGTACCAATTGCTGTCGATTTCTTCTATGCCGACCTTTGCTGCGGTCTCTGGGCGAGAGGCGCTCATAAAAACTATTTTCTTTTACCATCTTGATTCTCGATTATCTTGTATAGCTTTTTCTTTTACTAAGTAATCTATTGTAAGTCCGTTTTCTTTTTAAATTTCACAATCTATGGGATTATATTTCCTTGATATCTCCCATGGATGTGTGTATTTCGGTTTGACCTCCCAGCGAATCCACTTTGTTTGTTTTTGAGTGCACGAGATTGTATACGCCTATGTAATTATTCTCTTTGAATCTCTGTTTTGTTTGGATACAAGGAAATCACTTTCTTTGTTATGTTGTAACTTATAATTAAGAAAAAAACACAAGCGGGTGAAGTTGGAGAAAGAAAACTAAACGAAGAATTGATTAGTTAAATTAAATAAAAATTTTATTCTCTTTATAACACACAAAGATCCTCTGATACCACACCCAAAATGGCTGATTACATTGTTCACTAGAAACGGAGCATCTACATAGTCTGAGGCTGTAGTGATGGATTTCCGGGCTTTAAGCTCCCTCTCTCTCTCTTTCTCTCTTTTTTTAGTAAGAAAAAGAAAATATCTCTCTTTCTCTCTCTTTGTTCTTTGGTAAGAAAAATAAAAACCAAGAGATTGTATTCTTGCAAAAACGATTTGAAAGAGACCCACAATGGGTTCTGTATCATGTGCTACTCTCTTCTTTGGTGGCAACATGGGGCATAGGCTCTTTTAGGAAAAAATGAACTTCATTGTTTTTGTGTTTTTGTTTTACTCTTTCAAATGACTTCATTTTATTTTTAACTTAAAATGACTTTTCATTTTGATTACCCGATATGGGGATTATTTATTTTTAAGCTCAATTTTGATGGATTTCAGAAGGAACGATGGCGAGGGACATATTTCGGGGATATGTTCAAATTAGTGATGCAAGGGACCTGGCGTAATAAAACCACGATTTGATTAAAATAACTTTTGAAAAATAAATTTTAGAAATTTAACTTTTCATCCATTTTGACCTCATTTAAAAAAATATCCTCAATATTTTCTTGTAAAAAAATAAGGAGAAACTTTCTTTTCAAAGAAATATATATATATATATATATATATATATATATATATATGAAATAGCAAAGGACTTTCATTTTGTCACAATGAGTCATTCTTCAAGAAAAGAAAAAAGCATTAAAGCGTTTTACAAATTTAAAGTTATTTAAGTTTCTTCTAAGCAAATATTTTAAACAAACCAATTCTTAATTACGAGATGATAGCAAGCATTTTACGGAATAGGTTAAAGTTAGCTTATACAATTAATGTTGAATATTATATAATATATTATATTAATAATTTCTTCATTTTATAGATATTTGATTTCTTACGGAAATAGAAATATACGGTGAGAACAAATAGTCTGTTATAATGGTTTGAAATAATATTACTAACTATTTCTAAATTTTTATAGAAATGATAAATTATGCTTGAAAAATTATGTATGAGTCTATATATAAAATTATCTTATATATATAAACCTTGCCAAAAATTAAAGGGAGATTTACGAGTTTTATATTTTAGGCTATAATCTTTATCTTAGTCTGATTTTTGTAAGGATATTTGGTTATTTACTATTTAAAATGAGTTAATTATTTCATATTAGGTTATGTGAAAGATAAGTGAAGCATAGGATATTTATTTTGAACTCATTGTGCTTTTCTTCGTACACTTATGATAAAAATGAGCAACACTGGGAGGGCTCCATCTTTAGTTGGAGGTGCTTCATCTTTAGTTGGGATACCATACTGATGTTTCATAACAATGTTTTAAAAATAGGATCGAGGCCCGATTGATCAGGGCATCGGCAGTGATATTTCAGTCATTTATGAAAGGTTTGACCATCGGTTTTATTTAAAACTATGAACCATTTAATTTTTCCATTTTGATCTGCGAGTGGGTTTTTAAAACATTGTTCATAGCTGATATTACCTTTGGGTTGGGTCTCTTTACGTAAAGATTCGACTTCCAAAATACTAGATAGATCTAAAATGGAAAGACCCCAACCTACTGCCTACATGAACCATCAAAGAATTCTCTAGATCTCGGTTGACAAAACGGACTGCGCCGTTGGATTCGTCTCGCGAAATCCAGTGACCCAGAAAAGTTTCGTTGAATTCTGAGACAGTCGGAATATTTTTATGATTTTTTGGGTGATAAAGGTGGCTGATAGCTCTGGGGCCAGGGTGCACGAAAATCGAATTAGAAATAGGTTATTTAAGTTCATTTAAAATAAATTGAACTAAAAGGAAATAAATTGTTTGGAGTGAAACGGGCCAGTGAGAGATGGACACATGGCGCGGTGGCGGAGGCATGTATCGAAAAAAAAAAAAAGGGAAAGAAAGGATAAAAATTCGAAGGAAAGGAAAATGAACGGAACGGATAGAGTGAGAGCGAGAAAGAGGGAGAGAAATGAAAAATGGGTTTTTACGCTTCTCTATAAGATCTCTAATCAGGTGAGTGTGGGTTTTTAAGTCAGTGAGCTTCAGTCCACACATCGAGGCTAGCGTGGTACGAAATCTTGGAATTTCGTCAAACTCACAGGTAACGAATTTTTTCTACTTGGATTGTTTTGCCTAAGGCCATTTAATACAGCATGGCGTTCTTTAGGGACGAAATTGGTGTGTTATAGTCCCAAGATTTTTGGGACTGAATATTAGAAATTTTAGGATTAGTTCTGGGCAGTCCCAGACTATGTTGAGTTTGGTTTTGATCATGGGACCGATGTCTTTGGGTTTGTTAGGATTTCTTAGTATCACGGTAATTTATTGATGAATGAGAGCAAAAATGGTTCATAGGCTGTGAAAGGATGAGAGGTCTCCTTTGTTTATGTGGGTAGAGATTTGGGCCATTTTGGCTGTGTTGTTGGAAAAATGTTGTTGTGTATAAAATCATGTTAATATATACTTTTGCTTGATGTATTAGCTTGCGAAATTGTAAATGAATGAAAATTATATGTAGAAAATACTGCCTCAGAAATTATTCGAGATTTATCAATGTTGCATGTAGTTCTTATGTGTGTATGTAACATGACATAAGCCGGGGAAATGACATGTGCATTTCATATGCACGGTTATCGGCGTCAAGTCGGGTGTGTGTGCGTAGTGAAATTTTGCATTAGTTATTTCACCATTCTTGGTGAATGTCTTGAAGCTAGAAAAATTGGAATGACGTCCAAAATTTAGACTCATGGGTGCAAAAAATAACAATAATAAAATTTGCGTGTTTGGGTGAAGCGAATAGGCGGATCACACGATTGAAAAGACCCAAATTTTATTCTTAATTGAACATATGTATCGGGGATGAAAGTTGCGAAAGTGTTGAAAGAGGCGTCGAAGCACAATGATGAGACCTACGGAAATTACCGACCAAATAAACACGGGATTGGATAAATTAAATGAATATTGGAGGGTTGTCCGATAGGTTAAGTCATTAAAGGTGGCTTTTTAATGGCGGTTTCACACTTGACATTTGCATGTGTGAGGGAGTCGGTCAAGACTCAGGTTATGGGCATGAGGCGTCTCATCTCATGCATGACACACAATATTTCATATAGGATTGCATTATTTATATGGAATATGATTGGATGTTTTATGGCAGTACTTATTTAAAATTGCACTTTGGTAGGGAGTATACTTGTAAGGATAATTTTCTATTGGGCATTGCTCACCCCATTGTGGAACCCCCTTTCAGGTACAGGGGGTGTACAGGGAGAGGTTACTTCGACGAGGCCGTGATTATGAAGGAGGCCGATGTGTGGCCTTGATATTTCAGCACATGAAAATATGTTGTATAAAGGGTCGAAACTAAGATTCTTTTGGGACTGTATAAATAGTCGAGGAGTATGTAATTAAATTAAGAGGGTTGTGATCGGCTCTTCTGTGAATGTCTAGTCGTGTTTATTCTCATATTTTAAATTAAATTTGAATGAATGGGTCCCGATGGGATGTGTATATTGAGGATATGGACGGATGGACCACTGTGGCCAATTATTTTCGTGCGTTGAGACCCTGGATGGGTTTTTGATTATCTTTATTATACAGATTGTATGTTGGGTAGGAGGCTCCACTGAACAAGGAGACTTTGCTCGATTTTTTGAAAATATGGATCACACCGATAAATGGGACACAACGATGTGGTATCGGGTCACCGAATCCACGATAGTTCCATCAGGTTGATGGGTTGTCAATGGGACCCACAAAAATTGGGCGTCAATGCTTCGGCCCGTGAGATTCTGCAAGTTTTTTTTTGTCACTTTCTTCTTTTATAAACTTCTTCACTAAATGAAATTCAAAAAAGTTATCTTGACTAGTGTGAAACTTCTGGGGTTGAGTTGCTAACGTGCATCTCAGGGAAAAAGCAAGTGTGTGATAATATGTAAAACCAGAGAAAATCATAAATTTTCAAAAATGGCAAAATGATAATAATAATAATAAATTGTTATGGGAGTGTTCCAAGGAGAGCCCCTAAAAAATTATACCTAGATCTCGGATGTGAAGCAGGACTGCCTTTGCGGATTCGTCTCACTTGAATGCAGCGTGACCTAGAGAAAAGTTTAAGTGAGATTCTAAGACAGTCGAAATATTTTTACGATTTTCTAGGTGATAAGTCATCAGTGACTCTAGGGACGAGATTTTTACGAAAATCTCGAAAGTCAGGAAATGACTTGAGCTAAGTTCATTTAAAATAAATTGAACTGAAAAGAAATAAATTATTTCGAGAGCTACGCGTGGGTACCAATATCTTGTAGTTTCGTCAAATTCTACGAGATATGGAATTTTCCTACTTTGAATATTTCTAGCCTAAAGGCCATTCCCAATGGCTTGCTGGCGGGAGGGTTTTCGCACAGGCGTGAGGAGGCCGTAAATTTAAGTCCCAAATCTTGCGGCCCGAGTAGGAATTTTAGGAATTTTTCGAGCGCATTTTCAAAGCTGATCCAGTGAAATTGGAATTTGTTCCCGGATAGTCTGGTATTTGAATTTGCAGGGACTATTTTAAGACAGTTCCGGGCTTAATTTTTTTGCAGGGCCCATTTTAGAAACGATCAGGACAGACCCCCGGAACTGTTTTCCGGCGTAGTCCCGAGACTGCGTTGAGGTTTGGTTTGATCGAGGGACTGATGTCTTTGATAATTTGTTGTGTTTTGTATCGATGTAATTTGTTGATGAATGGGAACAAAAAAATGGTTCATGGTAGTGAAGGACCAGGCGCCTTGTTGTGCTACCTTAGTCGAGATTTGGGCCATTTGTGTATATTGTTGGAAAAATAAATATCACGGTTGTGTGCTTACAAAAATCATGTTAATAACGCTATGTGCTTGAACAGTGTATTAACATGGAAATTGTCGATGAATGGAAATTATATGTAGGAAATATAAATTGTCGAATTTATAAATGTTGCATGTAGTTTGACATAGCATGAAATGACATGATTGCATTTTATATGCACGATCACATCACGTCGAGTCAGGTGTGGGTGCATGGTATTGGTTATTCACCATTCTTAGTGAATGTGTAGTGAGTTCGAAAATTGGGACAACGTCCAAAATTGAGACTCACAGGTGCATAAAAATAATATTAATAAATTTCGTGTATTTGGGTGAAGCAAGATGGGGCAGATCCCCCCCTAGGGTGAAAGACCCAAATTTTATTCATTGTCAAACATATATATCCGGGGATGAAAGTTCGCAAAAGTGTCGGAAGACATAAGAAGCCTGCGGTGAGACCTTGGAATTTCATAACCCAAATAAACACACGGGATTTGCAAATTGAATAAACATTAGAGGGTTGTCCAATGGGTTGAGTCATTGGGTGAAACACCAATGACTCGTTTTCACACTTGGCATTGTAGGTGTGAGGGAGTCAGTTTGTAAGACCCGAGAAAATTCCAATTTTCTGGAAAAGGGTAAAATTGTAATTTTGGTCAAAACCCAAAATTTTTCTAGATCTCGGATGACGAAACGGACTTCACCATTTGAATCGTCTCGCGAAATCTAGCTAACACGTAGAATTTCGAGACAATGCACTCATCGCTGAGGCACCAAGTGTCGGGTGCCGTAAAACGGGTTTGAGAGACATGTGACATGAAAAAGTCACCCACTACATGTACTCTTGTGACACATGTTGCAAGATTAGAGAGATGATGGAAATGGACGGATTAGATTGTGCCAAGTGTCAAAATCAAGACAAAAGGGGACATGATGGGAATTTTTGAATTGTTAATGAGATAAGACAAAAACATGAACAGTGTTGTCTTCTTCATTTTGAGAGGAAAAATGGGCAGAACGTGCAGAGGGCTGGTACAAACGTGCAGGAGATGTTTTTTTTTTAGTTTTTAGAGAGAGAAGGTGTGTCTTCTCTCTAGATTTCCGGCCGATCGGACCATCGGTTCTCGACGGAACAAGAAGCAAAGTTGCTCTACGCGGCGAGGGCTACGCTGCGGCACCACTCGTGGAGTTCCGACACCCAAGAGGTGTGGGATCTTTTCCTACTTGTGTTAATCTTTGGTTAAGAGCCATGTAAATGGTTAGGAATATTCTGAGGCTTGTTTTAGCCGTAAATTCAGTCTCAAAAGCTTTGAATCGAGTAGAGAAAATTCCTATTTGTGTGGTCGTGAACAGTAACTCGAGGGTTTCACTGTTCAAGTGAATAGTGACACGAAGTTTTTGGTGTGAAAATGTGTTTTGTTAAGTGATTCAAAATGAATTGCTTGTGTTTGTTAATTAGCCCATGTGAGCTAATTTTGGTGTATTGATGGTGAAAATTTGCATAACATGATTTATGTGATTTAATTATGTTAATATATATGCATGTGAATATATTAGCATGAATGTTTTGGGATTGGCATCATGCATTCCATATGCACTGAGGCACCCTAGAATATTAGGAGTGAGTGCATGACATGAAATGAAACAAAAACGAAATGTTTGTGAAAGGAATTTCAAGGAAGATTTTCCAAAGAATTTCCTTGGAGAGTTGTCCAACAGTTCATCTCGGAAGCGGACCCATGACTATTTCAAAGAAATATCCAGCAATTTGCCTCGGAGGGTAGTTCAATGTATTTACCTAGTTCAAGAGTTAGTTTTCGAGAACAGCTTTTGTTTTGAAACCGGATATTTTACTTCCTCGCATCTCGGCCTAGGCATAAGGGAGGGAGCCTGTGAGGACTCTGGGATTAATGGATCGGGTCACATGTAGACATTCAAGTAGGTTCATGAAATTGCTTGAATGTACTGTTTGCCATGACATGTGCACTTAGGTGGGAGTAACCCGTGTAGGAAATTACTTACCGGGGCTTTGCTCACCCCCGCCGAGGGACTCATTTCGTACAGGAGCAATCGAAGCCGTGACACTCATTGTGAGGCCGCTTGAGAAGAAAGCCGACTCAGGCTTTGGATGTTGTTGTATAACATGTATTAGAACGCTGTAATTTTAATATATGTTGAATTAAGAGTGATTTATTAACTCTTGAACTATGGTATATAGTTGGTGTATTTTTTATGAGTACTGATGTATGAGCCCAAATGGCCGTTTTTACTCATGTACATGTCTCATGATGTTGATGTTGGGATAGGTTGTAGTTTGGGTAGAGCTCCCCGTACAAAGGAGGCTTAGCCCGATTTTCATGAGTGGTATCGGGTTACCCGACGTCCACAATTATTCAAGCAGGTTTACTTAAGTTAACGACTCCCTGTTTGGGGCTTCACACGTCGGACTGGTTACGGGTACGAGGAGTCTCATCTCATGCATGACACATAATATTCCATATAGATTGCATTATTTATATGAAATGTGATCGACGCTTTCATGGTTGCCATTGCATGTGTGCATTTTAGGTGGGAGTAGCCCTGTAGGAGTAATTCATCGGGCATCAAGCCACCTCACATTGTGGGACTCCCTTTCAAAAAGCCGTGGGTGTATAGGGAGATCTGTTCGACGGTGTCGTGATTATGAAGAAGGCCGATGTGTGGCCTTGATATTACCTTTGAGTAACATTTTTGTAAAAATATTTTGTATAAAAGAATTGTAACTAAATTCTTTTGGTTGACACACTTCATGCTTTTGGCTGAGAGCTTGTCTTTCCTAGAAGTAAGGACTTGAACAATACAAACAAAACCACATAAATGAGGAGGATAACAAAAAAGAGGCTGATCAGGGAAAAGGATGGAATGAGGGATCTGATTATAAACAAAAGGAGACATACGATTAATCAAATAATATGCAAGCCAAGATAGCATTCGCCCAAAAGGTCGAGGAACCCATGACGAGGAGGTGTGAGCTATCTCAACTAAATAATGTTTGCGCTCACCACTCCATTATGTTGAGGAGTGTAAGCACAAGTTGATTGGTATAGAATGGTAAGTAAAGACATAATAAAGGAAGATAAAGGCAAAGAGATATATTTTGTCAATAATATCACTTCGCAAAATACGCCGAATTGAAGTATTAAATTGAGTTCAAATTTCGCATGAAATTTTGAAAGATAGAAAATAACTTAGCTCGAAGCTTTTATTAAAAATAACCAAGTACATCAAAAAATCGTCTCGTAAAGTAACAAAGTAACGAAATCTAAAGTAAACTTAGACCTAGAGGGACCTCAAACATCAATGTGGACAAGTTCAAAATGAGACTTTGTCTGACTCGCTTAAGCGCTTGTAATCGCACAGTATGCTCTCCCAAGATGACATGACTCAATCAAGTAGAAGATAAATTAGAAAAAACGAGGAGCCAACTCAAATTTGGAGGCTTGGATGACCGAGACCGATTGATTTGAGGACAAGAGCATCCGGTGGAGGTGCGAAAGCAAGTGGAACAAAGAGGCAAATGGAGGTGGAAAAGAGGCCTCAGGACTCATGTCCTATGCCAATCGCCCTCCCCGCGGTACTTAGTCTCGCAAGGCGCATGCACCTTGAGAAAATGTAAATAAACAATTACATCCCGAAATAACTTACTTAATGAAAATAAGATTAAATGGAAATCTGGAATATAAAGAACAAAAGTAAGGGGTATAGCTGAGACAAGCGGGTCGATACCTTTAACTACGGTTTCAGAACTGTTAGCTAAGGTAATGATGAGTAAAGGAGATGTAAAGGCAAGAGAAGAAAAAAAGGTCCTTATTACCAGATATATGATCAAGGTGCTGTATCAAGAATAAAAGATCCGTAAGAGGGTGTTAGAAACATTACCGGGTCTGGGCAATGCATGCAATGGATGAAGATTTCTCTTCTTCTATTCATTGAGCGAGGTGGAGATAATTTTCATATTCGCTGGGGCGGAAGGACGACTCGAGGTGGAGGTGTGGATGAGTTCCCTGGAGTGGAGCTCAAACTCTGAAGCTTAGGCTGAGAGGAATTAGAAGACTGGGCCATATGAGCAGGACGTGGAGGTCGACCATGTAACTGATGGCAACGATCAGGAGTGTGGCCAACCTGGTTACAGTATGTGTAGTGAGGATATTGTCCTCTACCTCGATTGCCACCATGGCCACCTCGGGAATCATCATTGAAGTGTCTAGGGTACTTTAGAACTGGGTCGAAGGTGCAGTGAATGGCACGTGAGTCGAGTAAAAACGCTATCAAAGGGACGCGATGGCTGATCCCATCGAAAGATTTGGCCCCCGGGATACTTTCAAACCCTGTCTCAAGTTTAGTAAGAGTGAGTATTATAAAGATTTGTTCCATCTTTGACTGTGAAGTGTGAGGTCTCGACGTCAATAGGTTTTGGAAAGATAGATGAGAATTCATTTTTAAGTGCCACCATTCGTCTAACAATGGAAGACAACTCCATTCCAGGTTGCTCCAAACTAATAATTGAGGTAGATGGCCTAAGTAGAGGCCCTCGAATACTCCTAGTATACAATTTCTTTGTTTGGCAAAAAGGGTAACAAGGATAGCCCCAAGATTGTAGAGGATCTGGGTTCAATGGATTGGCCGGGAGAATATTGCATAGTAAAGCGTCTGTGTTCCGCCACCGAGGATGTTTATCCTCAGCAAGATTTGATTCCATGGTAGTAAGGTGGTCCTCACAACCATTACTAGTAAACCACATTGTTACGTATTCGGCTCATGAATGATAATTTCACTCCCTTGAGTTTATATACACACAGTGATCGCAGGAGTTCCCAAAGCGGTTGAAAACTCTGTCTCTATCGCCATGAAGCTAGAAAAATAAGAAACCACAATTTTAGAGATCCGAGGGAAGGAACACACCTTTCAGAGAGCATTGGACAACTCATGAGAGCCTAAAGATGTCATAAATCCTTGGAAAAATTAGAGAAGAAGGAGATGAATGCAAAAAAACTAGGGCGTCAGAGAGAAAAAGGGCCAAAAGACACGCTTGCAAGCAAGAAGTGGGGAACCAGGTGACAGAGTGCTCGCTTCACGGCCAAGTAGTCCGGGCTGGTGGTTGGCTGAGAGGCTCCACGTGTTTCCACGCTGCGAGAACAAACACCAGAGAGAATGGCACGGAGGCGCCACGCGATTGGATGGTGTTGGTTGATTACTGCAGATCGTGTCCCACAATCCAATGGGGCGTGGGTCACGCTGGAGTTGGGCGCTGATGAAAAAGTTCACAGAAATTTTTCCTACGACGAAGTGTTCTGATAGCGGTGGAGGGTTCCGAAGCTTTCTGTAATAAAGGTGGAGTAGCCGGAGTGAGACACAACCACTAGATGAGTTGCTATAATTGAAAACACGACAAAACCCTAGCCCTATAAGTTCCAATCTCTTCTATGGCTCTGATACCATGCGAAGAGAAAAGAATCCTCCGATTTTCATTGATTTACAAAGTGAGGGAACATACATATTTATAAAGTGAGGGAACATACATATTTATATACAAGTGTTAGAGAAAATAAAGGAAACGAAGTTAGAGTCTAATTAAGAAACTAAAGAGAAAATGAAAGAAGGAAAAGATTCCTGAATGGATTAGGAAACTATTGCTTAACAGTAGCAAATAAATTGTAAAACTATATTGTCATGGATGCTTCTTAATGAGTGCATTGCCATAGTAAAGTGTATTGAACATATTGTGACTCAAATTTCAAATTTCATCTATGATAATAAGATAAATTTTGTTGTTTTTAGCCTACATTTTGCACATCTCATGTTGTGCATTTGTTAGATCTATCATGGTTATGCTCTGCTTCAGATAAGATGCCAACTTATTCTTTATTTTGCTTATTTCTTTTTACTGGTTAGATAAGATGGAACTTCTTTTGAAGTCAAAACTAAAAATCAACCTAATTATATATTCAAAGGGTGGTAGATTGATATAAATCGAATTTTAATTGATGTTGAACTTAATGATTGCATCAAAGTAATCTGATACAGCAGATAAGAGAGAGAAACAAAAGCAAAAAATATTGTTCATCAGCGCCTCTATCCCACTTTCTCTAGGTCTTACAAGTTTGATGTTTTCCACTAATCAAAGAGCTTCTCGATAAAGCTCATCGAGTCTTGTACACGTGGTTGAGGTTCTAATAGCCTTTACAATCTTTTAAATGTTTTTCTTGTGTGAAACAAGCTGAAACCTGAGGAATATGGTAAGAATATGTCAATAAATACAACACTTAGCTTAGGGTTGGCTGTAAGAAAAAATGTTGCTAGGCTTAAGTTGCTTGAGTGGGATTTTGTAAATTTTTAAATAATTTCTTTGATAGATAAACTGTTTTGGCTCCACAACTTTATCCGGACCACTTACCACTTGAGAAGCGAGTCTAAAGGCTACATAGAAAGTGGAGTTTGAGGTAGAAGGTGTGTTCAGGAAGGGCTCTTTAAAAGGAGAGGGCTTTTTTAGCCCCCCTATGGTGCAGATAAGGGCTCTGTCGATGGAGTTAGGGTTCCAATGCCTTTGCCTTTGATGCTTCATATCAAGCTAACAGATGAGGCTCTTGTAGAGCAACATGATTCTTAGTTGGTAAATCCTTTGTTTTAGATGGTGTCCAGGGTGGGGAGGGGACTTTTTGTTGAAAAACTCTCTTTGTCCTTGGACGAGGGTGTCGACCTTACGAGGGAAGGGCCGAGGTTGTTTTCTTGGAAACCCAAGCATGAGGCTTCTTTAGAAGATGTTCACAAGTGTATGTGCTATACGATGAAAGATGTGAGATTGAAGCCACAAAGAAATTAACTTGGGACAAGCTTGCGTTGCTAGAGATGAGTGGTGAAGAGCGACACAGTTTCGAAAGCCACATTAGAATGACTGATAAAAAACTGTCTGTAATCCTTCTTATAACAAACTTATATAGTTTAATAGTTTTGGTTTGCAGTGGATAGGAATGAGGAAATTTTTACCATTGCCTTGCTTGGTTAGGGAGATTCAAAGTTTGGAATGCTTGGTTAATTATTGTAGTTAAAACAAAGGAAAAACTGGCTTGGAGTGGGAAGGGAGAATTGGTTTGTAATTGATTATCTAGATTGTATCCCTCAGGGTTGAGGTAGGTTCCTAATGTTGAGTCGTAAACGGGGATAGAGTGGTGGTGTTGGTAGTCAAGTTTATTGTATTTTGCCGATTGTTGGTTGAGTTGGCTTCTTTTGTTTCATCTAGGCTTTAGGCGCATCTTGTATTATGGAGGTGATTTGTTGTCTCTCTTTCCTTATGCTTTTTTTGTTGCTATTTGTATACCACATGTGTGCTTTGACATCTTTTCTGAGCACTTTGGCATATATTCATTGTCCATTTTTACCCACCAAAAAGGTCTTTAGGGCTTGGAATATTTATCTGAAGGAGTTCAAGCTATATTCTTAATCCATATGATTGATATGCAACAATCGAAACATGAGTGAAGCAATCATAATCTTTAGTGGAGTTCATACATATGGAGTTAATTGTCGAATATATACACAATGGGTTGCCTCGTAATAATAGCCACCATAAGGAAGTGGTTGTTGGCTCATTTGGGATGCTAACCTTCTCTCTTACTCGAAAAAAAAAAAAAAAAAAAAAGAAGAATTGTTGTGATGCCTTTGTCTTGTTTGAATACTTTTATTTTGAAAAAATATAAGTTTTCATTAATTTCTATTAACATCCATGCTATCAATTTTCTTTAAAAATTTGAAAATTAAAGCTTTTTAAAGAAAAATAAAAACTCTTAATTAAGTACACCTAGGAAGCCCAAACACATGGGAGCTTCAAAAAAGATAAATAATTTTTCTTGATGAATAGTATTTGCCTTTGTTTGAAGGAATTCAAGTCCCAAAGAAAATGGGATATTTCAATTTTACCTACTTAAAAAGACTTAACATGAGAGTAAACTAGTCTCTTTGTTTGTGATCTCAAATTTGTTTAGGAAACTTTCTATATTAAATTCTTTTTATTATTTATCAAGCGTAAGTCTTTTGGCATTAAATTTGTAATATATGACCTTGGTGGCATGTTACGAACTGATGCTTCATCTCTTTGACAACTGGATACGCCCTGACTCACACCACTAATGCAACGTAGACATTAGTGACTTATAATATATGAAAATAGACATTCATGGATAATAAAAGAAAGCAGCAGATATAGTGACTCCTCTTTCATCTTATTGAACCCAGACACTTAGAACATTTCTTTCATAGAGTGGAAAAAAATGTGAAGGAAAATTGTTTTCTCATAATAGGACACTCTGAGGAAATATTATGTGCATAAAAAAGGAAAGAAAGGGATATTTTCCTCTCCTTTCCTTGAAATTATAAATGGAATTTTTCTTTTAAGAAGTTGTGGGGATGTTTAGGAAAATTCCTGTTCCTCGTGAGGTTAATTGCTTACATGAATAACATTTTCTTGTGTAATTTTTTCTTCTTTTCTCTTTTTTTTTTTTTTCCATAGCGCTTCCTAGGAACTAAACATGGGTAACTAAAGGTTGAGAAAAGTACACATCGTAAAAAGTTTTAAACTTTTTCCACTGTGCTATGACTAACAAATAAAAATGTTTTGTATTTGTTTTATATTTGCTTTTTTATATGTTTTCCTTGTATAAGCAGTTATAATCTTCAAAGCTATGTTTAATGCCAAAAAGTGATAAAAGCGAAAAATTAAGCCGAATGTTTTTCTCATGTTTTGAACAATATGAAGGTAAGAAAGGAGATGTAAGAAGACGGGGGACAGGGAAGGATGATAAAAGATTGTCCTTGATAGGGTTCGAAAAATAAGGCTCACGGAGCCCGTTGGGCCCGAGAAAGGGGTCGACCCATTCAGGCCCATTCGCTAAACTGAGGAGAGGTATGCCCATTCTGACATTCAAACCCTTTGGTGCGACGCGGCTCGAGAATGAGGTCCGACCGCCAGCTGAGCCGATTATATGGAAAGTCTCCGTAGGTCGCAGGAAAATAGAATAATCCTAATAATATATTATTCCGCAAATCCAACCAGGACCTCACGATAAATAAAGAAAGAAAGGCGATAATAGATCCTCATCAAAATGGATCCACAATAAAGGAAGGAAGATTATCCCCGAATAAATGCTCTTTACATATCGATGCCAAATCAGATATCGATAATAACAAATATCATCAGTATGAGGAACTGAATCCTAGTCACCATCCAGCCCAGGTTGAACATCTACTATAAATCTGAGGCCACCCCCATGCCGGTGTGAAGAGTACGCGTCTTCAATGCACCACATCGTGCGCATCTTCACACGCGACATATTCGCCCTCTAAGCAGTCTCTTTTTTCTCTCATAAAGAAACTGACTTAGGCATCGGAGAGGCCACGGGTGGCCCGTCGCGGAAGCCCCCTTTCTTGTTTTGCCGGAGGGTCACCTTGGCCTGGGCCAGGCGTTGCAGCGATCTACTTCATGAGTGATCTAGGAGACTCCCGATCCATTACCATGACCACTGGTTGGCCGTGACCCAATGCGCTCGAGCCCAGTTCAGGTGAAAAAAGGCATCATCGGTTGGCGCCAAATCTGCGAGGCGGCAGTTCCTTTACAAATGGCGGTTTTCTCGATTCTTATGAGTATCGACTTCGGAACCTGGCGGGAACCGCGCTAATCCTCGAGTCGCTGGACGACCGGGCAACGCGGACGGTGACCTCGGCGTTAGAAACCGCGCGAGCCCGACCACGGGCGAGTGGAGGCGCCGCCCGCGCGATCAGCGTCTAGCGGAAGAGTTAGAACAACTCACGGACAGATCTGCGGCGACCGGGAGTGCGGCGGACTTCGGGGAGATGGCGTTCCCCCTCATGAAGAACTGACACAATATCGGCTGGCAGGCGAAGCGACGAATCAGCGTAGGGCTGGGGCCGCGGACCCACGTCTGGCCTGGAGGAGCGACGGAGCAACACTGAAGAGCATGTCGGGACCCGGAGGTCGCCACCCTCGGCCCGGGGCGGGGAGAACGATCATGGGAGCCGGAGGTTGAGTGCTCAACAAGAGCTGATCATTATGGGGGAAGTGCAAAGTAGAGGGCGCTCGACATGGATATTGTGGTACGACAAGGCGGAGTCACCACGGTAGATCACGCTACTTAGGAGTCGGATCGAAAACTTGGGCTATATGTGCTCGACCCGTGGCGGCCGAGCATGACTCACTTTGAGTTCGTACACTCGGCCGCAGTCACCCAGCTACGAGGAGTCGGATTAAGCTCGGGCTATATAGCCACTCGACCCGCGGTGCTGGGCCAGTGGCTCGCTTTGGCCAGTCAGTCTATACCTGCAGTCATTGCGAGAGTCAGAATCGGCTGGGTTATATCGCCGCTCGGCCACGGCGCCGGGAGCCAGCTTCCTTTGGCGGTTCGTCTACTCGGTCACGAGTCACGCTACTTGAGGTCGGTCGCTCGGGATATATCGCCGCTCGGCCACGGCGCCGGAGCGATTTCCTTTGTGAGTTCGTCTACTCTGCATAGATCCACCCAGCTAGCAGTCGGTCATTTCGAGAGTATACCTTGCTCGACCCTGGCGCGGAGCCAATAGCTCACTTTGACGAGTTTGTCTACTCTACACTGGCCATGCAGCCTAGAAATCAGTTTGACTTTAGCAATTGGTAAGCAGACCCAGCCAGTTCACTTTAGCCAGGTTTGTCTACTCTACAAGCGGCCATGCGGCTGAAATCGGTTGACTCCGGAAAGTCAGCCGGCGAGACGACGGCTCATTGACGAGCTCGGCCATTCTACCTTGGCCATGCGACCCGAGGAATCGGTTGACTGAGCGAATCAGCCCAGCAGACCGGCTCACTTTGACGAGCTCAATCATTATACCCAAGCCCTACAGCCTAGAAATCAGTTTGACTCAGGCAAATCCAATGACCAGACCCAGCAGTTCACATTGTGACTCGACTATTCTACCTGCGGCCCATGCGGCCTAGACATCCCGATTGACTCGAAGACCGTCGGTAGAAGCCAGACCCATGACTCTGTGGCCAGGCTCAACCACTGCATGGGCCATCGCGGCCCGTGAGTCGGATCGGCAAATTATTAGGCGTCGGGAACCCCAGCCAAACATAATTTAATGAAGCTCGACCGCCCGCTCGGGCCATGTAACCCCAAGCACATCGTGAAGGCGCAAGTAGAGATGAAAGAAGAAAAATTCTGCAAAAATGAGTATTCATTAAGAGACCAGTACATATGTCTTGAGTCCCGAGCCTATATAAAATAAAAAAAAAAAAAAAAAAAAAAGAAAAGTATAAAAGCCGACATCGGACAAGCGGAAACGTGCACAGGAGATCAAGCATCAGAAGGAGAAGCGGACGGTGAAGAAGGGGGATGGGCCTCAGCGGGGGTGCCCGGTTCTCCAGGATAATTAGCAGAGAAGGACCCCTCATCCTCCTCATCGCTAGGAAGGTCAAAGTGGAAATCCAGGCCGGAATAGGCATTGGCCGGCCTTCTTACGAAAACGAGGCCACCCGAGAGCCCATTGGTCGAAGCCTCAGGCCCTGGTCTTTAATAGCACGTCTGTTGAGGCCGCGAGGGTTATTTGCGTGAGATCCACAGCCGTGACCTCCTGCGTCGGGCGTTCCAGGGTGACCGCCTCGTTCAACCCAAGCGGCCAGGCCTCATCGTCTCGGCGAGCCTCGTCCGACAGGCGTCGTCTTATCAGCGGATCGTCTTTGATCATGCGCAATTCTTCCTTAGACTCCGAAGCTGGCAGGATGTGAGGAAGCTCATCCTAACCATCAGAGTTCATACTGGGCGATTTGCGGCCGAGTCCTAGCCTCCGTCAAGTCGTTACTGCTGGCTTACATGAAATCATCGGCCAGCGGGAGGCTCGCCGGTGAAACAAGCTGTTCAGTTTCGTCTTCCCTACCTCGGCAGAGCGCGGCAGCGTGTATATTTCAGATCAGATTTGAGCATCAGCTCGGTCATATTGCACGACCTAGCGGCTCAGCCCGTTCGGATGTGAGGAAGCCACCCTTATGCCTGCGCACAGTGGCTTTAGCATGACTATGTTTAGTTTGGCCTTTCTGGCCAAACCCTTCAAATGAGTAGCCACCTACACATCTAGCATAGAATCAACATATAATGCAAGTTCGAAACTCAACTCAAAATGGAATCAAATAATATGACAAGATGCGGGAACTACGGGCGACCCACAGAGATAGGGCTGAAGCCTCATCCAGCCGGGCGTGGCCAGGCCTCTTGAGATCGATCCTTAAGAATGGGCGAGGCCCATGCACGTCGCGAGTTCGGCATTGTGAAGTAAAGGAGTCCGTCTCAGCCAATTTGGATTCGGATCTTTCCTCCTACGCTTCTTCCATCGCATGAGAAGGTGACCTAACCTTCCTCGTTGGCGGGTTAGGGCTCATTAATGGGCGTAATGCGACGGGCTCAGCGGCCCACGGGGGACCTTCTACCTCCGTAGCGGACCCAGAATGGGATTAAGAACTCAAAACTATAGGAGCCTTAACCTGCTCCGGTTTATGGACGTAAGTAGACGGAGAAGATGAAGATGCCCCCAACTTCGGAACTTTGACCAAAGCAGGCCCATCTTTCTCAACGGGTCAGGGTTTTCGTTTCACCTTTCAGGGCTTAGGGACACCATCTCAAATGGGCCATGAACCTAGTGGGTTTGGCGGCGGAGGGCCCAGTGGGAGGAACATCCAGGCTTGATCGGCTAAAGCAGGGCGAAGGACACTTTCGACCAACACAGCTATGGCGTTATCTTGACCATTGAGATCGATTCGAGCGCACGAAGCATGTAGACGATCTGATCGGAGATACCCAGTGACCACGCACAAGTTATAACCAAAAACATAACAAACACTCACGAAGATTCTCAGGAGTGGTCCAAGCCACCGGAACGCCCAGGGTGTCGTCTTTGTCGAGAGGGTCATATTCTAATTCACGATAGCTAGCGAAGTAGCGTCCTTCCTGACTGTGGGAGGGGAGGGAGAATCGAAAATCACGGAGGAGCCAAAATGCCTAGAAAAATAAAGAAAGCCCTCGGATGTCTCCTTCGGGCTAAAGGTAAAGGAAGCGAGAGCTATCTTAGGGACAGAACTGTCCCTAAAGAAAACCAACGAACCAACCAAGATACTGACGTTGGGCGCAGTTGAGAGGACAAACATTGAAGTCTTCTGAAAACCCACTTTTATTAAGGATGCGAGAGAAAGCGAAGGCCAGATTGTCGAATGCCACTTCGAAGAAAGCACACCATCTTTGGCACATAGACGCAGAATTCAGCGTCGGGGGACCACACGAGCGCCGAGGGAGGCGATAACGTGAGTGGCCCCATATGAAGAGCCAGGCCTTCGTCCAGCGGTTAAAGCATCTTTGAACGATAGACTTAGTATGTCGACCCCCGGGGTGTTTAATCAGTTCACTTTTCCCTTGCCCTTGTTCAAGGGAAGAGGAGGCACCTCAGGGGCATCTCGAAGTTGACCGTACTTGCAGACGATCGAAGACACCACCCGATTCGTCCAAAACCGGCCAATAATAGAAGAGTCGCCATCCCGATCACAGCGAGGAGAAGAAGAGCGACCGGACCAATGATGAAAATAAATAAAACTTAAGCTAAACTGACCACTAGCACCTCATCGTATCGAAGAAAGAGACCCGAAGACAAAGGCCTTGATGGACCCGAATACAACGAAAGGCTATCGAGAAAGACGCAGAAGACTCTGCGAAAAAAAAAGCTCGGACGGAAGAATTTGGGAAAAGAAGTCAGAACTGTGAGAAGCGAAGAAAGGGTCACAGGAAGCGGAGGCGCAGGCAGAGGATGCAGAGAAAGCGAAGGAAAGCTGAAATGAGCAGCCCAGAAGAGCCATCATTATCATAAGACAAATGGCGGCGACCCGAGCCTAGCAATCCGGCCAGAGTAGACACGTCGTGCGCAGCGGGAGCCGTTGGCCCGCGCCGCGTGCGCGTGTTACGAGGGCTGGGAGCGTGATAGGGTTCGAAAAATAAGGCTCACGAGGCCCATTAGCCGGACGAAAGACCCATTGTATTAGGCCGATTCGCTAAACCACAAAGGAGAGGTATGCCCATTGCGACATTCGACCTTTTGGTGCCGGCTCGAGAATGAGGTCAAACCCACTTATTGGTAGATTATGAAAGTCTCCATGATCTGAAAAATAAAATAATCCTAATATTATATTATTCATAAATCCAACGGACCTCACCAATAAAGAAGAAAGCAATAATAGTCCTCGTCAGGTGGATCCCATGATAAGGAAGGAAAGATTTATCTGAATAATTACTCTTTCTATATCGGTACCGTCAGATATCGATAATAGCGAGAATATCCATCAGTAGGGCGAGATCTAGATCACCATTCAATGATTGAACATCTCTTTATAAATCTGAGGCCACCCATTGATTGAAAGGTAAGCCAATCTTTAATGCCCATCTTGTCACTAGCATCTTCACCCACGCGACATATTCGCCCTCTAAGCAGTCTCTTTTTTCTCTCGAAGAGCGACTTAGGCATCGGACGACCACGGGTGAAGCCCTCGGAAGCCCCACTTCTTTCTTGCACTGCGGAGGAGGCGTCGCCTTGAAGCTGTGGACCAGCGTTGGAACGATCCTACTGCAGGACAATCTCAGGGGCTTTGCGATCCATTACCATGACCACAGTTCAGGCGGCGACCCCTATCGCTCCATTGATTCGGTGAAAAAGGCATCATCAGTCCTCATTTCTTTCTTTTGAAAGCTTTGCCTATACCTAAACTCTCTTTACAATTTGGTTTGCATGATCTAATTCACGAAGCTCTTTCTTCCTTTGTCGATGTTAAGACCACAAAATGCCCAGCTACACTTAAGATCATTGATGAAAGATCTCACGCATCTTATATATGAACTTTTATTATCAGGTAAAGTTGGAAGTCGAATAAGTTTTTTTATTTGATATTTTTTTAATTGATAATTTTTTTAATTCTTTTCCCTGTTGGAACTTGGACTTGGTCCCCTCCTTATACTTGACCTAACCCTTAACCAGGTAGGACCTTGGTACTTGAACTTTTGAGGTTTTCATTTGAATGATTCGAATGTGGCGTTGAAAATAGCGATGATATGAATTAGAACCTTATATATTTTTAGATGGAACTTTACTTAAAGCATTAGTTTACTAAACATAAAAAAAGTTGAAAACTTTAAGATGACACATAAAGGTACCCCACGACAACACATAGTTATCAAAAGAAAAAAACAAATAAAAATACGTATCCCGGTAAAATTTAAAAATAAAATTATATCGAAAGTATAAAAAGTTTATTTTGAAGAATTATATAATGAACACATACATTAAACTCATATTTTGTTAAAATTGTTCTTTAAAACTCTAGTATTCAATCTTTTATATGGTATAATATAATTTAAAATCTTTAAATCATTTGTCTTTCTTGAAATTTGTTATATATTATTCTATACTTCATCCTCATTTTAAAAGTGCATCTATGCATATGAGCTCTATGTAGTTTTCTCTATATAAAAAATGTATGGTACATGATCTGAGATAAAATAGAAAACCATGCATTTCTGAGTTAAAACATAATTTTACAGTTTCTTTCTTTTTTTTTTTAAAAAATGAGCTCTAGGATTGGTACGTGTTAGTTTCTTAGTGATGGGCAAGTCTAGAAGTGATTTTGACTTGCCTTGGAAATTCCTTTCACTTGGACTGGGCTTTATCTACTTCGTTCGATTAATAAATTATTTTTCTTCACGAAATACTTTTATGATAAGATTATTTCAATATAAATAAAAACTTATATACTTTTCTGATTATAGAGAAGAAAATTTGCTTCAATTCATTTTCAAAATCAAAGAAAAAAAAATTCAATAGTTATTTCCATTTGTTGAAATTTGCATTAGTTTGTATGGATCTGCGAGTAACGTTTGTAAAAGCACCAATTTCATGATTTTGCATTCTTTGTTGATACATTTGATATCATTACGGGTGCTAGATGACGTGTGGATCTGGAGGTGTTGGTGATAGCGGTGGAGTTGCACAGCACTCGTTATCGAGATGTTTGGTTCATTCGCGGTGGCATACAAGGTAATTGTCTTGGTTATTTATGAAATATTAAGAGTCGTTATCTTCAAGAAGCGTACTATGGCCTCTTTCTAAACCTTTACTTAAAGAGAATAACAACTTGTCTTACTAGTCTTTGCAATTATCAACACGAATTATTAAGTTGTTTTTTCCTATTTTGTGATAAAAATTGAGCTTGTTCTTGATATAACACCCTTTGACTTTGGAAACTTGCCTGCACTTTAAGCCCGGACCTCGTCGAAGATGTGTAGATTGTGTGATAGTCTTGAAATGTTTTATAGCATATTTTGGATTCCAGGAAGTACATATTGCTTCAAATTATTGGAGTTGTTTCCTTTAGTGGGACACCTCCCTCATCATCTGAAAAAATGTTGGATGTGATATATGTAGGATATGATTTAATTAACCTAGATCACCATGTTAGAATACAAAACATAATTTTAATGGAGAGAATATGAATATTATGTACCTGATTTGGAATCCATGGAATGTCTTCTTGATGCGGAATTGATGAAGACACACCAAAGCGACCTGAGATCTGAATCTTCTCTAGAATGGCCCCTTGAGTGACAGGCCCAAATGGGGAATGCCTCTCACTTGGTTGAAAAATCTCTCGAGTGCATGTGAGAATGATAATGGCCTCCTTAGGGTTGGGAGGGGACTTGAGCCTTCTTTATATATTGAGTTCGACCACGGGCCCTCTCATTGGTACGGGCGAGAGGCTGACCCACACACTTACCGACCCATTATGGTTTATTAAGAATCCTAATAATCTCGATGTAATTAGGCCAAGATAAATCAGGTTAATAAATCCAAATTAATAAAGTACTTTATGAAAATCTAACATTCTCCCGCTTGAATGATATTAATTGAAACAAAGCGTGTATATAGCTATATTAATTAGAGATTATTCTTAATAATTAAATCCTCAGCTAAAGTCTCGAACAACGAATCATGGTGGTAATTGCATGTACTTTCGCATGAAGCCCTTCCATGGTCACGAGTGCTAAACTGCGATATAGTTACAATATGGTAGGTGTGTTTAAATGAATGATACCTCATAATGAGTGATACTTCATGTGTTATCCATTTGTTAGTCGATTCTCTCTTAAGTGTCCACGAAAACCTAGTGTCACCGGAGAATATCCATCATGGTTCCAACGAACACATATATGTGTTACCTTAATAGGTAACTTTACTTTATATTAACAAAACATCTTTATTAAAAATTAATGCGAAGTGCCCATGCTTTGTATTCCAAGGTTTTACCGCGATGCTGAGATTTTCAACAATTATATGTACTCGACTTCCCGATAAACCTACATTCCACAAATACCTTATTGAATGTAAAAGAGTTATTGAAGAATTAATTATTACCAAAAATGTAATGAAATTGGATTCATCCCTTCATAAGAGCAACATAAACTTAATAAAACCCACTAATTTGTTATCACGCATGATACTCCACAAGCCAATGTTAATGACATGTCGTCAAAATACACACAAGGCGAAGGCCTTTAGTTAGCGGATCTGCCGATCATATCTCATCTGTTGATATGTGCTCATTTAACAGCGTCTTAGTTTTGAACTTTTTCCTTTGTAGTCGGATATGGCTTCCATGTGCTTAAGACCCACTTGAGACCTCTGTTTGTTGTTAATAAACAACAACTGCCCAGAGTTATTGTCCCTTGACCACAATTGTATGGGCACATCCACAAAATCAAACCTGGTTAACTCCTTAATGAGGTTTCGAGACAATTGCTGAGTAGTTCTTTGAAAAGCTGTGCTCTGAACTAAAGCTTGCATGGTGGGGATTAAATTGATTTTGTTTCTCAACTTTTCCATGATGCACCTCACCTTTAACCCAAAGATATAACCCAGTTGTTGACTTCTTTCATCACGGCATTGACAAAGTGAATCAAGATATGACTAAACGTAGGTCCTGAACATGTTTGTAAATCAACATATAGTCTTTTGTCCTCTTTAAGTACCTCGTAACCTTCTTGCGTGACACGATGATCATGTCTGGGTTTGATGATATCACTAGAATACATTTGCAACCTTGATATCTGGTCTAGGTATCATGACTTTTACATAATACTCCCAGTCTGTAGCATAAGGTACATTCTTCATTTGGAGCTTTCTCTATATCTGAATGGGACAGTGATGAGCTTCGACTTATCGGCTACAGGTGGGAGCAATTCTGGTTTATAGTTGCATGTTGGATACTTTCTAAAATCGATCAACATATGCCCTGCGGGGATAAACCCGATGAACGTAAGAGCGATTCTGTGAATCTGATGCCCTGGGAATGAAGACGCCTCACGAAGGTCCTTCATATCAAAGTTCTTTAATGACATCAGCTTTGTCATGCGATGGCCGAGTGAGGCGCTGCGAACGGGGATATCATCCACATAGATTAGGAAATAGAATTTCCTCCAGACCTTCTTGATTATATACATTGGTCTACTTTGTTCTCCAACAAAGCCGTTATGAAACAACAAACACTATGAAACTTTAAAGTACCATTGTCCCGAAACTTGCTTGAGACCGTAAAATAGACTTTTAGTCTGTCTGAGTTTACTGAATCATTTGCCCTGAAAACCTTCGGGTTGCATCATATAGACTTCTTCATTAAGGTCCTCCATTGAAAGGCGGTTTAACATCCATCTGGTGTAACTCCATGCGAAGTGAAGCGACTAATGTCATGATCACTTTGAAAGAATCTTCGGAAGAGGCCAGGAGAAAAGGTTGCTTCATGATCTGCTCATACTCTGCGAGTAAGAGCAACTGGCTACCCGGTCGGCTTTAAACTTCTCAATCTTTCCTTTAGAGTCCCTTTTAGTCTTATACCCATTTTAGCTAATGGGTGCATGATATCGGGTAATTGATAGTTCCTGAACTCCATTATGCCTCGTAGATTGAATTTCATCTTTCATTGCATCGACCACGGTTCGATTGAGAGACGAAGCGACTTCCCCTCATAAGTTATTGGATCGATCCACATAAGCGATATCGTAGTCTTGCTCTCATATAGGCCCAAAATGGTCGGATTGGTATAGCTGATCGTCTCTCCACTGAGTGGATCTCCTTCTTTTGGAGTAGTAATAGCCACGTCCACACGAGAGCCTTGATGAACTTCATTAGGAGGTGTCTCGACAACGGGGATCCGAGTCTCAGCGGGTTGATGGCTGGGAGTTTCCTGATTATCGTATGGGAGGGAGATAAAGATACCACATTACCGTCTTGTCATCCTCAAACCAGATGCAGCTTGGCGACTACTTTCTTGGCCACATCAAACTGAAAACTTGGTATGCGTGATTCCGATTCTTGTGCCTCGGCTGGGATTATAGAAGCCAGATATCCGCCGAATGTTCGGGTAAGATGCAAAGTAACATCGAGTGGTTAAGGTCTGACTACTTAATGTTGGATTATACAACCATGCGAGGGCGTGGCCTTAAGATGGTTTAAGGTAGGCTCACGCGGGTCCAGCCTTCAAAAATTGATGGAACTGACTTTTGTAGGTACACGATTCAAAATGTACATTTGTTTTCAAAGCTTCACCCAGTAGAAAGCGGAATTAAGTTTGTCCTACTAATCCTTCTCCTTAACATTTCCATAGAGTGATTGCGCTTTCCGGCTATACCACGCTCGGGACTCAGGGCATAGTAAGCGTGCCCTTATCCCGAGTCCTCTAAGTATTTGGTGAATGGCCCTTGGTACATCTGACATCGCCATGTTTGCCATGCTCTCCACCTCGGTCGGATCTAACAACACCTTGACTTTTTGATTGTTTCTCGACTTGGTCAAGAAAAATCTTGAACTTGTCGAGGGCTCGGACTTTTCTTTAATCAAGTCTGAAATAACCATATCGAGAATAGTCATGATAAAATGTGATGAAATAAAAATTTCTACAAGGTTGCCACATAAGGTCCACTTATATCGGTGTGAATGACTTCCCGACAAGAGTCGAGCTACGGACTATAGTTTTCTTTCTTATCTTGGTCATTTACCCCTACAACTGATCCTAGCATATCTGATCATTTTAGACCGGGCGGGATGTTAGTCTTTGCTCTGACCTTTCTACTACATCCTTAGAGATATGGCGAATCGTTTATGCCATAATGCATAAGACTCTTCCTTAGGTAGTGGTCTCTTAGAACAACCTTTTAGTATAAGCGACGTATATGTCATTGGAAATGACTTAATACGTATAATCAGTTGGACATATGTGACATGACCTTATTTGAATTAAGAAATATTGAAATAACATTACTTTATAATTTGAAAAGAAGTAATCATATGAATCCAAACATGATACGGAAACTAAATTCCGTCTAAAGGAAGGTACATAAAATGTGTTTTCAACATCAATTTAAAACCAGAATCTAAAACTAAGATTACATCTCCCACGAACATGACATCAGCCTTCTCTTTGTTTCCCACAGTGAGCTTTGATTCATCCTTGTTTGGCTTCCTCCGGTTTATGAATCCTGTATGGTAAATCACCTGACATGATTAGTTTGCTCCCACTATCGAACCACGAAGCCGGATGAGTCTTGGATAAGTTGGATTACAAGCAATTCTTTAAAGAATCATTACTTGTAAGCCACGTTTGGACATCCGAAGCTTTAAATTTCGCACCAGTCCTTCTTCATGTGACCTTTCTTCTTACAAAGAGAAGATGCCATCCTTTTCAGAATGTCTTCTTTGGACCCATATTTGTCGGATTAATGGTAGTTTCTTGAGCACCTTTATGAGTTCTACTTTTGAACTTCTTATTTTCCTTTTTATGAGGAATTTAGCGGCATAAGGCCGGCTCTTTCTCCTTGGTTTCTCTTCTTACGCCACGCCCTTGCTGTTAAGTCATTAGCGACCAGAGTCATCTTGGGAATTGTAGTTTGTCTTTATAATCGAAAATCGGGTGGAAGGGTGTTTGGGCTTGATGCCTGATCACGAGCATCTGGAATGGTAACATTGAGGAGCTTGGAGCTTCGTCTTTAAGATGCCATCCTCGGGACATAATCCTCCCCAACTCAATTGTGCCATCATACTTCATGTTAAGAGCTTTTGAAGAAGTGTTCAAAACCTCGACGGTAGATGAAACTCGCTTTCTAGCCTCTATCATTTGCCATCGATCCTTGCTTGATCTGATTATTTTGGTAAACCACTTTTCAAGTGTTCTTGTATGGATTTCTTCATTGTCGATAAGCGAATCCTGTGCTCCTCTCAGTGGCATAATTAGTTTTCTACGACTTAGTACTAGTGGTTTGATATCTAGGGCTTATCCATTGTAAGCCTTAGTATGAACATCAGCCGACTCCATTCGAATAGAAAGTCCTCTTTCCATTCTTGAAATTCAATCAGTGGGACCTCGATTAGAAGTAGGTGCCAGTTCCACGAAGATTGTTTGAAAAAGTAAAACAAAACAATCTGATCGACATCATGTGAATACTCATACGAGAGAATTACATACATCATCACATAATCACCTTTGGGCGAGAAAATATGATGCGGTTGTACATTCTCACATGGCAATGGCCATGAGAACATATTCTAATCCTTCATTAGGAAATCACCACCTTTGGGTGTATGAACCACCCCAGATCAGTCATTTCTCGAGCACATGCCATACATGTATCCCTCCATGAACTAACACGGGGATCACCTCCTTTGGGGTATGATCACGTAAAACGAGGAACATCCCACCCACTGATATGAGGCGATATTTAGCAAACCCATTCGAGTGTGCCACTTTGGCGGTCAAACCAGTGAAATCACATGAAAATCTCTCATACCGGGGATATGAAACTTTATGTATCATTCGATATATATGTAGTAACGTTATCTTTGTTCAGTTTATTCATAGACAATGAATTTGAGCTCTACAGGTCCTTATGCGGTGATAGCATGTTAGCTACCATATGTATTTAGAAACCATAGAGAAATGCCGTCACAGTAAAAAAACCCTAATTTCTAGGCGTACATAGGGTTCTATACGCATTTTCATATCTGTAAAGCTTGAACATGCAAAGTGAATGCCGCATTGTAGAAATTTGTCTAAGTTCAGAATATCGAGATTGCCCGAAATACCCTGTACCAGCCCTCGGCGCATACGAGCTGTAGCGTGTGGCGTAGCATCTTACACGATTTCTTGGGTTCAGTCAATAGGGTCAAGTCAATATCAGAATTCGTCATCGTTTGTTTGGAGTGTTTTGTGCATTGGTAGGGTCAGGATCGAGCAGGATCGAGGGATGACGTCATCATGACGTCGTGATCACGTCCGGCGTCCGTGGCGTACCGCATTAGATTAATCACGTGACATACCATTCGAGCTTCACGTGAGCATCCACTAAGCTGACAAGGAGTCAAAACGGATCGAGGCAGGCAGGTTTAACCAGGTCGAATCAGCCCCAGGTCTCATCTTGTGTCCAAACAAACAGTTAAGGGCAGAATCAGCGCATGTCCCTTCCACCTTGTAGATTGTCTTGGACGCGTAGCGCGTAGCGGAAGCAGTGGAGGAGGGGAGGAGGAGGAAAGAAGTTTGAAGAGAGAGGGTGAAGCGTCAGACCACCTCCGTGACGTGCCACTGCAGATCTGATCGTCTCGTCGTGTAGATTCAAATATGCAAAAAATTTAATTTTGGATTTGTAGAAATCTCAAAGCTGAATGAATACCCAATTTGAAGAAAACCAAATAAACATATTAGATTCATATGCTTTGAATTCTAATCCATAGTTGGCTCGATACCAGCTGTGGGATATGGTTAATTAACACAGATCACCATGTTAGAATACAAAACATAATTTTAATGGAGAGAATAGATATTATGTACCTGATTTGGAATCCACATGGAATGTCTTCTTGATGCGGAATTGATGAAGACACAACGAAAGAAAGCGACCTCGAATCTCGAATCGCTTCTCCCAGAATGGCCCCTTGATGACAACGGCTTGCGTGAGAATGCCTACTCACTTGGTTAGAAAATCTCGAGAATATATGTATGTGAGAATGATAGTAAGTATCATACGGTTTGGGAGGGGACTTGAGCCTTCTTTATATGTGAGTTCGACCGGGCCCTCTCATTCTGAGTAGGGACCTTTTCGACCACACACTTCTTGACCCATTATGGTTTATTAAGAATCTAATAATCTCGATTAATTAGACCGAATAAATCCGAGTTAATAAATCAATTAATAAAGCCCACTTTATGAAAATCTAACAATATATGCTTCTCTGACCAACCACAGTTCGCGGCGGAGAAGTGGAAGATTCTCTGATTTGTTGCTACCATCAAAGTAGCATTGATTTAGAAAGACCCTTGCTTGGTTAGCAGGGAATCATTCTAGTTGTGTCGACTCTTTTAGGGGTGAGTTTTCATTTCTGTTAAGACCTTTTACTGATTTCTGCTTGAATTATATTGTCTCTGGAAAGAAAAATAAAACCCATAACTACAATTCTGATCATGTATACAGCAATGCATTATACATATTTGTTTGGAACAATAAATCTGGAGTTCTTTGAAACATTTATTTATTACTTTGTCTAATAATTGATATGGAGGATGTGAGAAATGATAAAGAGAGACTGACGAAATAGGATTGCATTTTAAAAATTATTATCGATTTTCTTGTTGCTTGAGTTAAAGAAAACCAGTAAGTTAAAGAAAACCAGTGTTTTAGTGGAATACTATGCCTGAGATTAAAGCTGGGTGCAAATAAACCTATTCTCCTATTTTTTGTAATACATATCCATCATCTCCTTTCCCTCATTAATATAAGCTATTGCTAAAAGCAAGAAGGCTACACAATGCATGCCTTGGGTATGTTATATAAAAAAAAGAAACCACTGGGATTGTTGGCAAAATTCATTGTCGTATCAGCTCCCTTTTAGAGCGTCGAACAGCATAATACACCATGATGATGGATCTTCTTAATCATCTTTAAACATGGTTGTGGGTACACCTGTACTTCAATAAGGCGCTACCAACGAATAAAAGTTTGTTTCATCTATTTAGGATGATGTAAAAACAAACAGGTTCTTGTTATTAAGCTTAGAATAGAATTCAAAGAACTTCATTGGGTTTCTGTTGAAGAGATTTGGTGTTAAGACAGACAGACGTATTTCATTCAAGTAGGTCAGGTGGCAAAGGTACTCATCTTTTTTGGTTTGTTATTTTCCCTGCAGATCTACTTTCTTCTGAATATGCCACTGACGAGGGACACTCTCTCGTATTCTGTTCAAGGAGTGGGAGGGGAAGACAGTAGTGTGATACTGGCTAAAAGCTATTCTGTTCTGTTATAATTTGTGTATTTGGTGGTTTTTTGTTTGATTTTTATTCTCTTAAGATTCTGCTGAATAATGAAAGATTGAGGGATTCCAGCAAGCCCTGCCCCCCTGTCGGAGGGAGAATTGGATCTGGTTGAATCAGACACTTTTCACATTCATTCATTCATTTGTATGTGTGTAAATTAAAAAAAATTAGGTGATAATTTACAATTGCTTTGTGGAAATATTAAGGTTCTGTTCAAAAATGTTTGATTAAATAAAATTTTGTTTTGCAGTTTGAAATTTTTTTAATTAACTGTATATATTTTTTATATTTATAAACATGTTTTAAAAATTATTCTACTCGTAATACTGTTTTTAATTATTTTGTTTGTAAAATAAATCTAAAATAAGTGAATATAATACTATTTTTAATTATCGTTTATATTTATATTATTATTTTAAGAATAAAATTAAAAATATTTGTGAAGAATTTCCTGAACTTATCTTTTAGTCAGGCTATTTTTGGGTCATGGTTTTGAATTTTTGGAGTCAGCATCCATGTGCTCTCATTTAAAAAAAAAAACAGAACTTATATGACATCTTTTAAAGGTATGTTTTCATTTAAGAGCACATATCTGTTTTTCGATGGACTAGGTGAGCTTTGGGTTTCACCACCCCTTAAATATAATCCTCCTGGCTCTTATATTTTAATCGGTCATAGGAAGCAAATTTTTATTTAATTGAAATTTTTGTAAAACTTAGGATTACTTTCTTTTAATAAACTATATATTTTTTCTTGTGCTGATTTATAATGAAAATTTACCCAGATTATTATTTTCTTGCCTACTTTGATGCGAAGTCATATTGCTCAGCGAACCTAGTGAGCTTTGGTTTCTTGGCGAGGATTTCCAACACAGCTTTGATTTTCTATGTAATTCGTTGGTCCAAACTTGGCCTTCCCTTTATTAAGGTTGAGCCTATTATATCGAGTCCCGAATCCTAAAATTGACAATGATTGAAAATTTTGTTGAGGCCTTCAATGTTTTACTAAGAGCATGTTTCAAGATGAAAATATCGGATATATCGGATATGATGGCCTCACGAACGACATCAGTGAAAGTCGGTTGGAGCAAATATAGAAAATATTGGAAAAATCGTCGATATATCGAATGTACAACCTGCACTTTATGGACTTGAAATTCCACGAATCGATAAAAAAAGTAGCGATATATTGTTGATATAATGCCATATTCATTGAATTATCATAATTTTGAATTTAACGCCTAAATTTTGCCTTGATACTCACGGAAATTCATTATCGCGTCTGAAATTGACTTAAATTTTACCCTCATACTCACGAATTCATTATCCGCGATGGAAATTTATTTATATAAAGGAAAATAAAAATTAAAATTTAAATACTAGGTATCCCACTAGTAAACTTGGAAACTTAAAAGAACAGAAAGCTTGTTTAATGTAATGGGCTAAAAACCCTCATATATTTTTCATTTCAAAGCTATAATAATATCTACAAAATATATTTTAATACATGCATTATCTTTATATTTAATTATCATTATATAAGATATAAGATATTAAAATAAAATTATATATTTAATTAAATAAATTGTGATTTTAAATATATCATTTAACTTATCTTAAACTTATTATAATTTCAATTTTAATTTTTTTATATTTATACATTTACTTTTTTTAATTTTTATATTGAAATATAAAATGTGAATTTTCTTTTCAAAGAAGTTGCTTAAATATATATAATAATAGCTGTCATGCCGACCCACCACAGGGGCATAGCATTAATCCACCATAAGCCATTTGAGTTTGAAGTGTGAAACGACACTAACCTTTCTTGTAACTAGATTTTGTCAAATTACCTAACACATGTTCAAGTAAATGTACAACTTTCTAAATTCCTTAAATCTCAAATTCAAAATTTCATCTTGAAACCAAAAAATTACTTCCTAAATATCAAATCTCGATTATACACATGTCGCCTCATTTGTCGAAATATAACAATATTTGGGATCTCCCAATCTGACTTTATACTAATATAAAACGAATGTTATCATCAAGTGACTTTCTCAATTAACTTTTAAAACCCAACATTTCCACATAAACTATAGAACTTATTAATTCAACATGATCCAAACATAAAGTTCTATTCAAATCCTAATGATGAATCCACGACATATACCATCACTCACCATGAAACTAAAAGTACACAGAAAATATGTCAACGAATGGTGAGGCAAAGGCTCCGATAAGAAATACTAATACATTTTCATGAATCAAAAGAAGTTTTCAATCATACCATAACAAATAGGAGATGTTTCATCAACTTGATTCAAAAATAAGTTGGAACATTAGCAAGGAAATTTACTTGAAAACACTCTGCATCGATTCAAATCAGTTTCATATCAAATGCCAGTCGAGAGCAATTTTATATCAAATTTAGATTCAAACACTTTCATATCAGTCAAAATCAAATACATTTCAAATATATTTTATACGAGTGGCTGAAAAATCGAATGGTGCCACGATACGTGGGACTTTTGAATGAGTGGCTAGCCATAAATTGTTCTTTTTAAGGTGGATGAACCAAACACTTCTTCAAATCAATTACATTCGCCGCAAAGAGATGAGGTCAACTATTATTCTCATTGACAAGGGCCTAATAGTGTCAGCTATTATTCAGATTGTAGTAGAACAACAAGTGAATATTTCATTCCAAAGAAGTTGAATTACAAAACATCGCTATCTCATTTTCTTTAATAAATAAAATAAATCTCAAAAGTACAATCATACAAAACTACTTTTTTGATCCATGGATAATCAAATAAATAAAAAAGTAAAACTTTTTCATAATCAATTATATAATTTAGTTAAAAATAATTTTCACCCTCAAATGAAGTACAAAAACAAACAATTTTCTTTTTAAAGATGCGTATTAATATCCCTTACCTCGAAGGAGTAACTCAAAGCTTTGAAGAGCTAATCTAGAGATAATTTCACCTCAATGAAATATTTCTCTTAAAATAATAAGGAAGTAACTATCATCATTTTATTTATTCTTAAAACTTTCTAATTTGATATTCTTAACAATGATATTATTTTAAGTTTTAATTCATAATAATAAGTTAATGAGTTTACGAATATTTTATAAAATTTGATTTATAAAGTTTATTCTATCAACATAGATTTTTTTGTTACTTTCGAACATATTGACAAGCTTTGTTGAATGATGGCTTATTTAAATTAGGCGATTTTACAAATGCATAAACTCATTCTTTTCGGATCTTATTTTAATAATTTATTTTATTTTTAATATATTATCAGAAGACTAAATTTTTACTAGAAAGAAATAATATTAATAATATTTTACAAATTATATTATTACACAATACTCATCTAGCATTTTACCTAACAATTATCATACTTGACAACAAGTATTATTAGCAGTCTTATTTAAAATTTAATTGCTAAATAATTATTCACAAATATTATTATCTAATAAATTCTCAATCCTTAATAAAATATTTACTTGCCAAAATACACTATCTTTAAATACTTATCAAATACATATATTTATACAAAATTCAGCCTTTTCAAATTTATCTGTTTGTTATTATTATTTTCTTTAAAAATTATCCTTAAATACTTTCGTTCTCATACTCAGAAAGTAATTGAGTATGACACCGCAATTCTTATTATATTTGCTTTTTTTAAAGAGCGATAGTGAAATCTAAATCGACTTCTTCCGGGGTTCATCTAAAAATGAAAGAAAAAGATTAAAGAATCTACATTAAATCTAGAAAATAAAATAAGGAAGATGCTAGAAAATTTGTTCTTGAGCCCTAGATAGAAAGTCGTCGTCCTAGTTTTATTTTTTATTTCAATTTATATCTAGGGTATCTATTAGGAAAATTACCTTTTTACCCCTATTTCATTAAATTAATTAATTAATTAGCTAATTGAATTATCATTATTATTTTCCTAACTTATGCCTATAAAAATTCCTATCATTATTATTTTCCTTAATTTATACCTATACAAATTCTTTATCATTATTATTTTCCTTAACTTATACCTATACAAATTCACAGGTGTTCACATTCTTACTATAATAATAAGGTTCTACTATTTTAAAATTTTAAATTAATTTAATAAAATAAATTATCAATATATTAGTTAATAATTTAATTACTTAAGAAAATTATTTCAATCACATAATTTATTTCATACTTTAAATGTATTGAATCACGATTTTCGATTATTGAATATTTTGAAAATTTTCTCATTATCTACTTAATATTCGCAATAATAACGAAAATGTTATAAATATAAGAGTATGGACTTTACTAAATAGATTCATGAATGTAAAAGGGACTCTTCAATCTCGGGAAGATTTCATGTTTTATCCAATGGAGCCTTGAGATTCATTAGGCGATATCTTGGCCGATTAGGTATATTATTCACTTGATATATCTTGAAGTTAGTGATTCATCGATTATCAGGAAGATTGAGTAGGCCTTAGATAATGGTTATTATGGATGCTTTATGTTGACCATTATAAAGGACATACAACTTTCTTAGATAATAGTCATTATAGTTTTGCTTCTGGTGACCATTATGAAGGACTTTTAAGCTTTCCTAGACATATGTATCAAAAGCTTATAAAAGAGCCTCACTTAGGCCTTGTAATACAATCCGAACAAATACAATTCTCTTGTCCATATTTTTTTCTTCCTCCAATAGCTTACATCCATTTTTTTTTCTTTATTTTTACAACATGTTGCTCGGCTGTAAGTGCTCACATCACCGTGAGAGCGATATTTTTCCAAATTGCCATGAATATTTATGCTATTTGTGCTTGATTTTTGACCTGACTTTCAATTTGGACAAAATTTTGATCGCTTTTATATATGTTTACATATTGATGATTCCAGTCGTATATTTGGATCTATGAATAATGAAATAGATAAGTAATAGATCAGTAGAAGTTTTTTGATGTGATATTCTAAGACTACCATTCTCGTTTGTGTTTATGTAGAATGATGATGTTATATAATTCTTCTTTATCTTATTTCTTTCTGCACTACTCAATTATCATGCTCTTTAGAATAGATGGGGTGCTTTGACTACTGTTGATAGGGAGGTAAAAAGAATGAATAAATGTATGGATTATACTATTGGTCCAATAATTTGGTTGGCTTAGAGGCTTGGCATGTATGTTCAAGAATTATATAAACATATTAGTATTTCAAGGTTTGCATATGAACATGGTTCAATTAAATCCTTTGATTTTGCACTTCCAACCTTCCTAGTTCCATAAACATGCGTGAAAAATAGTTCTATCCATAGATTAGTGATCATTTATCTATTGTAAGTCATGATGTTTACCTAAATTTACCTCCATCAGCTCTTACGAAAACACACGGATGTAGTTATGAGGAAGGAAGCAGGCGACATGGCTAGAATAAGAAGGAATGAAGGGGCGAGATGTTTCCGGTTGATGAATATCGCGTTGGGACTTCTCTCCCACGCTATAATCTCGATACAAGCGATTGGTTGTGTTACAGGATTTGGTGAAGTACCACAAAATATCATGTCCAGTTCACGAGTGTGATTAACAGAAAGGGTCATTTGATTAAATGACTTTTTGAAAACCCAAAAAGTTGAAATCTGACCCTTCATCAATTTTTGGCCCGATTTTGACAAAAATGTTCATCTTATTTTCGCAAGAAAATAACCCCTTCTTTAAGGAACAATGTAAATATATGGAATAAAAAACACTGGATAACAACCCACTGCAGAGGGTGAGGTATTGTGCTTGGTAGATAGTTCTCTGCACACGTCCTTAAAGATAGAGAAAATTCTTTCACCTTTAAGCGAGAAGAGAGTGTTACTACAATTTACAAATGGTAGTTTTAATGAGGGAGACTCAGAAGAACTTAAGCTAATCCTTCATATGGAATTATGAAACTAATTATCAATGATGCTCCACTATATCACAATCCCACACATACCCTTCTCAATTTTAAGGACATCAGTCGAATGGTTTTCACATTGAAACCAAAGCGAAAATGATGTGAATATCTCCTCATAACTCGATCAATAGGATTGCGAAAGCAAATAGTCGAAAAAGTTCCCTTTTTCTCTTTCGGATTGTATTATACATGCATCAGACCTTCTCATCACAATGTTGCGATGAGTTTAAAATTTAATGACTCATATTCATTCAAATTATGGCATGAGTAATTGGGTCATCTTGGGAAAAACATGATGTGTCGGATTTTGACTAATTCTATTAGGCATAATATGCCAAGCAGTAGAATCCCTTATATAAATAAATTTATTTGTGAAGCTTGTGCAGAAGGAAAACTCATAGTACGACCTTCTCGTACTAAAGTTGGAATAGAATCTCCTATTTTCCTTGAAAGGCTTCATGGAGATATATGTGGACCAATTCATCCAGCATCAGGACCATTTTGATATTTCATTGTCCTAATTGATGCTTCCACTCGATGGACTCATGTGGGTTTATTATCAACGCGAAATAATGCATTTACGAGTTTATTGCCAAAACTTATCGAACTTAGAATTTGATTCTGATTATCAATTAAATCCCATCAGGAATGGATAATGTCGGTGAATTCACATCAAAAGCATTTGATGATTATTGTATGGCATTCGCTATCAAAGTGGAGCATAAGGTTCATACGTCCACACGGAATGACAGTCTAATGAGTACTTGGTTAAGCACATCAATTAATTGCTAGGCCGTTGTTACAACATTGAGCTTACCTATATCTTGTTGGGGCATGCGGTTTTGCATCTTTGCTACTACAATTCAAATGCGGCCTCTGCGTGTTATGATTATTCAACAAATGGTGCGTGACGAAAGAACGAATATTTCCCATCTACGGAACTTTGAATTAATGCGGAGTCCTATGTTCCTATATCACCACCACGAGTGTACCTCCCATGTGCCATGGCTAGTATATATATTGGCTGAATCTCAGTGCATTCTTAAATAGCTATAACCCATAACGGGATCAATTTATAAGCTCGGTAAAATTGGTACATATTAGATGAAGATCATTTCCTAGCATAATGGGGTTAGAACCAAAAAATTCGATGAATGTTGAGAAATTTCTGGAATGTAAAGATCTTCAATATTTAGATCCTTCCTTAGTGATTTGGCTGGAAGTTCAGAAGATAATTAACTTGCAATATTTAGCAAGGAATCTACTAGATGCATTTACTAGCCACAAAGGAATGACTAAATCTCATGTGCACATTGCCGACACACCCTGAGAGTGGGTCCCCCGAGGATCAAGTATATTTATGATGCTCCTCAGCAGGAAGTGTGGAGACCTATCGATGCGAAAGATGAGAATCCATAGAAAACTAAAATCTAATGAAACTACTATCATACAGAGACCTCTTGAAGGATTGTCTTGAAGAAGGACCGATCCTAGTACATTTCACTTGCTAGAAATAATCATAATACTAGTGTTGTGGGACCAATGACCTTATCGAAAATATTTCGAAATGATGAGGATATAGTTGATGTAAATATGGAAATTGCCATGAATTTCATGAATCTGGGAGAAACATATAATAGAATTATTACAATTGTCGATGGCATATTTGCCTCTGCAACTGCTCTTACTATCTCGAATGATAATTTGGATACAAAACCAAAGTCAATAGCAAAGTGCCAAAAGCACTCAGACTAGATAAGATGGAAGCAAGCAATTGAGGCTAAGCTTGACTCGCTAAATAAAAGAAATTTTTTTGGCTCTGTAGTACATACTGTTGGAAAAAATGGGTTTGAGCACATTAATTAGCTATCTTTGAGCTAAAATTACAATGGATCCCACAAAGCTTTTTCGGTGGGTCCACATGGGAATGTGTTCTTCTCCATGAGGAGATGAAGATTATATATTAATTTGTTCAAAACCATTAAGGGTGATTAGAAATTGCCTCCAAACATCACAGTGAAAGTAGTTCCAGATTGGCTGATGCATCTTCTCAGTGACCCAGCGTGTACATTCACCATGAGCAGGGCCTAGCCCTTCCAAGCGTCATGGTGTTCGTAGAGACGAGACATGACCCTCCAACTTCATGTTTGTAGAACGGTGTGGCGAAGTCTATATAAGACCACACCTTCTCTCATTTTGAAATACAAATTTTACATACATTCATTCATTTCATTTCATACGAGAGAGAGACAAAGTTTTACAAACAGTTCGGTTCGATAGCCAACAAACGAAGTGCTTTTTGATTGTTGGGAGATCATTTCATCTGGAACAAATTGCCAAAGACTTCCCGAGAAGCACCAACGCGAGGGAGCAATAATTATCTTAAGGAGATTGTGTCTATGCTTCACCTGAGACTTGATGCAAACGAGGTTCGACTTTACGGTTTTTCGCATGGCAGAGTGTTAAATGTTCATCTGCTACATGAATTGTTATATTTAACAGTGCTAAAATTTCTAACATTCTTAAGACAATTAAATCACTGTATGTTTAATTATTTTGCTCAAGTTTGCAAAACCATATTTTTCTGTTGTACTGTAAAACAATTATTTTTCTGCTGCACTGTAAAATTATTTTCTGCTACTAAATATTTTTTTCTGCTGCCTTTGTAAAATATTTTTTCTGCTGCACTTTAATCATATTCAGATTACAGAGTATTATTCTGGTTTGCCCATACAAAGTACTATTTTCTGGTTTTTCCGTTTTACATAAAATCTGCATATAGAATGCTCTGTTCTGTTTCTGCTGCAACGGCGTTGTTCTGGTTTTTTTTTTGAAAGAAACGTTCTACTCTAACACTTTCTCTTTGCTGCATTTTTGTTTGAAAAAAATAAAAAAAACCCGTTCAATTATATCATTTTATTTAGTTTTACTGCAATTTTAGATTTCTGGATTACATCTACTGCACTAGACTTGTTTAGTTTTAAATATTTTCTTTGCATATATAAGTTGATTTGTGATTATTTCTGTAGTGGTTTATTGGTTTATTATTGATTTTTTACATACAGACAAGGTCGGTATATTGGTTTTATTGTTATTTCTGGAAACGAAAATCTGTTTTGGTTGAAATATATTTTATTTGTTTTTGCTTTCGGTGTTTGGCTAAGCAATTTTTTTTTTAAGATCTTGTGATACGAAAAATATTTATTTGTGATCAGAATTTGGCTAAGCCATTATTTTATTGAATTTTTTTTAAGATACTGTATTCTGCTAAGATACTGTATTCTGAAAAAAAAAAAAAAAAAAAAAATAATCTGTTTGTTTTAATATATATTTGTACTCATAATTTGGGTAAGTCACATTTGTTAATTTTTAAGATACTGTTTTTGTGAATAGTAGCCACTTTTATTCAAGATGGTTTTATTCGGCAATTGGCACAAGTCCTTTTTATTAATTTAACTATTATTTGTGCAAACGAGAATTTGGATTCGATAGAATGTGCGATTACACCCAGCTGTGGTGCCCCTCCTGGCGCTTTGTTATGTGTGATAGTGAGTCTGGAAAGCTAGGAAAAGTTCAATGGAACCAAATTCAAGGTGGCAACAAAAGATGTTGTTCTACTTGACCACCTTGAATTTGGTCTGTTTCCTTCAAGAGGATGCTCCCGCATTGAAGGAAAATCGTGATAAGCAAGTGGTTCTTGTGGTGGAGCATGGGAAGCATCGCGATTTCTTGTGTGCGCTTCACATCACAGATAACTTTGAATGACCACACTATATAATGTGTATTTAACGCCTTGTCTGCATGAAGGCCCCAGTAAGGGATCTTAGACCGAAAGAGTACAAAGGCCAGGGATGGGGCTCGAGAAGTTTGTAGTGGGAAAATTCTGAACTTCTGAGATGCTTGATTCGAGAGTGAGTGACTGATTCGAGATCTACAAGTGATGTATAACATACATGAAGGGATGTCTCTAAGTGAATCCTTCCAAGTGATTGCAATTATTGAAAAATTGCCAAGCCTGGAAAAAGAATTAAAATTATAAAGCATAAAGCGGAGAATGAGACTTGAGGAAACGATGGTGAGATTTGAGAATAGGGAAGACAAAGGTGCATGAGAAGAGGCGATGAACTTCCATAGAATCCGAGGCCAATGTTGTGGAACATGGCGGAACCTCCTGATCCCGAGAAGAGCCTGATGGCGACGGTCCTAAGTAAGGTCATGAAGGGTTCCAGGCAAGTGTTATGTATTGCAACAAGTAAGGGCGCCGTGCTAAGGGTGTCGTAGTCGCGAGGAAAAAGAGTCCAGAAGCGCCCTCAAGCCAATGTGACTGAAGTAGACGATGTCTCGTATTATGAATCCCTCGCCCGTAGCCTCCGAGGTGAACTTTTACTGGCAAGAATATCAAGGAATGGTGGGTGGACACAGGGGCCACTCGTCATGTTTTCTAAGACAAGAAGATGTTCTCATCATATCAAACCATAGATAATGGAGAACAACTCTTTATGGGCAACTCCTCTTCTTCCAAGGTTGAAGGTCAGGGGAAGGTAGTAATAAGATGACATTCCGCAAGGAACTTACTCTCTCAAATAGATGTGTCGTATGTGCCGTAAATTGAAAGAATCTAGTGTCCGATCATTGGTTGAGTAAGAAGGGCTTCAAGTTGGTGTTTGTCTCAGACAACTTCATCCTCACCAAAAATGGATTAAAGTGTGGGAAAGTGTTACGAGCAATGTGGCCTTTCAAAATGAAATGCCAATGACTATTGTACCTCCTATTAAAAATATCAATAAAAAGAGCACGTCTTTTGCTTATATGCTTGAATCTTCAAATGTGTGGCATGGTAGACTAGGACATGTTAATTATGATACATTGCGCAGATTAATTAATATGGAATGTTTGCCTAATTTTAAAATAGATTCAAATCATAAATGTGAGATTTGTGTGGAATCTAACATAAAGAACTTCTTTCCAATCAATCAAAGAAGTAGTAAACCCTAGAATTAATACATTCAGATATCTCGTGATCTCAAATTTATTCAAACGCGAGGTAAGAAATATTTTCTTTTACATTAATTGGATGATTGCACAAGATATTGTTATGTTTACTTAAGAGAAGTAAAGATGAGGCATTGAAATGTTTCAACATTTCAAGAATGAGGTGGAGAACCAACTTGATAGAAAGATCAAGGCATGGGTGATAGAGGTGGTGAATATGAAGCACCCTTGGTGATTTTTTGTTCAACATGGTATAATACACCAAACGATCGCACCCTATTCACCTCAGCAAAATGGGGTTGCTGAACGTAAAAATAGAACTTTAAAAGAAATGATGAATGCATTACTATTAAGCCTTACCAATTTCGTAATTTGTGGGGAAGCAATTCTTTCCGCAAATTATATTCTCAATCGAATACCTCACAAGAAAACCAATAAATCCCCCTATGAGTTGTGGAAAGGTCGAAGACCTTCTTACAAATACTTAAAAGTGTGGGGTGTTCAAGAAGTGGCAAGACTTCATACCTAAAAGGTTAAAAATAGGACCAAAAACTCTGATTTGCATTACTGGTTATGCACATATTGCAGGCGCATATCGTTAATTCATAAATCGTAAATTATCGATATGCATGGCAATACCATATCGAACGTTAACATCTTTTCTTGAAAATGTATTTCTTGCAAACCACACAGAGTTCTTAACCTGCATAAGAGGACTCATGACACGCAATAGTAGTAGTCGCGCCAACAAGATGATGATACTTAACTCCGGGGACGCTGAAGAAAGAATTTAGGAACATCAAAAATCTTGGTCCGCATTTTCTAACGTACTGCGGAAGATGAGCCTCAAAGCTTTAAGGAAGCTGTCGAGCCCTGAAGCTCCATATTGGAAAGAGGCTATAAACGATGAAGTAGAATCCATCTTGCAAAATCATACGTGGGAACTAGTGGATCTTCCACTAGGTTCAAAACCTCTAGGATATAAATGGATATTCAAGAAGAAAATGAAAGCAGATGGATCTATTGATAAATATAAGGCCAGACTGGTTATCAAAGGTTACAAGCAAAAAGAAGGCTTGGACTATTTCTACTACCTATTCACCAAGAACAAAGAATATCATCCATTCGATGCTAATAGCTATCGCAGCCTATACACAATCTCAGATACATCAAATGGATGTAAAGACAAACTTCTTTAAATGGTGACCTGATGAAGATACATTGAACAACCCGGTGCGGTGTCATTGTTCCAAACAGCAAAGAGTGCTTATCGCTTGTTAAATCCCTTTGATGGATTAAAGTACACCTCAATGCAATTTATGAAATTTGACAAAGGTAATGATGACAAATGGATTCAAAATCAAATTCCAGTGTGACAAAATGTGTATATGTTAAGAACATCGAACGGATTTTGTTCATTATTCCGCTCTCATGTTGATGATATATCATCATGTTAATAACAGAAATCATTAAAACTGTTTAAGATAGAACACAATAAGTTTGAAATGAAAGACTTAGGTGTTGCCTTAATGTTAGGCATTTCGGGAATAAAAGATTCTAAACATCGAGCTGGACTAATATTATCTCAATCACATTACATTGAGAAAATTCTCAAGAAATTTAAACAAAATGATAGTAGTCCAATGAGAACACCTGTAGATGTAAATCTACATCTATCCAAAAATAATGGCAAAAGTCTTTCACAACAAGAATATGCACAAGCAATTGGCAGCCTGATGTATGTCATGAATCTTGACTCACCCACATAGCTTACGCCGGCCAAGAAATCGAGCAGACATTACGGCAACTGTGTCCGAACCATTGGAAGGCAATAGTTAGAGCTTTGAGGTATTTGAAATACACCAAAAACTATGGATTGCACTACTCAAAAATATCCAGCCAGCATTTCAGTTGAGCAGATTGCGGATGCGAATCGATATCCGACACCAAAGACTCGAAGTCCATAAGTGGCTATCTATTTACACTTGGTGGTGGAGCGGTGTCTTGGAAATCTTCTAAGCAAATCGTGCATTGCTAGATCCACGATGGAATCCGAAGCTTATTGCAACTAGATAAAAGCCGCGAAGAAGCAGAGTGGTTTCTGGCTATTTAGAAGATATTCCAATACGGCCACAACCTCGTGCCTCTCAAGTATCCGCATTCATTATGATAGTCACCGCCAATTGGAAGAGCACAGAAGTCATATATATAATCTGGTAGTCTCGACATATTCGCCGAAGACATAATACCGTAAGACAACTTCTTCTAATGGTGTTATGACCATCGAACACATAAGGTCAAAATATAAAATATTGCGGATCCGTTAACCAAAGGTTTGACCGTAGAGCAAGTGGGTAAATCATCGAGGGAATGGGTTTTTAAAGCCTGCACTAAAGAGTCGCCGTAATGGCAACCCAATCCTAGTCGACCGAGATCCCAAGATCTAGGTTCATTAAAGGGACAACCGAAGTTTCAGGTGACCTATCAAGATCACTATGAGAACAAACTCTACTCATTCCTATAATTAGAATAGTGATGCCCGCAAATGCTGAATCGTGGTAAGCTGCTTTTTTAATGATTCTTATATCTGTTAAAGACAAGTGGGGTATAGCGTACCTTCCATAAGAAGTCACCTACGTGAGTGAGAATCGGGCCGGGTTCTATGAGAATGATAAAGTGCTAAGTATTCTCTAGGAGCACCTTCATGAAACCAGGAATTTTTCATAGCCAAATGAACACAACCGTGAGAACCAACCGTGTCGTGAAAGATTCTCGCTGCGGAATGCTATCGCCTTGGTTTATACAAATGATCAACGCCAAGATCATGTTCACTGACGAATCAAGAACCCTCGATAAAGATTTCACAAGGGAAGGCTCAAGCGCCACAAGCTACCTTCCTCATACAGAAAATTTCCAATCAACTCTCTCTTCTTAGTGGCCGTAAGATAGTCATTCATACATTAATCTTAAATAATTTCATTCATGTGTATTGTTGAAAAAAACGGGCTCAGCACATTAATTAGCTATCTTTGAGCTAAAATTACAATGGATCCCACAAAGCTTTTTCGGTGGGTCCACATGGGAATGTGTTCTCCTCCATGAGGAGATGAAGATTATATATTGAGCTGCTCAAAACCATTAAGGAGTGAATTAGAAATTGCCTCCAAACATCACCCCGTGAAAATGGTTACCGTTGGACTGATGTATCTTCCGCCAGACGCGATCGTGTCTCAACATTCATGAACGTGACACGTTTTTTCCAGCGCCATGACCGTCACGAATGTACATGACCCTCCCAAGCTTCATGACCGTACCGAACAGTCATGAGCGTGTCTATAAAGACTCACACCTTCATTTTTAAAATACAAATTTTACATACATTCATTCATTTCATTTCATACGAGAGAGACAGAGTTTTACAAACAACAAATTCGATAGCCAACAAACGGTGCTCGATTGTTTCGGAGATCATTTACCCGGCGGGAGACAAATTGCCAAAGACTCGAAGCACCACCCGAAAGAATAATTGTCTTAAGGAGATTGTGTCTAACACAAGACTTGATCTCGCAAACGTGTCTCCTCGACTCTTCTCGGTTTTTTTTTCCTGCAAACCGTGTTAAATGTTCATCTGCTACATGAATTGTTATATTTAACAAAGGCTAAAATTCTAACACACATACACCAGCAAACGTTATCCCGAGGGATACAAATGGGTGTTTGTACGAAAGAGAAACGGTAGAATAACGCAGGTGGTGAGATATAAAGCCGGATCAGTTGCCTGGCGGATTTTCGCAGGAAACTAGGTATTGATTTTGATCAAATATATTCTCCTATTATATGCATTACGCTCCGCTACTTAATATCTGGGCAAAGAAATATGAATTTAGATACGCAGCGACGGACTGACCACATATTTAAATTCAAGTCATTGTGACGCCATATTTACTTGAAAATCCATGATGGATTTACAATTCTCGAGATCAAAGAAAATTAAAATCGTAACATGTGCTAGCGTTAATTGCAAAGGTCATTATATCTAAAACATGGCCTGATGTACAACCGAACAGTGAATTTTCTCCCGAAAAGAAATATATAAATAATCGATGCATATCCTGTGTTCATAAAGAAGTCAACAATGACTTTTGTATCTCGCTTATGTTGATGACATAAACATTATTAAACACGTAAGAAATTGAGGAAGTTAGCCCATGCTTAAAGACGTAGTTTGGAAATGGAAAGACTCTGGGCAAAACTATATTGCCTTGGCTCATGTGACGAGCACCTCCCTAAAGGAATTTTTGTACACCCGCCTCAACTCAGCTTCAAGAAGGTTTTGGAGATATTTTATATGAATAAATTCATTCACTGAAGCAATAACAATCGTTGTTCGGTCCCTTGAAGTGGATATGACCCATTCAGACCTAAAGAAGATATTGAAGATACAGATATTTTAGACCGTGGTTCCTTACTGAAAGTGCCATTGGAGCACATTATCTCGAAAATTGCACCAGGCTGATGGCTGTGGCTTTAATAAACTTGCTATCAAGGTTTAGTGCTTCTCCCAAGAGGGAGGCATCGAATGACATTACATATTTTTCGTATCTTCTGTTGTTTACAATATCTTGGTTTACTTTATACAAGAAATCAAGATATGACATTGGTGGGCTACTCAGATGCTGGCCATATGTCTGATCCCCATAATGCCAGGTCCTAGTATGGTTATGTTTTTCTCTATGGTGGTACTGCAATTTCATGGAGGTCTATTAAACAGACTATGATTACCACTTCTTCAACCACTCAAAGATTATAGCATTATATGAGGATTCAAGAATGTGTATGGTTACAACCATTGATACAACATAGCTCCGTGGGTCGTGATGGTATCACATAAGTGATAGAACTCACATTCCTTTATGAGGATAACATACCGTTCTTTTCTACTCCTCATGGAGTTTGGATCTAAACTCCAAGATTTTGGTATCCACGGGTAGCTCTCAATTCGTGGTTCGACTTTTCTTCTCGGACCATCGAGCTTTGACCGTCGGAATGTCGACAAAATCCCCTTTTTCTTTTCCTCCTCCCCTCCTTTTCTTTTTATGTCAGATTTCCTCCTCTCTCTCCCTTTGGCCTTTTCTTTCCCCTTCATTCTTATCTACTGAATTTCCTCCTCCCCTACTGATTTTGGTATTCTGCTATACCCCACTTTCCTACCTTACCACTTTTCTTATTTTCTTGTTTTATCTTTCCCATTATTTCCTCCACTTGAGACTTGGAAAAATATGAGTCATTCACACAAGTGCACCACATGTCTTGCCATGTGTCACTCCCCTAAGGTGCCAAGTGGCATCCACAAGATCATGCCATGTGTCACCCGAAACTCGATGCCTCGAAAAATGTGAAATTCCGACTATCTCGGAATCTGATGAAATTCGACAGGGTAACTAGATTTCACGAGAAGAATTTAACGGTGAAGTCTATGTCGTCATTCAAGATTTAAAAAATTTCCGGTTGTCAACCGAAATTACCGTTTTACCCTTTTTTAGAAAAATTGATTTTTTCTTGGGTTTTACACGATCCCTTTATTAATATGGATCGACTACAGTCAGTCAACATGTGGTTTTTCTTTTTCTTGCCGAGCACGCAAAGAGTCAACCCAATATTGAAGTGTTCTCCTTTGTTGTAGATAAATAAATAGCCAAGTTTAGTCGTTGTTGGTGCATCATGATTTACCATAAGTACTATATGTAAATATATATACTAATGTACTTTAAAGATAATTACTACAATTACAAACAAAGAGATTGTCACCCAATGGACCTCTAAAATCAAATAAATAAATAATAATTATTTGTTTTTATAAAAATTACTCCACTCAAATAATTAACAACATCTCATTTTAATAATATTAATCATTAGAGAGGTGAAACTGATATAATAACAAATCCTTTAAAATTATAATTTTCAGTACTGTGAATTTGGATCTGTTTCTGCATCTATGTTTTTCTTTGTGTATTACACTTATCCCTCTGACCTTAGCCACCCCCACCCTTATTTATTTTAAACTCTTAAGTATTATGTAATCTAGATGCTGAAGAATATATAAAAATATATATTTATGTATAATAATTAATCATCTAATAAATAAATAAATGTTAAAATTTGAAATAATATTTATAAATTTATTTTATTTAAAAATAACTATCATTGATTTTTAACAAAATTTGTATTAATTTCTATCAATTTAAAATAGATTTAATTTTTAATACAAAAATACATTCATCTTATAATACTAATATTATCACAAAAGTAAATTCTAAAATTTCAATAATGTTGCATATATATAATTTATTTTCTTGTATTTCTATAATATGGATCTAGTTTTTATATTTTTTAAATTTTTATAGAATATTAAAATAAATTTCTAAAAATAAAAATGAAAACACATTCTAATAGCAAAATTATCATAATAATATTATTTACTTATATATATATATATATATATAAATGTTAATATCTAAAAATTACTTTTTTTTTAAAGGACCCAAGTTCATAATAGATAATATTAATGATTTCTTTTTTCAAGAGATTATTAATTTTTTTATCATAGAAAATAACAATATAAATATTTAAAAGTATAATTATAAATGTTAGGTTATTTGGGTTTTATTATTGTGATTGGTTACATTTTTAATAAACGACTATTAAATCATTTGTCAAAAAATATAAAATAATAATATAAAATTTTTTAATATATAACTCTTAGCTATCTTCAAAGATTTTTAAATTAATAATGGCAAAAATTATCATTGCTAATTTTTTGTTGAATGAAACAAAAGTTATATTAATATTTTTATATTATTTTCCTATTTATAATAAATAAAAATTAAGCCTTTTGTATTTTTTGACTCTTTACTTTGATATATTTACATTCTATAATTTTAAAAATACTAGTAAATGTATACGTGCATATGCACTGAGTTAATATAATAAATAAGTAAATTTATGATTTTATTTTTTATGAATTGAAAACTAATTAGAAGTGATTACATTTTAATTACATAAAATCAAATTTAGAAAAATGATTGGGGATGAGTTCACATCATGTCTAGCGTTTAAGTGGTAGAGGTAAGCTACACCTGCAAAATAGGTTAAACATAGGGAGGGGTTCACTCGACACCTTTTCTCAATATTAAATTCTTCCAATAAAATAAAGATTCCAAAAACCAAAATAGAACCAACCGAATCAAACTAATCTGAATTAAAAATTTGTGGTTTGGAGAGAGAAAATTATAAAAAATTAAAAATGGAAAAAAATCTGGTGTTAATATGGAAGAGAACTAGAAGGAATTGTAACCGCAAATCAAGTTGAAAATTGAATTGAATCCTATGTTAAATCCTTAAAGAAACGGTCAATGAAATTGGTTTGGTGTGCAAAATGTTGCACTAAGATGGGTAGAATGTGGTGGGCATTAGAATGATATCACAATTGGAAACAAAAATATAAAATACTCATACATTTAAGAGTAGCTTGATAATACAAGATCTAAATATGAAAATATCATGAATATAAAGAAAATAAAATTTTTAGATAGGGTTATTTTTTTCAAATGTTAACACAAAAGATTTTAATAAAGAATGATAAAGGTTATTTTTGAAAAAAATGTATTAAAGATTAATTATTTACTATATTAAAAAAATAAATATATAAAAAACAAACACACAAAAAAGCTAAAGGGTCGGGGTGATTACAAGTGGCTAGGGTGGATTGGAGGCAATGTTGATATTATGGTGGGTACATTATTTGAGGGCATGCAGGGCATCTATTTATACTAATAATTTGTGTACAGTAGCAATTTGTGTTGAGAGGGTGTGTCCAGACATGAGAGGCGTTTCTCATGAAAAACGAAACGCCTAATTCCCAGATACGTGGGATTTGCTGTTTGATATTGGATTTGATATTGTCATCCGTTTCTCTCCTTAGTTATTGTCAAAGATCTGATATTTGATGTTTTTATTTTTTAACCAAATATATATTTCAAGTACGTGATTTCTTATATATTTCTTCCACAGTTCCACAGTTCCACAGTTCCAAAGAGACACGAAATAAAGAAATCAAGAAAGAGAGAAAGAGAGAATGAATCACCACCTTCAACCCAATCACTTGAGATTTCAACAGTTCGCCGCTAATGCAGTCCACAGTTCGTGAGAGATGACAAGCCGGTGAAGGATCGACAAATGGTAATACTGAAGATTATTCATCTCTTTCCCATTTCTTGTCCCCCAATTCTTTCTTCTTCACTTTATTCAAGTCACTCATTTTATTCATTCTTTTTTGTTGTTTAATTCTTAGTTTTTTTGTTGTTATGAATTTTTTGTGGTGTAGTTGCTCATGCTGTATACTTGTGGAGCAGTTGCATTTGATTTCTTCTTGTACCAATTGTATCGATTTCTTCTATACCGACCTTTGCTCTGGTCTCTGGGAAACCAGAGGCGCTCATGAAACTATTTTCTTTTACCATCTTGATTCTCAGTATCTTGTATAGCTTTTTCTTTTACTCGTAATCTATTGTAAGTCCGTTTTCTTTTTTAAATTTCACAATCTATGGGATTATATTTCCTTGATATCTCTATGGATATTATTTCAGTTTCAGCCTCCAATGGCAATCACTTTGTTTGTTTTGGCCTTTGGGAAACGTGATGCCCTAGATAGAAAAGAACACAAGCGGGTGAAGATGGAAAAAGAAAACTAAACGAAGAATTGATTAGTTAAATTAAATAAAAATTTTATTCTCTTTATAACACACAAAGATCCTCTGATAACATTACCAATCTAATGCTTCAAACAAACATTTATACATCCTCTCTCTTTTTTTGGTAAGAAAGAAAATATCTCTCTTTTCTCTCTTTGTTCTTGGTAAGAAAAAATAAAACCAAGCAGATTGTATTCTTGCAAAAACGATTTGAAAGAGACCCACAATGGGATGTCCCTTTCTCTCTTTGCTGGTGGCAACATGGAGCATAGGCTCTTTAGGGAAAAAATGAACTTCATTGTTTTTGTGTTTTTCGTTTTACTCAAAATGACTTCATTTTTATTTCTTAACTTAAATGACTTCATTTTTTGATTACCCATTATGGGGATTATTTATTTTTAAGTTTCAATTTTGATGGACCTAGAAGAGAAGCTTTCATGAAGGACATATTCCGTAGATATGTTCACCTGAAGTGATGCAAAGGACCTCAGTAATGAAAACCACGATTTGATTAAAAATACCTTTTTGAAAATAAATTTTAGAAATTAACTTTTCATCCATTTTGACCCTATTTAAAAATATAGAGTATATCCTCAATATTTTCTGTAAAATTATGCCTTTTCAAAGTATAATATAAATACATGAAATAGCAAAGGACATTTTTGTCCACAATGAGTCATTCTTCAAGAAAAAACATGGAGAGGGTCTTTACAAATTTAAAGTTATTTGAGTTCTTCTAACCAAATATTTTTTTAAACAAACCAATTCTTGAAATTTCGAGATGATATAAGTTTGTTTCTCTGAATAGGTTAAGTTAGCTTTTATACAATAATGTTGGAATATTATATAATATAATATTATATTAAATAATTTCTTCCTTTATAGATGTTTGATTTCTTCTCGAAATAGAAATTTCACGGAGAACAAATAATTCTCGTTACTTAATGGTTTGAAATAATATTATAAATCATTAAATTTTTTTAAGTAGAAATGATAAATTTTCCTTGAAAAAATTATGTATGAGGATTCGTTATATATTTAAAAATTATCTTATATATATATAAAACTTTGGCCAGCACTATGAGGTTAATGTTTTATATTTTAGGTTATAATTTTTATCTTGAAGGTATTTCTTTGTAAGGGATATTTGGTTATTTACTATTTAAAATAGGTTAATTATTTCCATATTAGGTTATGAAAGATAAGGAAGATAGACATTTATTTTGAACTCATTATGCTTTTCTTCTTGTACACTTGTAATTAGAAACGAGCAATATGGGAGGTGCTCCATCTTTAGTTGGGAGGAAATGCACAATATGGGAGGTGTTTCATCTTTAGTTGGGATACCCTGGTGTTTCATAACCAATGTTTTAAAAATCGGATCGAATCGATTGATCGGACTGTCGACTAGTGATATTTCCAAATTCCAAGCGGGTATTTTGACCACCGGCTTGGCCCAAAACCATGAACTCGGTAATTTTTTTATTTTAGTCACTCGATTCGCTTAAACATTGTTCATAGCCCAATATTACCTTACTGGCCCACTGCAGGGGTCACTTCTGAAAGACTAGATAGATCTAAAATGGAAAGACCCCACCCTACTACCTACATGAACCATCAAATACTCTAGATCTCTGAGCGACAAAACTGATCAGGTCGGCCTGGATTGCCTCGTGGAAATCCAAAGTGGACCCGTAGTAAGTTTCGTTGAATTCTGAAACAGTCGGAATATTTTTATAATTTTATGGGTGATAAGTTGCCACGATCCAAGGACGAGATTTACATGAAAATCTCACTTATAAATAGTTTTGCTTAAAGTCTGGTTTAAAATAAATTGAATCAAAAAGAAATAAACAGTTTCGGGCAAAGACGACTGACGAGAGATGGAATGGCTGGCTGACGCAATGAGCCGCTATAATCCAAAAAATTGAAAAAAATTAAAAAAAAAGGAAAGAAAAGGATAAAATTCAAGGAAAGAAAAATGAATTATTATTATTAGAAACTCCCGAGAAAATCTAATTTTTCTTAAAATTAATGTAATTTGGCCAAAACCAAAAATTTTTTCTAAATCTCAGATGATTTAGAAACTGGATTTCACCTGTTAATCTTCGCCCCCGCCAATTCTAGCTAACACGTCGACTTCGTCGCACCGAGACGTTTAATTAATGCCACGCTTTTTCTAGGCACCGGTGCTCCGTGTCAGAAAAAACGGCTCAGAGACATGTGATGTAACAAAAGTCACCCATTACATATACCCATGTACATAATATGTTACATGATTAGTGAGATGATGGAGATGAATGCCTTAGATTAAGCCATGTGTCAAAAATCAAATAGTTAAATGAGGGACATGAAGTGGAATTCAATTACAGAGGCAAGTTTAAATGGCATAAGTCAAAAGAGCAAATAGTTTTCTTCTTCATTTTTGAGACACAAATGGGCAAATACGTGCAGTGGGTGGCTGGTTTGAGTTTTTAGAGAGAGAGAGAGAGTGGCTTCTCTCTAGATTTCCCGCCGTCGGACCTCTGCTCTCCCCACTTTAGCAAGAAGTGTGTCGCATTCCACGCCGCGAGGGCTATGCGTGGACATCGACAGTGGAGTTCACAACTCCAAGTGGTAGGGTCTTCTCCTACTTGTGTTATCTGGGCTAGTTGTTTCATAGAAATTGTTATTAGATACTTGAGGCTTGAATTACCATAGTTTGGCGGTCCAAAAAATACTTCTTGAACCGAGCTTGTGTTATCCCTAGTGGTCGGGAATGGCAAGGTCGAACCTGTGGTTTCACTTTCATGTGTATTGCTGTGTGTTTTGGTGATTCAAATGAATTATTTTGATTACACTAGCCCATGTGAGCTAATTTTGTGTTATTGGTTGCAAATTGAATAACATGATTTATGTGAGTTAATTATGTTAGTATATACATGTTTTATATATTAGCATGAATTGTTGAGTTGTGTGTGAGAATTAATGTTAATGCATGCATTAAAACAAGTTAATGATGATGTGAATTATATAAAAATATAATTAGGCAAACCATTGTAAATAAATTGTAATTAATTCATGGAGCTAATTTCTTTGATATTGGATGTGAATTAAATAACATGTGGCATGTATGTAAATTTTTGTTAATATATGTGTAAATGATATATTGACATATAGAGTTTGAGAATGGTGGCTAATGCATTTCATGTATGCAATCAAAATCTAGAAAATTAGGAGCGCATCTACATGGAAGAAATAAAAAGATGTTTCTTCTCGCTTGTGCATATGAGCCTCGTGGAGACCCGAGACCTCGATCAGGCATGTAGACATTCAAGTAGGATCATGTATTTGCTTGAGTGTGTGTTTATGTTGAATCATTGCATGTGCACTTAGGTGGGGAGTAATCCAAGTAGGGTAATTCCACTACTGGGCATTGCTCACCCTATCGAAAGAATATTATTTTAGGTACAGGATCGTAAGACCGCGGTCGTGCCACGTTGCTCGGCCATGTCAGGCACGCCCGGCGGTGCGCGGTCGACATGTCGCAGCGCATTGCGTGCTCCTAATTTGGGCAAAACGCACAAAAGCGCTGCGTACACCTCAATTTAATCTTATTGCGCCAAGCAGCGCGCTAATCAGCCTGCCCTCCTAGCTGGGTCATGACCTAGTGAGTCAGGCAGTGACTCACCAATCCAGAACCTAGAAAATTTTATTTTCTGTACAGTTCTGGACTACCCAAGCAGTCCCAAACATTTCTGCCTTCGATCCTAAAATTTTGGGACCGAGTATCTAGGCCACTCACGGCCCCACTGAAAACCGTGCCATTAAATGGCTTTTAAGCTATAAATAACATCGAGTAGGAAAATGCCCTACCTTTTTGAAATTTGTCGAAACTCCCCAATTTCGGTCTCTACTCGAAGCTCTAGCCGCGAGGACGAACTTTGCCTCTTGCTCCAACAAATGTCGACAGTCGGATCTCCAGGAAAACTAGAAAGAATGAGGGGCTTCTCTCTCCTCTTCTCTTCCTCTCCCTTTTTTTCTCTCTATCTCTTTTCCCTTTTTCTCCCTCATCTGCTTGCTCCAACATGCCTGCTGGATGTCCTCCCTTGCCATGTGTCACCCTCTCAGTTGTCTCTCTTTGAGACTTCATCCACTTATCCTAAACTTTGATTTCCATCTCTTTAGGCAGGACACATGGGTCATCCCATTCGACTCTTTTGACTTTTCCCCTCTCCATGGACACATGGCTCACTGTGCTCCCAGTCTTCCAGCGCCAAGTGTCAAGTGTCACTCATACTCTGCCCTCAAAAACAGGGCCCCGATTGTCCTGACCGATAGTGTAACTAGATTTCACAGACGATCCCAATGGTGTCCGTTTCATTATCCGAGATCCAGAAAAATTTTAGATTTTTCACTGAAATTACCGTTTTACCCTTTTTCATAAAATTTGAATTTTTCTCGGGTTTTACAACTCTATACCACACTGTTGTGTCCCATTTATCGGGATCCATATTTTCACTCAAAAATCGCAGTCTCATCAGCTCGAGGAGCTCTACCCAATAAACAACCCAGATAATATATTTATGACCATCCAGTACCCTCAACAGAGGTAGTAATGACCACACAGGGTCCATCTATCCATATCCACAATCAATGTTTTCATTGATTTACAAAGTGAGGAAACATACATATTTATATACAAGTGTTAGAGAAAATAAAGGAATCATGGGTTAGAGTCTGGCAGAATTAATAAACTAAAGAGAAAAGGAGAGAAGGAAAAGACTCGAACTGACAGGAACTATCTAAACAAGAAGAAATAAATTGTAAAAACTATATTGTCATGTGGATGCTTCTTAATGAGTGCATTGTTAGTAGAGTGTGTTAATATATTTGCACTCGACTAAATTCCACTGGTGATAATAAGATAAATTTTGTTGCTTTAGCCTACATTTGCAAATATCCCTATACAAAGCATTGTTAGATCTATCATGGTTATGCTCTTGCCTAGATAAGATGCCAACTTATTCTTTATTTGTTTATTTCTTTTTGATTGGTTAGATAAGATGGAACTTCTTCTGAAGTCAAAACTAATCCAACCTAATTATATATTCAAGAGGGGTGGTAGATTGACCATAAATCAAATTTTAATTGATGCTAAACTTAATGCAATTGTAAAACTTGAATGCAATTGCCATAAAATGAAATACAATACAACAAGATAAGAGAGAGAAACAAAAGCAAAAAAATAGTGGTTCATCAACTGCCTCTATCCACTTTCTCTAGGTCTTTCCCAAGTTTGATGTTTTTCCACTAATCAAAGAGCTTCCTCAATTAAAGCTCGTCAAGTCTTCACACGTGGATTTGAGGTTCTAATAGGCCTTTACAATCTTTTTAAATGCTTTCTATCAAAGTTCAACCGAGCAAGCAGTGAATATGGTAAGAATATGTCAATACCAACACTAGTTTAGTGGTTGGTCAGAAGAAAATGTTGCTAGCTAAGTTGCTTCGAGAGTGGGATTTTTGTAAATTTTTAAATAATTTCTTGATAGATAAACCGTTTGGTTCCACAACTTTATCCGACCACTTACCACTGAAAGAAGGTCCCTAAAGGCTCTTATAGTGAGGGGCCAATGTGCTGGCGAAGGTGTGTTCAGAAGGGCTCTTTAGTATGGAGAGAGGGGCTTCAGCCCCCATGGTGCAGATAAGGGCCTGCTGATGGAGTTAGTGGTCCCAATGCCTTTGCCTTTGATGCTTCATATCAAGTTAACAGATGAGGCTCTTGTAGAGGAAGCAACATGATTCTTAGTTGGTAAATCCTTTGTTTTAGATGGTCGAAGGGTGGGGAGAGGGGGACTTTTTTGTTGAAAAACTCTCTTTGTCCTTGGACGAGGGGTGTTCGACTTCTGAGGGAAGGACTGAGGTTGTTTTCTTGGAGCAAGCATGAGGCTTTTAGAAGATGTTCACAAGTGTATGTGCTATCTGATGAAGATGTGGTCGAGCCAATAAAGAAATAACTCGGGTTTTCATGCTGCTAAAGATGAAAGGGTAGAGAAGGGCGCTTTGATTTCAAAGCCCTCGTTAGGAGCCCAACTGAAGTAAAAAGCCTATGTAATCCTTCTTATAACAAACTTATATGGTTTAATGAGTTTCTGGGGTTTTGCTTTCTGGATAGAACGTAGGAGGCTTCACCATGCCTTGCTTGGTTAGGGAGATTCTCAAAGTTTGGAATGCTTGGTTAATTATTGTAGTTAAAACAAAAAGGGAAAAACCAAAGCAGTGGGAAGGAGGTGGTTTGTAAGTGATTATCTAGATTATGTCCTCAGGGTTGAGGTAGGTTCCTGATGTTAGTCTGACCAACAGGGATAAGTGGTGGTGTTGGTAGTGCATATCTATTTGCGGTTTTCACCGATTGTCAAGCTGAGGTTGGCTTCTGTTTCATTCCAGCTTTAGACTGTTACCTGTATTGTGGGAGGTGGCTTGCTTGTCTCTTCCTTCTGCTTTTTTTTTTTTGTTGCTATTTGTATACTCCATGTGTGCTTTTTTGTGCATCTTTTCTAGACGCTTAATATATTCGTCGTGAGCCATCTCATAAAAAAAGTTGTCTCTAGGTTTTTACGAATATTTAAACGAAGTTGTTCAAGCTCTCTTCTTAATCATATGATTGATATGCAACAATCAGAAACCTGTTGAATTAAATCCATAAGCTTTGAGGAGTTCCTTGCATGAGTTAATCCGGTCGATATGCACAATCGCTTGCCTCAGAGTAACTTGACAATGCACAAGGAAATTGTTGATTTGGCCTCCCAAGCCGGGATGCAGTTAACCTTCTTCTACCTAAAAAAAAAAAAAAAAAGAAAAAAAAAAGAAAAGAAAAAAATAAGGCTGTTGTGATGCCTTTTATGCAATTTTGAATACCCTTTTTATTTTTGAAAAAATTGAAGTTTTTCATAATTTCATATTAACATCATGCTATCCAATTTTCTTTAAAAAGAATTGAAAGGTCAAGACTTTTAAAGAAAAAGCAAGAATTTCTTAATTCAATGTACCTAGGCCCAACTTTACTTCGAGGCCTAAAAAGATAAATAATTTTTCTTGATGAATGATATTTGTGCCTTTGACCTGAAATAGAGTCTAAGAAAATGGGATATTTCACTTTTACCTACTTGAAAAGACTCCTAACATGAGAGTAACCACTTTTGTTTTATGATCCTCCAAATTTGTTTGGGGAAACATTTCTATAATGCAATTCTTTTTTGTGTTATTAAGAGTTGTCTTTTGGCATTAGATTTGTAATATACTATTGTGGTGGCATGTTCTGAACTCAATGCTTCATGCTGACACTGGATTCTGCCACAAGCTCACACCCTAATGCAACGTAGACATTAGTGACTTATAATATGAAAATAGACATTTCATGGATAATAAAAGAAAACAAAAACAGTTATAGTGACTCTACCTCTTCATCTTATTGAACTTGAACACTTAGGATATTTTTCTTTCATAGAGTGGAAAAAATGTGAAGGAAAATTGTTTTACTCATATGGGGGCACTCATATATTGTGTATAAAGGAAAAGAAGGGATATTTTCCTCTCCACTTTCCTTGAAATAATAAATGGAATTTTTTCTTTTAGAAAGGTGTGGGGGATGTTGAGGGAAAATTCATTCCTCATGAGGTTAATTGCTTGTCCGTTAACATTTTCTTGTGTAATTTTTTTTCTCTTTCTCTTTTTTTTTTTTCCTTAAACTTCCAAGGAACTAAACATGGACTTTTAAACTTTGTAGATAAAGAAGGTTGAGAAAAGTACATCTGTAAAAAATTTTAAACTTTTTCCCCTGGACTGTTCCATGACTAACCAAATAAAAGAAATGTTTTGTATTTGTTTTACTTATTTCTTTCCTTATGTTTTCCTTATAAACAATTAGCTCAATCTTCAAAGCTATGTTTAATGCCGAAAAAGTGTTAAGCAAAAAAATTAACGGAATATTTTTTTCTCATGTTTGAACAATATGAGTTGCAAGAAAGGAGATGTTAATATCGTGGGGACAGGGAAGGATGATAAAAGATTTTCTCATTTTCTTTCTTGAAAGCTTTGCCTTATACCTAAACTCTCTTGCAATTTGTTTGCACGTCTAACTTAATTCACAAGAAGCTCTTTCTTCCTTTATCAATGTTAGGACCACAAAATGCCTTTCGCAGCTGGGTCATGATGTGAAAGGTCTCCTTTTTTAATCTTATATGAACTTTTATTGTCAAAGGTAAAGTTGGAAGTCAAATAGTTTTTTCTACAATATTTTTGATTGATAAATTTTTTTTCAATTTTCATTCCCCATCGAACTTGAACATGGTCCCCTCCTCAGTGCCCACCCCAACTCCCAACCATTGAGCCGTGCCTCAATGACGAACTTTTGAGGGCTTCCTCATTTGAATGATTCGAATATTGACGTTGAAAATAGTGATGATATGAATTAGAACCTTTTATATATATATATATATATATATATATATATATATATATATATTTTTTTTTTTTTTTTTTTTGGATCTAAGAAAAGCAAGATATAGATGAAAAATGAGTACAAGGCACCCAAAGAGTATACAAGAGGAGTACAAGGAAACACCAACTCCCTCTCACCTATACCCCATCCAAGTCAAAAATCCCACCAAAGAATTTAAGATATCAACACTATACAACTTAGCCCACGACCACAAGGTAAACAAAAAATGATTTCATTCTATGAGCGTAGGGGCCCCATTCTTATATATTTTTTGGGGATGTGACCTTACTTAAAACATTAGTTTTATAAACACAAATATTGAAACTAAAGATGACACATGTGCTGTACTTACCAACAACACATAAATACTTAATGCAATAGAAAAAACACATGCAAAAGTACATATCCCGTGTAAAAGTTAAAATAAAATTATATCTAAAATGTAAAAGTTTATTTTGAAGAATTATTGTGACGCCTCAAACCGGGGGCCGTTGACAACCCTCAACCCGGAGTCACTGGGTGGATGTCGAAAGTTACCCGACACCACTCACGAAAATCGGCAGAGTCTTCCTTGTATGGAGTTTCACCCAAGGTACAACCTGTCCCAATAATCAACAATGACCACATAAGGTCTATATGCGAGTAAAATAATGGCCACTTGGGCCCCTGCATCAATACTCAAACATATAAGCACATGACTATAAAACCATAGTCCATAAGAGTTTAAATTACATCACTCTTATACATATAATTACAACCCATATATATTTACAAAATATATATTAATGCCACAATCCAGCTTTCTTCATATGTGCAAATCTCCAAATGCGTGGTCGTACCGTCGCACCCGACCTGCACCGAAAAGGGGGTCTCAATGATAAGTGAGCAAAGCCCGCAGTGATATCTCCTACAAGGGCTAATTCCCCACCTAAGTGCACACATGCAATGGTCGTGATAATCGAACACATCCCAACAAGAACATACACATGTTCATCCCAATGTCTACATGCCATGAATGAGACTTGACTCACCATGCCCCATGTACCGAGCTCTCGCTAGCTCCATCACTCAATATGTCATTGAGTAATATATCCCGAGTCACTCACCGACTCATCTCACATGCATACGCCAGCTGTGACAACTGTCACTGGTATTACCAATGACACAAGTATTGAGCCCTCATCGGCTCCATTACCCAATGCAAGTGTCAATGGGCAACAAATCCCAAGTCAATCCCGACTCCTATCACACAACCAAGTCTATGTGGATAAACATGACCGTGGTGTCTTCTTTGGGCAACATAACTTTTCGGGTGATACCGCAAGTCTCTTACACCCATGTTGTAACTATGATATCGCGGCTCCTTACACCCATACGCCGAAGTTCTCACCGACTCCTCAAACATGCACTCCCGCCAGCCAATGAAAACCATCGCCCGCGCATTTTCAGTTTTTAACCGTGGACAAACCCTCCGATATACTATGTGGACGCACCCGATAATCTATTTTGTAGACAACCCTCCGATGTATATCAATTGGGGTAGACCCGACGATTGATATTATATGACAACCCTCCGATGTTGTAGTGGACACACTCCCATAAATAATATTTGGCTGTCAACCCTCCGAACAATTCTCTCAAGAAACCACCCCATGCACTCAATTCTATTGTTTAGGGTTCCATTGCACATGAAATGCAATGAGCCATTTCCATTTTCTTAACCCGTACGACTCATTTGGATCGTTGTCTTATTAGTCAAGCTCACTAATCGACCCCACGCGGTGTTGATCCACAACCGTGTACCCCACGACACACCACGTTCAATTCCAACACACCGTCGATCTCAACTATGCACACACACCCACTTCTAGCTACCCCCAGTGCATATGGAATGCATGATAATTCCAACACATTCATGCTAATATATTCACATGCATATATATTAACATAATTAAACAACATAAACATGTTATGCAAATTCACAATCAATTACACCAAAATACCACATAAAGCACTAACAAACACGAGCAATTGATTTTGAATCATCAACCATGCACACATTTTCACACAAAAATACTCAGTTTCAATTATTCATGTTACTATTCATTCACATTACTATTCACGTTATTCATTTTCAGTAATAATAAATGGTCCAAATTCGACCCATAAACGTGGCACCTCTTCGTCCCTTCACTCTGCTTCATCACCGAATATTTGATACCAAAACACACCACAAAAACCCGAAGACATCATCCTGAGCAAAAGCAAACCTCAACACAACCGGATCGCCTCGAAAATAGTCCCGAAATTGCCATGATCGGTTTAAAAATAGTCTCGAAAAATTTAGCCCGAACCGGTCCAAAAAATAGTCCGAAATTCCTAAAAACTCCACACTACCCAAAAATTGAGGACTGGAATTTACGCCTTTCATTGCCTCTAAGCCAATTCCAAACCATTAAATAGCCTTTAGGCTAGAAATAACACAAGTAGGAAAATTCCCTACCTCGTGGAGTTTGACGAAACTCCAAGATTTTGATGTCCACGCGTAGCTCTGCCGCATGTATCAACTTTGCCTTCAAATTTCGATGAAAAACCTACTCGGCCGATTCAGAGATTCAGAAAGAAGCAAAGAGAAAAAATAAAATATTTTTCTCCAACGTCCTCCCAAACGCCCTCTCTCACCCTTTATTTCTTTTTCCATTTTACTGAGTACACACAATAATAATAATAATATTATTACGGCATATTATCATTTTGAATACATAGTTCATATTGTCATCCTGATCCTGCTTTTACCCCAAACAATTTATTTTTAGTTCACTTTATTTTAAAGAAATCCTAGCCTAAGCCATTTCCGACTTCCGAGATTTTCGTGAAAGTAACTCATCTCTAAAGTTATTAATCCGCTTATCACCCGTAGTAAACTGCGGAAATATTCGCTTTTGTCTCGAATTCGACGAAACTTTCTAGGGTCACTAAATTTCGCGAGACCTAATTTAACTACAAGCAAACTGTTTCACATCTCAAATCTAGAGAAATTTCCTGCCAACTAAAACATCGCTTTGTCTCTTCTTTAAAATTGAATTTTTCTCGGGTTTTACAATTATGTAATGAACCTATACATTAAACCATATTTTGTTAAATTGTTCTTTCTTGGCCAAACTCTAGGATTCAATCTTTATATGGTATGAATATGGTTTCAAAATATTTAAATCCTATTGTCTTTCTTGAAATTTGTTATATATTATTCTATACTTCATCCTCTCGATACAAAAGTGCATCTGCATAAGAGCTTTATGTAGTTTTCTATATAAAAAAATGTATGGTACATGATACGATAAATAGAAAACCATGCATTTTATGAGTTAAACCGATGAATTTTAATGCTTTTTTTTTTTTTTTTTTGATGCTTTAAAAAATGAGCTCCTAGAGTTGTTTTGTGTTAGTTTTTAGCGATGGGTGAGTCTAAAGTGATTTACCGCTTCGGTGCCCTTCAATCGACCCGGGCTTTATCTCTTTCGTTTGATTCAACAAATGTCTATTTTTTTCTTTCATGAAATACTTTTAACAATAAGAACATTTCAATATAAATAAAAACTTATATACTTTTCTGATTATAAGAAGAAACCTCAAGCCAATTTCATATATATTTTCAAAATCAAGAAAAAAAATTCAATAGTTATTTCCGCTGCTGAGCTAGCTAGTATTTAGATGGATCTGCAAGTAACATTTATGCAAAACAATAATTTCAGCGATTTTGCATTCTTTGTTTGATATGTTGTTACAGGTGCTAGATGAGTAGTATTGTAACGCCCCGTACCAAATAATACAAAGCTTTAATGATGTTTGACTATTAAAGCTTGACCAACTTTGACCAAACAATTAGTATAGCCCAAGTTGACTTTTTTTCAAGGATGAATAATTTTGAAGCTGACTAAGACACCATCTCGTAGGCCTCGCCGATACAAGTTCATAGACTAAGTCAGAACAGGCCAAAATCCGACTTCATGATAAAAGTTATGGGGCCCAGTTCAAACAAAGATTTTTATCGCCCAAGTCATCCGGGGTTTTTCTTTCTCTGAAAACAATCCTAGGCTATATATAAACCTAGTTTTTATGTTAAATAGAACCCTAGTCCCAAAAACACTCCATTACTTCAAACCCCAGAAAATTCCCCAAGATCCGGACCTTAACTCGGGGCTGTTTTCAACCCAAGCTGTGCCAATCGGGCTCTTAGCCATGGGAGACGCTTCTTCCGACCACCTTCTTGATGCACTCCAGGTAGGAGCGCCACCACCAGGCACCTGCCTGAAGCCTCACGGCGACCAGCCACTTCTGCGCCCGCATCGGGCAGCGACCGCCGCGGGCGGCGCCCACCTTGGCCGCCGGATTTCGGCTTTCTCCTACTGGTCCCCGGCCTCACCCCTACCTCCCCCCCATTTTTAGACCCTCCGAACTCATTCCCCGGGTCCTTTTTTCTCGCAGATTCCTCACCGTTTGAAAGATAAGACAAAAGGATGTTTGGCCGCCGGTTGGATCGCGTTTTTCGGCCACCACCGGAACTTTGAACCAAGGCGTAAGGCAAGTACTGCCGTGGTTCTGGTCTCTGGCCTGCTGATATAAAAGTTTGTAAATTTGGAAGTTGTTTGGTTATTTTTCATTTTTATCATTTTAGGTAATTAATGTAAAGGGTTGGACTGAACAAGCACCAATTGGTCAAATTAGGCAAAATTTAAGATGGATTAGTGAAATCGATATTTTTATGATTTATCGAGGGTTCGACAAAAAATTAGCTTCCTGCAAAGCCCCAATTTTAGGTACCGGGTCTAGGGCACACTCGTAGCAATTGACATGCTGTAGCTTCACTTGGGGAGGTTTCATGTCATAAAATATTCTAAGACATTTCAAATATCCCAATGTCTTTTGGCTTAGTTTGATTAAGCCTGAGCATATTTTTATTATATTATTGCACTCACGCCGAGCTTGGAGACGATCTTCATAGGAAGCAGACTGAGCACTGTAGCTGCTCGAGTGGTTTATATGTTTTAAATGCTTGGGGGTATTATTATGATAGTATAATTGTGGTTAATTATTTTATATATAGGCATATAGTATATATGATATAGAGAGAGCAGAGCAGTATAGAGGTATATATATAAGAGATATATATATATATATATATATATATATATATATATATATATATATATTATTTGATTCGAATGGTTGGTTATGCATAAATATAATTATCAATTTTTATATAAACAAGTTATCATTTCATGTAAATTTTGTCAACATTTTAAATATTTCCGACATTTTACCAGTTCTCATGATAATGTGGTGCTTAAATATTTTGCAACATGGATCAAGGTTTTAAACCACTTTGAAAATTTATTGACAAGAAATGGATTTTTGAGGCGCTTTATGATTTTAAGCATGTTAAATATTTTGTAAAAGTTTTATGTGCTTAAAATCGTTGCAAGTGACATTACCGTGGTATTTCTATTTGATGAATTGACAATTTGAAATTCATCAATATATTTGATTGAGTTGTTGAAACAATTATAAATTCTTAATTTATAATACAGTATCGTTGGAAAAGTATATGTGAGTAAGGATACTGTGTTGGTTGTTATAAATTGATGTACCATATAGTACCAGAGTTCGATTTAGTATTTATATTACAGTGCACTGGGTTTGCCATGGTGTCGTGAGGTTGGTTTTATCCAACGGTTATATATTATTTCCACGACCGTGAGGTCGGGTTTACCGACGGTTCATCATTACATACTGTCACAATCTTTCGAGGCTTCAGGGTCGGAGGCGGGTATCCTAATGGTTTATGATGGATATATGGGTATGGTACATTGTTGATTTATGAGCCCAATATAACCATTTCAATAATTATGGTTATCAGGATTTTCATGATTATTTTTATGACATGATGTTTATATATTTTATGCTCAATTTTTATGTTGTGAATAAATCTGTGCTATAATTTTCTTAATAATAATTTCGCTAAAGTTTGAGCATGAATTTGCTATTGTTGACTGGGTAAGGTGCTCAGTTTAGAAATGATTTTAAACGGAACCTTGCAAAGAGTGGATCGTGAGATCTTGAGATATGAATTTTCGAAAATAAAAACATTTATTTTCCTTACATGAATTATGCCACTCACTGAGATTTATTATCTCACGCTTTATTGTTTTAACCGCTTCAGGTCTAAAAATTCGTAGAGACCCCACCTCCCGCCGCCTTCTGTCACGACTCTTCTCAAATAGTCATAAAGATTCATCTTATCTATCTGTCTTTATTGACACTCATTTCTATTTCTTCATTTGTATCCCCTAAATTCGCAAACACTCTTAGAATGCTCGATTCAGTATTGAACTCAAGTAGAGTCTTATTATGTGTGTTTGTGTTACGACCATACAGAAGATAGGCCTACACGAGTTGTTGTGTGATCTTTTATATATATATTTGAGGTATTATATTACTTGATGTGTTTACTTTCTTTCTTAAAAGCGTTTCACTGGATACCCTCAGGGATTAGCTATGGGACTTCATTAAAATCACCCGGGGAACTTCTAGAGAACCTGGTCAGAAATCTTGTCAAGCATGAATCGAGGTGCTATCGCTAAGGAGTGGAGTTACTGCCACTACATTATCCAAGATGTTCGTTCATCGTTGGTGTGGCATACAGCGGTACTGTCTTGCTGTTATGAGATATTATGAGTCATTATCTTCAACTCCAAAAAGTACTACGGGCTCTTTCTAAGCCCTTACTTAAAAGAGCTTTACTAAAGTCTTTTTGCAATTATCAATACCGGTGTTCGGGCTGTTTTTTTTTTTTTCCTATTTTTGGCAAGTAAAATTGAGCTTGTTCTTGATATAATAATTTTTGTTAGATATTGCGCCTTTCCTTTATTGTCTTTACCCAGACGTGGTCCTATGAGTAGTGCATGATAGATGAAGTCCAATATAAAATGCAGATAAGTTCTTCTTTCTGGTGAAAATAATAAAAATTAGTGGACTTCTTTCACTGCATCGAGCCAAATGGGAAAACCCAATTTATTTCTTTCTTTTTCGATCGTGTTTACTCGGCCCTCCTTCTCCTCACGCCGGAGCCTCCCGCCGCCGCAGCCGGCCATTGCCATCACCGGCCGGTGACTTTCCCGGCAATTTTTCTTCCGTCGAAACCGCGTATTTCGAGGCCTCATGAGCTGATCTAACACGGCAGGAACCCTATCGGTAACAGTGAAGACGCGCCGTCACGCGCCTCCTTTCTCCTGCAGCTTGCCGTCCATGCGCCGGCGCGTGAGTGCGTGTGTGGGCTACGCGCGGGTCTTCCGGCACGACCCCGCATACTGTGGTCGTCCGCGCCGTCTGCCGCTTCATCCTCCGGGCGGTCCACCCCGAGCCCTCCTCATCCACTCCGCCCATTTTGCCTCCGCGCCGCCCCTCCCCGGGCCGTCTCCACGGTTTGTCCTCTTTTTCTTCATCTCTAGTTCCCGGCTGAAGCCATGGATTCTGGGGTTCCACTTAGCCCCGTGATTTCAGCTCCATACCGTGATTCGCCCCTCCTACAGGGCTCTTCAAATCCAAACGTATCCACCTCCTCGTTAAGTGGATATGGCAAAATCAAAAAATTCTATTTTTACTGCGATCTCCGATTCCTACCATCACCTTAGAAAAATTGGATTGGTAGCGAGAATTATTCCTCATGGTCGCCTTCTGCGGAACTTCTGGTTCATGGGACAAATATGAGGATCATCTTTTCTTTTTTTTTCTTTTAAAATGAGCTCCTAGAGTTGTTTTTATAGTTATTTTTAGTGATGGGTGAGTTCATGGATTTTGACTTGCCTCAAAATTTTTTTTCACTTGGACCTGGTCTTTATCTTCTTTCGCTCTCGGATTCAACAAATTATTTTTTTCTTCACGAAATACTTTTAACAATAAAGAACATTTCAATATAAATAAAACTATATGCTTTTCTCGATTATAATAAGAAAGTCGCCTAATTTTTATATTTTCAAAATCAAGAAAAATTCAATAGTTATTTCCGCTGTTGAGCTAGGTAGCTGTACATGGATCTGCAAATATTTATGCAAAACACCAATTTCATGATTTTGCATTCTTTGTTGATTTGTGGCAGATATGTTACAAAGTAGTTGAGCAGTATGGATCTGTCGGGTCACAAGGAGCAGTTACCGCTACTACATTATCCAAGATGTTTGGTTCATTGCAAAGCAAAGGTAATTGTCTCGTTGTTATGAGGATATTATGAGTCGCTTATCTCAATCGTATTTTATGGCCTCTTTCTAAGCCCTTTACTTAAAAGAGCTTACTAGTCTTTGCAATTATCAATACCGGTGTTCGTTGGTTTTTTTTTTTTTTTCCTATTTTGGCAAGTAAAATTGAGCTTGTTCTTGATATAACACCCTTTGACTTTGAAACTTGCCTACTTTAAACCCAGACCTCATCCCAAAAGATGTCTTAGATTGTAGCAATAGTCTTGAAATGTTTCTGCTATATTTTGGATTTCCGAGTACATATCAAGTTTCCAAAGATCATGATTTAATTAAAATCAGTTCGTTTGCAATAGTTCTAAATGAGTGACATTTGTCAATTGAATGCAGGTCAAATTGTTGAGTTGTTTTTAGTGGGACACCTCCCTCATCATCCGAAAAATGTTGGATGATATATACTTCTCACCAACCACACGTTCACCGGCGTATGGAAGATTCTGAATAATCGCTACCATCAAAGTAGCAATGGTTAGAAAGACCCTTGCTTGGATAATCGGAATCATTCTAGTTGTGTTTAATTTTAGGGGGGTGAGTTTACATTTGCTAAGGCTTTACCGATTTCATTGAATTATATTGAATTTGGAAAAGAAAATAAAACCTATAACTCCGCAATGCATTATACATATTTGCTCGGGAAATAATAAATCTGGAGTTCTTTGAAATATTTTATTATTACTTTGTCTAATAATTGATATGGAGGATTTGAGAAATGATAAAAGAGGTCTGACGAAATAGAGTTGCATTTTAAAATTATTGTCGATTTTCTGTTAGCAAGCAAAAAGAAAACTGTAAGATATATGCAATGTTGCCGAGTGCAATAAACCTATTCTCTATTTTTTGTGTCATATCCATCATCTCCTTTCCTCGGAATATTGGCTATTACAAAAGCAAGAAGGCTACACAATGCATGCCTTGAATGTAATATAAAAAGCTCCACCGGGATTGCTTGCAAAATTCATCGTGCATTATCTACCCTTGAATGTCGACACATAATACATCACTGTTACTTGAAGGATCTTCTAATCATCTTTAAACATGGTTGTGGGTACACACACCATGCTTCAATAAGGCTACAACAAACAGGTTCAAATTGTAAAGCTTAGAATAGAATTCAAAAGAACTCATCAGGGGTTTCGCTTTCAAGATTCGTGTTAAGACAGCATTAAACCTCGTATTCTCTATCCAAGTAGGTCAAAGGGCAAAGGTACTCATCTTTTTGGATTTGTTATTTTCCGTAGGATCTACTCTCTTCCGAATATGCCACTCGACGAGGACACTGCAGACTCTAAGAACTGCCTGCTTGACTAAGAATTAATTAGTTGGGGGTCTGCGCGAGTAAGAAATCGCCTGGGCTAGTGGCAAAATCGCACGGCAATCTCAATAGGCAGCGCCGGATGGCGACCGCAGGTTGAGGACTCGCCATGGAAGACATCTTCCGATCACCAAACCATATTCGCTCTGCTTAGCTCCCGCTCTCGCGGAACCCACCACACCTCCACCCTTTGCCCCGCCTTTTCGAGACTCCACTCGAACTCGATCGACCGCGATGCTACCATCAAGCATTCATTCTAGCGCATTCTTGTATTTTACTATTGCTTAAAATGACTGTCGAATAGATGAATTTTTAAAGAGGGCTCGCTTAAGGCAATCTTCAGGCAATCTTCCTTGGCTCGTATGTTCATGAGACATGTTATTTCGGGTGTCCAGATCTCAATTGCATTCTCTCCGCTAGGGCATGAGCGCTGGACCTTCTTCTCCTGTGAGAGCCTCTTTTCTTTTTGATTTCCCACCTCCGTGTGAGCTTTATGATGGATTCAGATTTGGGTAAGCTGACATGAGGGAGGATCAGATGAGTTAGCTCGATGGTAGCTATGATACTGAGCCCCGCCCCTAAACGATTATTGTTTGGTGGGGAAATTTACCGATAAAAACTGACTTCACACCATGTGCAACCATCGTTAATCTATGGAGACAGGCAAGGGATTCATATTAAAGATATTCCATCGCTGCATACTTGCTTAAATTCTTTCATTCTATGGACATGCGCCGTGTTTTGGATGGAGGCCCTTGGACTTCGGAGCACTTTCATCCGTTTTGCACTATTACAAACCCGAGACATACAAAGCAATTCCATTAAATCACTTTGCTATATTCAGGTACAAGTGCATGAGGTACCGGGATATATGTCGAAGAATAGGTACACTGGGGAATGCATCAGAATTCAGATCTACACGTGTTAACAATGCTGGTTTCGGATGTCTTATATGAGAATAAGGGTGAGGTTAGATGTGAGACTACCATCGCTAATAAAGAAAATAAGAAAGTGATGCGTGGATTGGTAATCGCTCAAGTTCAATATGAACGCAGAGTTTTTGTTACCTTCGCTTTGATTCGGTCATACATATCGCTTCTGGCCCAAGACTTCTTCAGAATCTAAGCAAGAAGTTAAACCAGAATGTATGTATGGTTAAAGGCTCTCGTGGAGAAGACATGCTCAAGTGGTAGATATGGTTACATGATGAGCAAGGTATGGCGTTGGGTAACACCGTAAGTATGTTTGCTGCATCATCGGGCTGAGTAATCGTAGTTCACGAATACTACCGCCAGACCACATCAGCTTAACCTTGAGAATATGGCGATTTCAGTTCAGGAGGATAAGAAGCATTGGAGGCAAGAAGCAGGTAAGGAAGTTGATTTAGATTTGATGGTGGCGTAGGGTCTCCGCTTGGCAAAAGGATGTACACGCAATCGCGTTTCCGCGGATTCCTCGATACAAATCTGGGCCACTAATCCAAACTCTTTTTGGCGAGTCCTCGATGGTCAAAGACCACACCAGCACGAGGTGCATTATTGGAATTGTCGGGTTTGGGGCAACTCGCGGTTAATTCAAAATCTTCGTGAGATCATTCAGTCTCAGCTCCCTTCGCTTATTTTTCTCATTGAAACGTTAGTGAATGATGAGAAAATTGAGCAATTGAGAATTCAGTTGGGTTTTGATGGAAAGTTTGTGGTTAATAGAGTTGGCAGAGGTGGTGGTCTAACTTTACTTTGGAAGCAACCGATGGCTTGTAATTTCATCGAGTTTTCGCACAATTTCATCGATGTCTCGTACGTACAAACAAAGTCACAGGATTGACATGTTTCTATGGTTTTCCCGAACGCAATAGAAGGAAGGACTCTTGGAATCTCCTCGTACTTTATATGGTAAATCCTTCTTACCTTGGTGTATCTTCGAGATTTTAATGACCTATTGTCTCGCGATAAGACGGGGTTCAATGAGCATCCTAGCTAGCTTTTCCGGGGCTTTTCAGAGGCTTTAACCGGACAGGCACTTTCTCGGGCTCAGAGCTGCGGTCACCGCTCAAGTGGGAGCGTGGTAGGGGAACTACTGCTTGGGTTCAGGAACGGTTGGATATGGCCTTTGCATCGGTTTGTCGGTTCATGAATTCCGTCAGGCAGACTTACTAATTTACTGTCCTCTTCTCTCGATCACTCCCCATTCTCTAGAGCCGGACATCTCACACAAAGCCGTATATCATAGGCTCGCTTTTGAGAATTTATGGGTTCAGAACAACAAGACTTCAATGACAAATTAAAGAGGTGGTGGCAAAATACTAAAGGATAAAGATCCTGATAGAGAGGCTATCCTCGTTGCTCCGCCTCACGCTAAATAGTGGCAGAGAATTTTGAAGCCATGAAAGCGACAAAGTGTTGTTCAGAAAACTAGTGAGATTAAGTGGAAAGACAGAGATATTGCAAAGGGTGAGTTCTTCGAGTTAGAGAAGAATTGGATAGTTCGGGATCAAGAAGTGTACTGAAACAACTGCTTAAGATTTCTCGTTAAAGGAAGGAGATAGCAATACTCTCTCATTTCCATTCACGCTTCTTCAAAAGCACAATCAGATTCGGAAGTTGTATGATGCAGATGGTAATGAAGTTTCGGATAAAGAGGGTCTAAGAAATCTTGCGAAGACATATTTTGAAGGCCTTTTTGCACCTAGTGTAGAAGAAGTTTTGTATGGTGAGCTTCCAATAGTTCACGTAACTTCGGTGGAGGAGAATAGTGGTCTGGTGGCTCGGTTTTTGTTAGAAGAATTTACTAGAGCTGTTACGCAGATGCTTCCGGATAAAGCTCCAGGTCCGGATGGCCTGAACCCCGGTTTTTATCAGCATTTTTGGAACTTATTAGGCCCAAAGGTATTCCAAACTGCCACAGGTTGGTTAGAAAACTTATCTTTTCCTTCTAATCTGAATGATACTTTGTTGTGTTTAATTCCTAAAAGTACTGATCCCCAATCCAAAGACTTTAGACCTATTTCTCTTTTGTAATGTGATTTACAAAATTATTGCCAAGGTCTTAGCTAATCGTATGAAATATATTTTGTTCCTATATTATCTCTAAGACTCTACCGCCTACTCCTGTGATGCTCTATTACTGATAATGTTATGATTGCTTGTGAGTTACTGCATTATATGAATCGTAAGCAGAGAGGCAATGTAGGGGAAGTAGCATTGAAACTGGATATTAGTAAGGCCTATGATAGAGTAGATTGGAAGTTTTTGCACCATATGGTTTTGGGGTTTAACGACAGGTGGATTAAGTGGATTATGATGTGTGTAACGTCCGTTCGTTATTCTGTGCTTATGAATGGTTCAGAGGTAGGTCCTATCATTCCTAAATGAGGTTTGCGTCAAGGTTGTCCTCTTTCTCCATATCTTTTTATTATTTGTGCGGAGGGGTTGTCACGGTCTGGCCGCAGAGCCCTCCTCTCGTTTGATCAATGGCAGTAAGGTATGCCGTGGTGCCCCGAGCATATCCCACTTATTCTTTGCTGATGATTCCTTCTTATTTTTTAAGAGTACAGAGGAGGAAACTAGAGTGATCCATCGGATTCTCTTCTGTATGAGTGCTATTCAGCTAAGCAATCAATTTCCGTGAACCTGCATCATGTTTTCTTCTAACGTCCGAACTGATAAGCAATGAGTGTTATCAGCTGTACTGGGAGTTACCAATGGTATTAACACGGGTAGGTACTTGGGTCTACCTTCGTTGATTGGTAGATCCAAACGTGCCACTTTTAGCTACATCAAAGACACAATTTGGAAGAGGATCCAAGGGTGGAGAAACAAGTTACTTATGCATGACAAAGGTGTGTTAATAACGGCTGTTCGGTGCAATCCCAACATATAAGATGAGTGTGTTTCTTGGCTGCCTCGGTTTGTGATGAGATTCATAAAATGATGAATTCGCTTGGTGGGGTTCGAGTTCAGGGAATGGAAAGGATTAGATGGCAAGTCACAGACTAGCTCGCGCTAAGGAATCAAGGCATGGGTTTACGGATTAAGGTGTGTTTAACTTTGCTTTATTGGGAAAGAAAAGGTGGAACTTCATTCATAACCCCAACACTTTGGTAGCTCGTTTGTTCAAGGCCAAATATTTTACTCATGGAATCTATCTCTCGTCATCACTGGGAAGTAATCCGAGTTTTGTTTGGCGAAGTGTTTGGAGTGTGAAAGAAGTTGTCAATAGAGGTACTCGATGGAGAGTGGGGGATGGTAAATCCATTTATGTATGGAGGGATGCCTGGGTTCGTGATTTGCTTAGTTTTAGGGTCAGAACCAATCCGGCTTCTGGCCTTAAAAACTTAAAGGTTTCAAATCAAGTATTAGATGCGTGAAGAGTGACGATTCGATCCGTTCACTCTATCTTGAGAATAATGTTTCTCTCGGCTATTTGCTCACCCCATTAGTTAAACTTAATTTACTTCACGATGTGGCATTATTCAAACAAGATTCATATACTAGAAATCATGCTATAGAATGTTGACGTGGTAGCCTTCATGAAATCGAATCTAGGTTATATGTCTCTAGTTGAAGGTTGTTGAAATTATTTCTTCCCTAAAATAATTTCCTTTTATATGCCTGTAATAGTCGCATTCTTGTTTCGCTAGATCACTGGATAAAGGTACGAATTTGCCAACTTGTCGTGTGTTGTGTATGTGGACCGAGCATTACCGGCATCTATTCTATGATTGGCCTCATATTTGTCCTCATGTCGATCGCTACTAAAGTGGTTAAACCGATATTGACCACCGGCGAATTTCCCGTTTGGTCAAGTAAAGTTGATCGATGATCTTGATCCCGATGTAATGTGTCTGCAGCAATGATCTTAAGGATGTGTATGGAGGCAAACGAAACCGTAGTTTTTGGGAGAATCCCTTACTACCAAAGAGTGAAGGCGGTGGAGCTGGGGTATGTGTTTCTCCAGGATTGGTGTCGAGCCCATGCTGGTGCATCTTCCTCTCATTGCTCAGCGTGCCTGGCGGACTCCTAATCTCTCTCGGCCTTTAGAGGCCATTGAAGTGCAACTGGATGCAGCTTTGTTTCATGATCTATCAGCCATAGGCCTGGGTATGAGATGCGAAGGAATGATGGCGCTTTATACGCAAGGTGTCATGGATGCCATTATCCTCAGAGTGTCAAAGTAGCTAAAGCATTACACTCCAGGAGTCTCTTCTTGGGCTTTATCTTTGAAGTTGGTTGATGTGGAGTTTGAAACAGATTCTTTATTAGTTGTTAACAGCTCGTCTTCAATTTTAGACTGCTCCGGAATACGGCTTTTTAATTTTGATTAGCGTAATCTTAGAGGTAATGGTAATTACTCTATTCGGTTTGTAAAGAGGCAAGCAAACAAGTGTGCTCATGTTCTAGCTAGACATGTTTGTTTCAATGCTAGTCTCTACGAGTCTTTTTTCATCCCTTCTTGGTCAGATATGATTTTTCCGATTTATCATCTATTTAATTGCTGCTCTCATTAATTGAATAAAAAAAGTTATGGCATTTTACCGAATCTTCAAATAGCCCTGCTCGCTTTTGAAGATTCTGATTGTCTGATATTTGTAGATGTGCATTCCTACTTTTTCTCGCCTCAGCATCGAACAAGTTGGCACTTGTTCATGATTATTTAGATGCTATTACACTTTCTTTTTAGGCATAGTAGATGGAAAAGGTTCTGGTGGGAGCTATTATTAGCAAACAAGGACCAAGGAGTGGGAGGGGAAGACAGTAGTGTGATACTGGCTAAAAGCTATTCTGTTCTGTTATAATTTGTGCATTTGGTGGTTTTTTGTTTGGTTTTCACCACCCTCTTACTCTTAAGATTCACAATGAAAGATTGAGGGATTCCAAAGAAGCCCCGCTCTCCGTCTGAGGGAGAACCGAACTGGTTTGGAATTAAGGTACTTTTTTTCACATTCATTCATTCATGTGTATGTGTATGTGTATGTGTACGTACGAGCATGTTTATGTGCATGTGTATGTGTACGGTACGAGTATGTTTATGTGTATGTGTATGTAAATGGAAAAAAAAATAGGTGATAATTTACAATTACTGTGGAAATATTAAGGTCTCATAAAAATAGCTTATAATTCTAATGTTTAATAAATAAAAATTTGTTTTCAGAGTTTGAAATTTTTTTAATAACTTATATATATATTTTTTATATTTATAAACATGTTTTAAAATTGCTCTACTGCATTATCGCTTTTTAATTATTTTGTTTGTAATATAAATCTAAAAAATAAGTGAATATAATACTTTATTTTTAATTATCTTTATATTTACTATTATTTTAAGAATAAAATTAAAAATATTTGTGAAGAATTTCCTAATATATCTTTTAGTCAATTATTTCAGGGTCTTGGTTTTAGTTTTTGTGTCACTACGTAATAACTCTCCTCTATTTAAAAAAATGTAACTTATATGACATCTTTAAAGGTATGTTTTTCATTTAAAATTTTATATAATTTTTTCGATAGACTAGGTGAACTTTGAGGTTCACTCCACCCTTAAACATAATCCTCCCTAATTTTATTTCCAACTACTATAAGGAAGCAAATTTTTTATTTAATTGAAATTTTGTAAAAATTAGGATTACTTTCTTTTAATAAAACTATATTTTTTTCTTAAATGTGATTTATAATGAAAATTTTGAATTATTATTTTCTTCTGCCTCACTTGATGCAGAAAGTCATCATTATCCCAAGCAAAACCTAGTGAGCTTTGGCTCTCGGGCGAGGATTTCTAGCTTGAATTTCTATATGATCGTTGAAGAGATCCCAAACTTGGCCTTCCTTTAAGAGGGCTGAGTCTATTATAATGAGTCCAAATCCTAAAATTGACAATGATTAGAGAATTTTGTCGAGGCCCCCAATGTTTCTTACTAAGAGCATGTTTCAAGATGAAAATATCGTATATCGGTTATTACCAACACGACTTTGAAAAATTGAAAGTCCGTTGGAGTAAATATAGAGAAAATATTGGAAAATCGCCGATATATCAATGTCCATTAACACGCGTGGACTTGAAATTCCAATGCATCAAATCGGTAAAAAGTAGCTTATATTGTCGATATAATGCCATATTCCATTGAATTATCATCATTTTGAATTTAACGTTTCCTAAAATTTTGCCTTTCGACACTACAAATTCATTATCGCGATGCAAATTGACTTAAATTTTACCCTGATACTCACAGAATTCATTATCACGATGGAAATTTGTTATATAAAAAAAGGAGAATAACAATTAAAGAATTTAAATACTAGGTATCCACGAGTAAACTTGGAAACTTAAAGAATGTAGTTTGTTTAATGTAATAAAGCAAAACTCTCATATATTTTTTCATTTCAAACTATAATAATATCCTAAAAATATATTTTAATACATGAATTATCTTTATATTTTCATTTATATTTAATTATCAGTAATTATCTATAAGATATGAATATTAAATAATTATATATTTTAATTAAATAAAATGTGATTTTAGTATTAAATATATCTCATTTACCTTATCATCTTAAACTTATTATAATTTCAATTTTAATTTTTTATATTTATACATTTACTTTTTTTAAATTTTTGTATATTATTGAAATATAAAAATGTGATTTTTTTTCAAAAGTTGCTTAAATATATATTGTCATGTCATGCCCCGAAACCCACCCTAGGGGCATGATTGTCAATTCACACCATCAAGCCTTCAGGCTGAAGGTTTGAAGTGTGAAACGACACTAACTTTCCTTGTAACTAGATTTTTGTCAAATTACCAACACATGTTCAAAGTAAATGCACAACTTTCTAAATTCATAAATTCTCCAAATTCAAATTTTCATGCCGACAAAAATTACTTCTAAATATCCAAATCTCAATTATGCATGTCATATAAAGCAGTTCAAAATATAACAATATTTGGGATCTCCCAAATCCAGCTTTATACTAATATAAAAACGAATGTTATCATTCAAGTGACTTTCTCAATTGACTTTCAAAACCCAACATTTCACATAAACATGAACTTATTAATTCAACATGATCCAACATAAAGTTCTAATCAAATCCTAATGATGACGAATCCCCAACCTAGCCATCACTCCTCGCGGAAACTAAAAGTACCTGAAAATATGTCAACGAATGGGAGTGAGATTAAAGCTCAATAAGAAATACTAATACATTTTCATGGATCAAAAAGTTTTCAATCATATAACAAATAGGAGATGTTTTTCATCAAACTTTAGATTCAAAAATAAGTTGGAACATTAACAAAAATTTACTTCAAAACACTCTCACATTCAATTCAAATCAGTTTCATATCAAATGTGATCCAAACAATTTTATATCAAATTTCGATTCAAACACTTTCATATCCAGTCCAAAATCAAATACATTTCAAATATATTTTTCTCTGGTCATCAAATATCAAATGGTGCCTGTGGGACTTTCAAATGAATGGCTAGCCACAAATTGTTCTTTTAAGGGTGGATCAACCAAATACTACTAAGACTAGTAACTCAACCGAAACCCCTAGAGGTCAGTTCAACCACTACATTCGCCACCAAGGAATGTAAAGGTCAACTATTATTCCCGCTTACTGCGGGCCGAATAGTGTCAACTAATATTCCCGCTGACAGTACGAACTAACTAAAGTCAAATACTTATCTAAAAGTCTAAAATTACAAAACATCATATCTCCACATTTTCTTTCATAAAACAAAATAAATCTCAAAAGTACAATCATACAAAACTACTTTCATCAATGGATAATCAAATAAATAAAAAGTCAAACTTTTCATAAACCAAGCATTTATATATAATTTATTAAAATAATTTTCACCCTCAAATGAAGTAAAAACAAACAATTTTCTTTAAAGATCTCACGCACATTATCCCTTACCTCAAAGGAGTAACTCAAAAGCTTTGAAAGAGCTAATCCGAAGAATTTCACCTCAATGAAATATTTCTCTTAAAATAATAAGGAAGTAACTATCATTATTACTTATTTATTCTTAAAACTTTCCTAATTTTATATTGTGACGCCCCAAAACCGAGGGGTCCATTACCAACCCGTCAAGTCACAGACACTGGTGGAATGTTCGTAACCCGACACTACTCACGAAAATCTGGCAGAGTCTCCTTTGTACGGGGAGTTCTACCCAAGGTACAAACCTGTCCCAACAATCAACTTGTGACCACATCGGGTCCATATACAATTAAAATGAGTAAAAATGGCCACTTGGGCCCCCGTGATTAATACTCATAACAAAACATACCAACTATATACCATAGTTCAAGAGTTAATACATTATTTGTATTCAACATGCTTAAAATTATAAAATTCTAATACATGTCATACAACAATAGTGAAGCCACAAGCTCAGCTTTTCCTCAAACTACTAATGAGTGCCGCCTTCCCGATCGCTCCTCAGACTGAACAGATCCTTCTCGACTGTAAGACAGCCCAAGAGAGATAATTTCCTGCATGGCTACTCCCACCTAAGTGCACATGCATGGCAAACAATCACATTCAAGCAAATTCATGAACCTACTCGAATGTCTACATGCCCAAACCCATGTCTCGAGTCCTCACGGACTCCCTCACACTTGCCTAAGCCATGTATGAGAAAACCATTTCCAAACAAAGGTATTTGTTTTTAACAGTGGACAACCCTCCAATATAAATAGTGGACCGACTCCGATAATTTATTTTGTCAACGACCCTTCGATGTGTATCAGTTGGGCCAACTCCGACGATTGATATTTTGTATGGACAACCCTCCGATGTATATCAACTGGGTCGACTCCGACGATTGATATTTTGTATGGACAACCCTCCGATGTATATCAATTGGGTCGACTCCGACGATAGATATTTTATATGGACAACCCTTCGATTTTGTAATGGACACACTCCGATAATTATTATTATTGGTCAACCCTCCGAAACAATTCTCTCAAGAAACCACCTCATGCACTTACTCCTATTGTTCTAGGGTGCCCCAGTGCATATGGAATGCATGATGCCAATTCCAATATGTTCATGCTAATATATTCACATGCATATATATTAACATAATTAAATCGCATAAAACATGTTATGCAAATTCACCATCAACTACACCAAAATTAGCTCACATGGGCTAATTAACAAACACGAGCAATTCATTTTGAATCACTCAACCAAACACATTTTCACACAAAATTATTTCGTGTCACTTTATTCATGTGAACAAGAAACCCCGTTATCGCTCACGATCACCAACTATGAATTTTTCCACTCGGTTCAAGCTTTGATAATCGAATTTATAGCTAAAACAAGCCTCAGAACATTCCTAACCATTTACATGGCCTTTAGACAAAGATTAACGCTAGTAGGAAAAGATCCCTACCTCTTGGTGTTGTCTAACCCACTGTAAATTGCGCCCACGCGTGAGTCCCTCCCTCAGAACAACTTTCCTTCTTGCTCCGTCGAAAACCGATGGTCCGATCGGCCGGAATCCTAGAGAGAAGCTACTCCCTCTCTCTCTAAAAACATCAAAACCTAAGCTACTGCATCTCCTCCCCTTCTCCTGCACGTTTTGGCTTTTCAATTTGAGAAGATGACCACTATTCAAAAATTTGTCTTATTATCTCATTAAACTTTCACTTAATTCCCATTATGTCCATTCTTCTAGATTTTTGACACTTGGCACTATCTAAGCCGCCCATTTCCATCATCTCTCTACTCATGCAACATGTGTCACATGAGTACATGTAATAGGTGACTTTTGTCACATCACATGTCGTTTTACTGCACCCGATATCCTGTGCCTCGAAAAACGTGTAAATTTCGACTATCTCGGAATTCGACGTGGTAGCTAGATTTCGCGAGACGATTCCAACGGTGAAGTCCGTTTCGTCATCCGAGATCTATAAAAATTTTGGATTTTTATCGAAATGACCGTTTTACCCTTTTTCCGAAAATTGGAATTTTTTCGGGTCTTACATTTTCCCCTCCTTAAAAGGAATTTCGTCCCGAAATTATGTACAATCACTACAAAACACATGCATATGCAATTGCACTCTACTATCTGATGTAGCCTGTGACCGTCCCATTAGCCTCGAAAGCATCCGCCACTCCTGTGAAGGCTCATACTAGCCCAATGCTTCCCTGCGGACTTCCGACCGAGTGCATCGGGGCCACTACATCTGGGCTCTACCAAGATGGTAATGCAAAGTGAAGTCATAACTTTCTAGAACTCCATCCATCTGCGTTGCTCTCATGTTGAGGTCTCGCGTGTGGAAAATATACTTCTTTACTCTCATGGTCCGAGTACACCGAACTCTTCGCCATAAGTACGCGCCAAATCTTCAAGGCGGCGACTACGACCACCAACTCCATGTCGTGTGTGGGGTAATTCTGCTCGCGATTCTTCAACCGACGTGGAACCATAAGCTACTACCCTCTGATCGCATCAAACACATCCCGATCCGCCGAGGCATCACAATACACTCAGGTACCCCGTCTCTCGTCCGACTATCAAGATAGGAGCCGAAATAAGTCTCCTTCAACTTCGAATGTCTCATCGTGATCGGGTCATCCCAATCAACTTGACTCTTCCCGTCAATCTTCACAGGTACCGCGACCGAGAAATCCTCACGAATCTCCTTAGTACCCAAATTAATCCCAAGAAACCGCGTATTCGAAGATCGACTTCTACTCGACCTCTTCTAGGTCCACTGACAAGCCTGATGCTGACACCACGTGTCCCAAAAATCTCACCTCAGTAAGCCAAAACTCACACTTATTGAACTCAAGGCATAACCGACGGGCGGTCTCCGAACAATCGTAATACGCCTCCCGCGTGATACTCATGCTCCCACTCCGGGATCGGGAGCATCAAAATGTCATCCACGGCTGCCACGCACTAAACCGATCCAAATAGGTTGGAATACCCTACGCACGAGGTCATTGAATGTCACCGGGCGATTCGCCAGCTCAAAAGGCATCAACGTGAACTCAAAGCGTCATAACTGGCCCTAAACGCTGCCTTAGGGAGACTGCCTCCCAAACCCCACCGATGGTAACCAAAAGGTGAAGGTTTATCTCTGAGTAGACTTTTGCTCCTCTCAACTTATCAAACAAATCATCAATCCTCGCAATGGGTAACTGATTTCGATCGTAACCCCCCGTCTAATTGTCCGTAGTCAATGCACAAATGGGCTGGTCTTGTCTTCTTCTTCGCAAATAGAACCGGAGCCCATGGTTCCCAGAGTCGGACTCGAGTTCCCGTAACTCATTAACTCGGTGCCATCCTATGCGGAGTCATAGAGATAGGCCAAGTACTAGGGTGTAACTCGATACAGAAGTCTACAACCTCTCAAGGAGGTAACCCGTAGCTCATCCGAAAAACATTCTCACTCAAACTACTCGAGTAGATCTAAGTCCTGCCTCACTCCGTCCCTCCGTGGTAAGGCTTGCTAGGCCAACCCGCTTAACCTCTAGCGGCAGATGTAATGCTTAATCTAATAAACTCACCAAGTACCTCAACGACTAGAAATTCCCGTGGAGCGGTCGCATTGCTTGCTTAAACCCTCGTATAAAATTTTTTCCTTTTTCCAACTTATAGTTTAGAAATCTCAAAGATATCAACTCGAAATAAGGATATATTCCAATTCTTGCATATAATTTACATTTTTCCAAAATATGGTAAATCGCAATTGTTTCCTACAAAAGAGCCTCAGGCTCACACATTTCCACAAAATTACACTATGTATACATATGTTCCATTATACAAATTCAAAGTATTTCATATAATATTATTATTAATAATAACACTGATTCTAAGTCGTGAGAATCCTAATCCGCTTCATCGTCCTGAGTGCCTCAGACTGGAAAATAGTTTTAAACACAAAATAAATGAGCTAAACGAAATGCTGAGTGTATGCTTATAAAATGTTTTTCTTTTTCTGAAACATCTCAAACTGTAAAACTCTCTTTTACTGTGGTATTTCGTGCCTTGCTTGCTTACTCGCTTGCTTTTCTTGCAGCTTTAAAACTTTTCTCAAATTCATGCTTTAAAAAGTTTATAAAACTTTCTCAAATCTTTTGCTTTAAAAAGTTTATAAACTTTTATAAATACAGGAGCCCGGGCTCAACCGCATGCTCAAAATAAAAATGGGAGCATGGGCTCAATCAAGGCTTGCTTTAAAATCCCACCACTCGGAGCCCTGGCTCAACCGCCGCTTGAAATAAAACTGGAGCCCGCTCAATCGGGTTGCTTAAAAACAAACACGGGAGCCTGGGCTCAACCGTGCACCAATGGTTGATTTTTTTTTTTTAAATCTGTAATAAGCATGCTTATAAATCATCAACCACTAGAGGCCTTTCCCTGTTGCACCAGTGAACACGAGCCCGAGCATCTACTGCCGATGGTCGACTGGTCCGCTCACCTAGGGTAAGGCCTCGCAATACTTCACCCACCTTTTCCAGAATATGGTGGAATTGACCTCGGCCTCCATCACCATAATTTAGTTAACGCAAACTCTATATATTCCGTGCATCGTGCCACGGTCTCCTTGCAGAATGCCATGATGCATGACCTAAGTTTGCCGACTAGGCAAATCTAAAATGGCGAATGATATCCTAACACCACTGTGCACGTATGGAATACCTCTAACCTATGCTTGCTAAGAACTAGGGATTTTAGTTAGGCCTGTTTTTAAAAAATATTCTCTTTGCTTGCTTGTTTTGAAATATGGTTTTACAACTCAAAACCATTTGCTTCGCTATTGCTAAAACATGGTTTAATAATTCAAAACCATTGTTTGATTTAAATATGGTTTTATAATTCAAAACCATTTGCTTGCTTGCTAAATTCATTGCTTGCTTTTCAAAAATGGTTTAAATAAAAACCATTTGCTTGCACTTTAAATTATGGTTTTACAACTCAAAACCATTAAATACTAGTGTAAAACAGTTTATAATAATAATACACTAGTATTTGAGAAAAATAGGTTTAGAACACTCACCTTTTCTGCTTACTAAACTTGAGCACGATTCCACAATTTTCCTCCTTTGCTTTTAGCCTACACACTCAAACGAATACGGCGAACACATTAATCGCCTATGTATAACGTATAAACTTAACGTACTTCATAGCACTTATTCACACTTACGTTTTTCATCGAGTTCCAATCTTATTTGAACCTCTCTTAATCATTTAGTAAGGTTCCTATACAATTGGTGTGTGAATTTAGGCTTAAATATGCGAAAATACAACAATCTAGGCATTTTGGGCAATCGCGGTACCCATTCACTGGACGGCAGATTGCATCGACGGTTCTGGTTGGCGCATTCTGCATTCGCTTTGTATCGATATCGTACCCAATTGGCTTCATAGTAGTACCGGTACCGCCCTGTTTTGGTACCGGTACCACTTCGGGAATTTGCCCAAAATTACTTCTTTTTCCTTCTTTTGGTACCATTTCTCTTCATACAACTTCTATATTCCATAATACCTCAAGAATCAACATGGAATTCATCCAAAACCACTCCATAACACTTGTATTGGTGGTTTGGAACCTCATACCACAAAACCCTAGGTGAAAATCTTGTTAATTCAACCAAAGGTCCACCACCCTATATAAAATAATATAATTATGATGATTCCATGTTTATTTTACACCAACTAGGGTTTTTCCCCCATAACTCAACAAATCTAGTGGTGGTTTTGGGTGATCTTCCACAAAACCCCAGAAAAGAAGGAATCCACCCTCCAAACCAAAACCTTAGAATCTAAAATACCCATGATTTCAAGATGAAACATACCTGGGTTTGGTCTTCTCCCACTTCTTCCTCTTCTTCCTCTTCCTCTCATTTTCTCTCTCCCTTCTTCTCCTCTTCTATGGGTCGCTCTAGCCAAATGAGAACAAAATGTGATATTTGGCTTTGTCTCATGGCCCATTTATATCTCCATATATTTCTCCTAATTCCAAATTAAGTCCTTAATCTTTCAACTATTGCACCACACTTTTGTTATTACCGCATACCATCTTCTTTGATTATGCCTCTTATGTCCCATTTGCTCAATTACGCTTTTACCCTCTTTTTACCCCTTGCTCTAAGACAACAATTCGGGGTCTATAATTTACTATTTCATATTTTCATCCTTAATAACAACTCCCAAAAATATTACAATGGCACTTGGTGCACATATGCGCCCCTACAGTTACATGTACTAATACACTCTCTCGGGACGGGGCGTTACAAAATCCCTCCCCTTAGAACATTTCGTCCTCGAAATGAACAAACTAAACTCAAAGGAAAGGAAATTACCTTATTCGGAAAATAATTGAGGGTACTGACGGCGGACTGGTTCTCCTCCGCTCCCAAGTAGTTGCCTCCCTCTCATGATTCTTCCATAGGACTTTAACCAAAGGAATTACTTTACTCCTCAGCACCTATTCCTCGTGAATCTACTATCTCGTACGTGTGTTTCCTCATAAGTCAAGCTCTCCTTTAACCTGCATCGGTTGCTCTCTCAATACATGTGAAGGATCTTGGGATATATTTCCCTTAACATCGACACATGGAATGTATCACGGATCCTTGATAACCTCGGGGGTAACTTTAACCTCGTGAAGCTACTCGTCCCACTTTGCTTCACAATCTCATGTGGTCTTATATATCTGACTAAGCTCGCCGTCCCGAATCTCAAACACCTTCCAAGGAGAAATCTTCAAAAGACTGATCACCTATCTCGAATTGCAAGTCTCTACGACTCGCTATCCCGCATAACTTTTCTCGGCCTATCTCTTACTATCTTTAAGTTATCACTTTAACAATTTTCACTTTCTCTCAAGTGATCTCGCACTAATTCAGTGGCCTACTAGTCTTCTCGTCACCAACCTCATCCCAAAGACACCGGAGTCCCATTTCCTACCAATGCCTCAATAGGGGCGCCATCTCTATACCGGTCCGATAGCCGTTTAAGCTGTAGGCGAACTCCATTAGTGCCAAATGAGTATCCCAACTCCCCTTGAATTCCATCACACAAGATCTCAGCATATCCTCTAATGTCTGAATAATCCTCTCTAACTGGCCATTCGTCTGAGGATGAAATGTTGTGCTGAAATGTAGGCGAGTACCTAAAGCTGTTTGCAAACTAGGCCAAAACCTGGATGTGAATCTGGGGTCTCGATCTGAAACTATCAAAACTGGAACCCCATGAAGTCTCACTATCTCGTCCACATACAATTGGGCCAACTTTTCTAAAGAATCTTCAACATTAACTGGCGGAAAATGAGCAAACTTCGTCTATCGATCTACTATCACCCATATAGCATCATGTTGCCTCTAAGTCCGTGGAAGACCTGTCACAAAATCCATAGTGATCTTCTTCCATTTCCATACTGGAATAAGGAGTAATTGTATCTTCCCCGCGGGCCCCTGATGCTCTGCCTTCACTTGCTGACAGGTTAGGCACCTAGAAACGAAACTCGCGATCTCCTTCTTCATCCCATTCAACCAGTAATGTTCTTTCAAAGTCCTGTACATCTTGGTACTACCTGGATGCATAGCATACGCAGATGAATGTTCTTTTTCCATAATGTCTCTCTTCAAATTTCGCTATACTCCGCACACATATTCTGGGCCCTTTCACTATCACGCCACATATCTAATTCTTGAAACTCTGCTTTCTTTCATTTTTCTATCTTTTCCTTAAGCTTAATCATCTGTGGATCCTGTGACTGCCCTGCTAGAATCTGATCCACTAGAAGGGGTCTAACATGAAACGTGGCTAATAAGGCTCCTGAATCCTCAACCTCCAATATCACCCCTAAAGCTCTTAGATCCACCAATAGTGGAAGATAACCTGATCTCATGTGAGACAAAGAACTCGTCGCCACTGGCATCCTGCCACAACATTAGCATTCCTCGGATGGTACTTAATAGTATAGTTGTAGTCCTTAATCAACTCAAGCCATCTTCTTTGGCTCTCAGGTTTAACTCTCGTAAGAAAATATATCAGTTCTCTTATGATTTGTGTCCTACAAGGAACACCATATAATGTTCCAGAGTTTTTAGGCAAACACGATCGCCGCAAGCTCTAAGTCGTGTGTAGGTAATTCTCCTCATGCTTCTTTAGCCGTCTGTAGGCATATGCAATCACCCTATCATTCCTATCAAAACACAACCAAGGTCTTGCCTGAAGCATCACTATAAACCACAAACCATCTCTCCTATCGGGTAAAGCTAGAACCCGGACGGTCAATCTATCTTTCAACTCCTCGAAACTCTATTGGCAAGCATCCACCCAATCATACTTGACATCTTTCCTTGTCAGCTTGGTCAGTGGGGCTACTATCTTGGAGAACCCCTCAACAAACTTCCTGTAATACCCTGCTAAACCAAGGAAGCTTCTGACCGACACATTCTTTGGTGGTTTCCACCTACCACAAATTTCTATTTCCTCTCGGGGATCCACACTCACCCCTGTTGAGATCACATGACCTAGAATGCCACCTGGCCAAGCAAAAAATGACACTTGCCTGTTGGCATATAACCTGTCGCCTCCCTAGAAGGCCCGCAACACAATCCTCGTGTGCTCTTAAATGTTCCTCTAAACTACTTGAATACACTAGGATATCATCGATAAACTATGACGAACCTTATCCAAATACGGTTGGAATAATCTTGGCCCATCAAATCCATAAACGCGCGGAGCATTAGTCAAACCAAACGTATCACCGTAAACTCATAATGCCCGTAGCGTGTCCCTCGAATGTAGTCTTGGGTACATCACTTCCGCACTTCAACTGATGATACCTGCACTTCAAGTCTATCTTGAGTATACTGACCCTCGTTGGAGTTGATCGAATAACTCATCATCCTAGTGGAGGAACACTGATCATGAATGGTAACTTCTGTTTCAATTGCCTGTGAATCTATACACAACCGCAAACTCCCATCTTTCTTTTCATGAAGAGAATTTACTCCCATGGGGATATGCCTCGGTCGAATGAATCCTTACTCAACAATTCTTCTAACTGAGCCTTAAGCTCCTCAACTCGCTAGAGCCATCCTATAAGGAGGAATGGAAATGGGGCTCACCCCCGATCAAATCAATGGTGAACTCCACCTCTCTTTCCGAGGAAAAGTAATCCCAAGAATATCATATGGGAACACATCAGGAACCTTCAACAACTGAATCATCTACCATAGTCCCTCATTCCTTGTCTCCACCATACAAGCTAGATAACCCCGACAACCCTTACGCAAGATTCTCATACGCTAATATGATCATATCAAAAGATGAACTCGCATATTCCTTAAACTTTACCCTCCACCCCCCTCGCCTATGCAACTTTACTTCCTTTATAACACCCATCAAGCTCTATGGCGACAAACTAACTATACCGAGAACCACATCGAAGTCCCTCATATCTAAGGCCATTAAGATCCGCCAAACTCCCGTCCCCTAATTGTAACTCTACTATCTCGATTACTGTCTGAGAATAACGGATCTCCGTACCGGGAAGTGGAAATCCTCATAGACCCTAAAATAGCTAAACCCATCTAGCGATCTAAGAATGGCTTAGATGCAAATGAATGCGTGGCTCCTGGGTCCACTAATGTATATGCATCATGATCAAGGATAGAAATAATACCAGTGACCACATCCTGAGTCGAGATCTACATCTTGGCCGAAGTCACAAGATAAACTTCCGCCTCGAAAAGGGCCTCGACTCAGATCCCCGCACCACTCCTCGCCTCTCTACCACGATCGCCCCACCCGCGGTCGCGCTAGCCCTCTACTGGGGAAACCCTCCCCGAAGACTTCGAGTGCTCATCTCCGGTGTCGGGTAACTAGGTCGCACCGGGCGTCTCTACACCAATCAACTGGAAATCTTGTCAGCAACCTTCCCGGCCACAAGTGGAAACACCCCGTACTATATCTCTACACTCCCCATGGTGTCGCCTCCGACACAAGATCTCGGGACGCACGAGAGGAATACTGGGTGCCATCGCTAGCAACTCGGGGCCCCACCGATCCCCGACTAGAGATAGCTCCGACCCGCACCCGGCCTCTATAACCTCTACCCCTTGCTTCTCATTGCACTGCTCGAGCTCATTGGGAAGTGCTCGTGCACTCCCTCTTACTTTCCCGCCTACTATGATACATAGTCGTAGTGCTTTGCCCAACTCTCGTAGCGCCAACTAAGTCCCCAAATATATTATGAGGAACCACTGATAAATGCACTCTGATTCGGTGTTGTAATCCTGCTAAAAACCTTTTACACTTCAGGACTTCATCAGCCTGAATATATGGAACCAATCTGACTAGTTTTGAGAACTTCTTCTCATATTCGACACCGAGATGTTCTTTGTTCTAATCTGAAGAACTCCTCAATCTTTGAATCCTTGTGACTCTGAGGAAAGAATCTATCAGTGAACTCTTTCTAAAATTGGTCCCATGTTATTCCATCAGGATACCTCCTATCCACGGCATCCCACCAATCCTTAGCCTCGCCTCCACCGGAACCGGAAAACAAGACTCTCTGCTCATCCGTGCAGCCTATAACTCCGTAAACCTTGTTTACTCGGTCTAGCCATAACCAAGCTACCTCTGGATCACCACTGCCATCATATGGCTTGGCGCCCAGCTTCAGAACCTCTATATTGACCTCCCAGGTTCTTCAATAACCTCTCTAGGTGGCGGTGGAGGCTGCAACTGCTGACGGGTCGCTATGGCCACTATCCGCGCAACTGTATAAATTGCCGCTTCCGCCGTGAAACAATCCTAGCACTCGAGCTCCTTCTAGTGGCCTGTATGGTCCAAATTCTCGACGCATCGGAGGCCGACATAGAGATAGGGCGTACTGTGGTGTAACTCGATACCGAAGTCTACAACCCTCTCAAGGTGGGGAATCCTTAGCTCATCCTGAAAACATCCTCATACTCGCAAACTACTTCCGAGGTAGACTAAGTCCCGTCTTCACCTCGCCCTCCAAGGTAAGGCTTGCTAGCCAACTCCGCTTAACTCGGTCCCCGACACTGACTCGTACACCTGCCTTGGAAAAATATCATGCTTGTCCCTCACAGACGCTATGCATCCAGTAGTACTAAGATGTACAGGACTTGAAAGAACATTACTAGCGGAATGGGATGAAGAAAGAGATCGCGAGTTGCTTCTAGGTGCCTAACTGTCACAGGTGAAGGCAAGAGCATCAAAGGCATGCTGTGGAAGATACGCTAATTCCTGTTCTAGTATGGAAATGGGAGAAGATCACTATAGATTTTGCGGATGTGTCTTCACGAACTCGCAGGTAACATGATGCTATATGGGTGATATGAGATCGACAACGAAGTCCGCCATTTTCTCGCTAACGTTGAAGATTCTACAGAAAAGTCAGCCTAATTGTATGGATGAGATAGTGAGACTTCATGGGGTTCTAGTTTCATAGTTTCGTGATCGAGACCTCGGGACTAGCATCCGTGTTTTGGCCTAGTTTGCAAACAACTTTAGGTACTCGCCTACATTTTAGAACAACATTTCATCCTCAGACAAATGGTCGGTCAGAGAGGACTATTCAAACGTTAGAGGATATGCTGAGAGCTTGTGTGTGATGGAATCAAGGAGTCAGATACTCATTTGGCACTAATGGAGTTCGCCTACAACAACACTATCGTGCTGCAAGATAGAGATGGGCCCCATTTGATGTTCAAGAGGGTAGGAAATGTAGGACTCCAATGTGCTGGGATGAGGTTAGTGAGAGAAGACTAGTATGCCCTGAACTAGTGCAAATCACTTTAGAGAAAGTGAAAGTTGTTCGTGATAACTTGAAAATAGCAAGAGATAGACAGAAAAGTTATGCGGACAACCGTCGTAGAGACTTGCAATTCGAGATAGGAGACCAGGTATTTTTGAAGATTTCCCCTTGGAAAAGTGTTTTGAGATTTGGAAAGTGAGGCAAGCTTAGTCCGAGGTATATAGGACCTTATGAGATTGTGGAGCAAGGTGGGGCCAATAGCTATAAGTTGAAGTTACCCCAGTTATCAAGGATTCATGACATTCCATAAAAATGGTGTTAAGGCACATTCCGCATCCTTCACATGTGTTAAGAGAACAACCAAAGGCAGCTAAAGGAGAACCCGACGAGGAGGGAAACACTGTAAGTGTGACAGATCGTGTGTTTAATGAAAGAGGAGTAAGGTAATTCCTCTTTTGGTTGTCCTATGGAAGAATCACGAGAGGCAGCGCATTGGGAGCGTAGGCTCGTATGCGCCACAAGATCCCGACTATTTTCAATAAGGTACATTCCTTTCCTTTGAATTTAAATTTTTCATTTCGAGGACGAAATGTTCCTAAGGAGGGAGGATTTGTAACGCCCCGTCCCGAGAAGGTGTACAGTACATGTAACCGCAGGGGCGCACATGAGCACTAAGTGTCATTGTAATATTTTTGGGAGTTGTGGTTCAGGACGAAATTGTGAAATGATAATTTATGGAACTCGGAATTTGTATTAGAATAAGGGTTAAAATCGTAATTGATCAAATGGGACATAAAGGGCATAATCAAAGAAGATAGTATGCCAAAATTGAAATAAAACAAGTTGATTTGCAATATTAAAGTGCTTGAGGACTTAATTGCAATTAAGGTAAATATGAGACTATAAAAGGAGAGGAAACAAACAAAATGTCTCATTTTGTTCTTGGCTAGGGCAACCCATAGGAGAGGAGAAGAAGGGAGAAAAGAAGAGGAAGAGGAGGAAGAAGAGGAAGAAGAAGGAAGGAGAAGGAGAAAAGGTATGTTTTCATTTTGGAATCATGTGTCCTTCGATTTCTAGGATTTGTATGGAGAGATTAGTGACTCTCAGGCAGTGGTTTTGAAGATCACATTAACCCTAGATTCTTGAAGTTTGTGGGTAAAACCCTAATTGGTAAAGAATGCATGGAATCCATCATCATATTTATATGATTTTGTAGGAATTGGTGGACCTAGGTTGAATTCATAGGATTTTTCAATTTAGTGGTTTTGGTTATATGAGGTTCTAAATCACCAATTCAAGTGTTATAGAGTGGCTTTGGATGAATTCCATGTTGATTATTGAGGTATTATGGAATATAGAAGTTGTATGAAGAGAAATGGTACCAAAAGAGGGAAAAAGAAGCAATTATGGGCAAATTCCCGAAGTGGTACGGTGACTAAACAGGCAAGCACGGCACCACTCCAATTAAGCCAATTCCAGACCGGCATCGACAGTTAGCTGCACGGCATTCCCAATGTATCAAATTCCAGATGTGCACTGATCGAGTGGTACCGTACCAGTGCCCAAATGCCCATTGCTTGTATTCTTTTCGCGATATTAAGCCTAAATTCACACACCAATTGTATAGGAACCTTACTGTAAATGATTAAGAGAGGTTCAAATAAGATCGGAACTCGATGAAAAACGTAGCGCACTCGCCACCGCGATATTCGGCCGAGGCAAAATAAGTGCCAGCGAAGTACGTTAAGTTTATACTATACATAGGCGATTAATGTGTTCGCTTCATTCGCTTGGAGTGTGTAGGTTAAAAGCAAAGGCGGGAAAATCAGGAATCGCAGCTCAGTTTAGTGCGTAAAAGGTGAGTGTTCTAAACCTATTTTTCAAATACTAGTGTATTATTATAAATTGTTTACGCTGGTATTTAATTGTAAGACCCGAGAAAATCCAATTTTCTCAAAAAGGGCAAAATCATAATTTCGGTCAAAAATCCGAAATTTATTCTCTAGATCTCGGATGATGAAACGGATTTCACCGTCAGGAACTGCCCCGCCAAATCTAAATTTACCATGTCAATTTCGTTGAATTCGAGACGGAATTTCACGCTTTTCGAGACACCGAGTACTCCAAAAGCCGTAAATGATATTTAAGTGACAAAGTAACATATAATATGTACTCATGTGACATAAGTTGCATGAGTAGAGAAATGATGGAAATGGATGGCCGAGATCGTGCCACGTGTCGAAAATCCAAAAAGGGGACATGGAAGGCATTTTGGGATTTCTTAATGAATAAGACAAAACAACAAATAGTGTTGTCTCCTACCTTAAGAGACCAAAAGAGAAAATGTAGAGAGAGGGGGATGCAGTGGGGTGCTAGAAATGGAGTTTTTGATTTTTTAGAGAGAGAAGGACCTCCTTCTCTCTAGATTTTCGGGAGATCCGACCGTCGGAATTCGTCAGACAAAGGCGAAAGCTCGTCTACACATCGAGTACTTACGCGTAGTCTTGCCAGGAGTTTCGACAAAACTGCGAGGCAGGGGTTTCATCTCTACTTGTTTTACACTTTATTTAAGTGTTTTGTAATGTTTTGAGTTGTTTGAGGCCGTGGAGGCCGTTTGACTGGTCTCTAAAACTGGGATGTAATTGTTGGAATTTTTGAGACTTTTTTGATCAGTCTGTGATACCCAGAAAACTGATTGGGCTGTTTGTGTTGGAAATTGCACCAAATTGTATGTTGGCATGTATGAGAGACTGAAATGGGTATGGAATTTTGCCCACCAAGAGGAACTGATAGTGAGGAGGGTCAGCCCGCGGGACAACTCCATCACTGTTAGACCGGTAAAAAATACCCCAGCTTTTATGAAATGGACCATAAATGTCCATGTGTTTCGGCATTGGAATTGTTTTGATGGGAGTGGCTTGAGTTGGATTGATCAAAGAAATTAATAGGTTAATGCATGAACTTCTTGTATTAATATGATGTCACAATTATATGGAATATAATTGTGTGTATAGGCCATTGGAGATGAAATTGTGATTTGCTCAATTATATGGAATATAATTGTGTGTATGGGCCATTGGAGATGAGATTGTGTTTAGCTCAAGTGAGCTAATTTGGGTGATGGTTGATATTGTTGAATTACATGTAGTGTAATTGTAGAATTGAGAATATATGCATATCGGGTATAATGTATAAATTGTGTTGAAATATGAATGGCTTGATTTGTGTGAAAATGGATAGGTTAATGCATGAACTTCTTGTATTAATATGATGTCAAAATTATATGGAATATAATTGTGTGTATAGGCCATTGGAGATGAAATTGTGATTTGCTCAATTATATGGAATATAATTGTGTGTGTAGGCCGTTGGAGATGAGATTGTGTTTAGCTCAAGTGAGCTAATTTGGGTGATGGTTGATATTGTTGAATTACATGTGGTGTAATTGTAGATTTGAGAATATATGCATATTGATATATTGGTTGGAAATGATTGAATGGCATAATGTATTTTTACATGCAATCGTATTTCTAGAACAGAGTATGCATGACATAGTAATTCTGAATGAAAACGAAAAATCGTTTTTGAAAGGAATTTCACAGATGAATTTCCTGAGAACGGGGTCAGAGACTGGCCCAATAGGATCATTTCAATGACCATGACTGCTTCTCTAAGGTTCTCCAACACATGCGCCGGAGGGTAGTCCTATATTTTTACCGATACTTCGTAGTATAGTTTCAAAACAATAAAGAATTGTTTCAAAAGATGTTTTCATACATGGCTTAGGTGTTGTGAGGGAGTCGGTGAGACTCTGAGCGTGGTTGAGCCTGGGCTTTGTGGACATTCCCAAGTAGGATCACTAATTCGCTTGAATGTGTGTTTACTTTGAGCATTGCATATGCACTTAGTGGAGAGTAAACCCACTTAGGGTGATTCCACTATCGGGCGATAGCTCACCCCGTCGAGGGATATTATTTTCTGTGCACAGGGGCGCGAGAAGACGCTCTTCTTAGAAACCGATTTTGAAGAAAGCCAAGCCGTGGCTTGTTTGAGTTGGATATGTATTAGAATGTTTTAAACTTTTATTATATGTTGTATAAGAGTAAATTATTAACTCTTGAAACTATGGTATATAGTTGGGATTATTTGGATGAGATTGTTTACGGCCCAAGTAATGTCATTCATATATGTTATATCGATTTCTCGGGATTGTGTTTGTATATGGGTAGAGCTCCCCGTACAAAGGAGACTCTGCCCGATTTTGGTGAGAGATGTCGGGTCACCTGACATTCACGAGTGTTTCCGCAGGTTGACGGGTAGTCAACGGACACCCCGGTTTTGGGGCGTCACATTAATGGTTTTGATGGTAAACCATATTTGAAAAGCAAGCAAATGGTTTTGATTTAAACCATAAATTGAAAAGCAATGAGTTTATAAAAGTAAAGCAAATGGTTTGAATTATCAAACCATATTTAAAGCAAACAATGGTTTTGAATTATTAAACCATGTTTCAAGCAAGCAAGCAAGCAAGAAGAATATTTTCGAAAACAAGCCTAACTAAAATCCCTAGTACTAAGCAAGCATACCGGTCGAGGTATTCGTATATGCACGGTGTTAGGATATCATTCCATGAGCTGGACTACTAGTCGGTAAATCTCGAAACGTATCAATATATGTTGTTATTATTTATTATATATTGTTATTATTATTATATTATTATTAAGGTTATTAGAGATTAGTTGGACTGCACGATAGAGTATAGGTTAACGCGACCAAATTATGTGATGGAGGACCTAGGTCAATTCCCCAATTCATATTTCATAGAAAGGTGATGAAGGTGCGCAGCCCTCCACCTAGGTGAGCGGACTCAGCAGTCCACCACGCATACCGACATGCCCGTGCCCCGTGTTCACTAGGGTACAGCTAGCTAAGAAAGGCCTCTAGTGAGTTACGATTTAAGTATGCTTATTACAAATTTTAAAAAATCAATCCATCATGTACCCATTGAGCTCAGTTCGTGTTTGTTTTAATATAAATGTTTGAGCCTTAGCTCCCGTTTTATTTTAAAGCATGTTGGAGCCTGTGCTTCCATGTTTATAAAAAGTTTTATAAACTTTTAAAGCAAGAATTTGAGAAGAGTTTTATAAACTTTTAAAGCAAGAGATTTGAGAAAAATTTGAGAAACTTTTAAAGCAAAGCAAAGCAAAGTAAGCAAGCAAGGCTTCTGGAAAATATCTTGTAAAAGAAAGTTTTACATTTTTGAGATATTTTCCAAAAAAGCAAAACATTTTATAAAGCATACACTCACTGAGCTCGTTTAGCTCATTATTTTGTGTTTTAAAAACTATTTTCCAGGTACAGGCACGACGGACGCTGGAGCAGATTAGGATTCTACTGACTTTAGAATCAGTGTTGTTATTAATAATATTATGTAAAAAAATACTTTGAAATGGTATAATGGAGCATATGTATGTACATCATATAGTTTTGTGAAAATGTATTGAGCCTGAGGCTCTATTGAAAGAATATTGTTGGTTGCCATATTTAGGAAAGTGTAAATTTGTGTATACAGGATTTGGAATATGTCCTTATTGCAGCCGACATGCTGCCGAGATTTTATCAAACTCATAAGTCAGACCTTTATCATAATGAAGTATGTCGGGTCGAGATTTTGTAAAATCCTAAGTGGAGAAAAGGAAAAATTTTTATAGGAGTTTTTAGCAAGCAATACGTAAGCCATTTCACAGGAATTTCTAGTCAAGTAGGAGGTAAGGGTCGGGATTGGTGGAGTGGCCACACACCTCGCTAGTGTGTGGGGCGGTGTGTTATAAAGAAGATACTGAAGATATTTTAGGACCGTGGTTCCTTACTGGAGTGCTACTGAGCATTACTTTATCTCGAAAATTGCACCAGCCCGAGTATTGCATTTTCACAAACTTGCTATCAAGGTTTAGTGCTTCTCCCACAAGGAGGCATTTGGAAAGACATTAAGCATATTTTTCGGTATCTTCAAGCTTTACAATATCTTGGTTTACTTTATACAAGAAATCAAGATATGGCATGGTGGGCTACTCAGATGCTGGCTATATGTCTGATCCCCATAATGTCAGGTCCAAGTATGGTTATGTTTTTCTCTATGGTGGTACTGCAATTTCATGGAGGTCTATTAAACAGACTATGATTACCACTTCTTCAACAACTCAAAGATTATAGCAAGAGTATGAGGCTTCACGGTAGAATGTGTATGGTTACAAACTAATCGATACAACATATTCGTGGGTTCGGGATGGAATCAAGGATAAGTGATATATCCCCCACATTCCTTTACGAGGATAATACAACTGTTCTCTACCTCATGGAGTTTGACGAAACTCCAAGATTTTGGTACCCACGCGTAGCTCTCGATTCGTGGATCGACTTTCTTCTGACCATCGAAGCCAATCGCCTTCCGAACGTCGAGAAAATCCCCTTTTTCTTTTCCTCCTCCCCTCCTTTTCTTTTTATGTCAGATTTCCTCCTCTCTCTCCCTTTGGCCTTTTCTTTCCCCTTCATTCTTATCTACCGAATTTGATCCCAAAAGAGTGGGAAGTTTCCCCCCACTTTCCTAACTTACCACTTGTCTCATTCCTATTTTTTCCTTAATTACTTTTCTTATTTTCTTGTTTTATCTTTCCCATTATTTCCTCCACTTGAGACTTGGAAAAATATGAGCCATTCACACAAGTGCACCACATGTCATGCCATGTGTCACTCCCCTAAGATGCCAAGTGGAATCCACAAGATCATGCCATGTGTCACCCGACACTCGATACCTCGAAAAATATGAAATTTCTACTGTCTCGGAATCCAATGAAATTCGACAGGGTAATTAGATTTCACGAGAAGAATTTAACGGTGAAGTCCATGTCATCATCTGAGATCTAAAAAATTTCCGGTTTCCAACCGAAATTACCGTTTTACCATTTTTTAGAAAAATTGATTTTTTCTTGGGTTTTACACGATCCCTTTAGAAGATTTTAATATGGATCGACTACAGTCAGTCAACATGTGGTTTTTCTTTCTTTGTCGATAATGCAAAGTAGTCAACCTCCACATTAAAGTGTTCTCCTACTGTGGACAATAAATAACTGCTTATTAAGGTTAGTGCATCAGTTGATTTTATCGTAAGTAATATATGTAAATATATATTAATGTACTTTAAAGATAATTACTACAATTACAAACAAAGAGATTGTCACTCAATGGACTCCTAAAATCAAATAAATAAATATAATTATTTGCTTTATAAAATTAATTTATCGAAATAAATTGAATAATCACATCTATTATACTAATAATAATCACATATAAAATTCATATGTACAATTTATATTCTACAATTTTATAATTTTCAATATGCTGAATTTGGATCTACTTTTATATTCTTATAGTTTTTTTTATAGAATATGGCTATCCCTATCCCTAGCCACCCCCACCCTTATTTATTTTAAACTCTAAGTATTATGTGTAATTCTATATGCTACAATATATAAAATATATATTTATGTATACAATTAATCTATCTAATAAATAAATAAATGTTAAAATTTGAAATAAAATCTTTATAAATTTATTTTTATTTTTAAAAATAATTTTATCGATTGATTTTAACAAAATTATTATTAACTTACTAATTTAAAATAGATTAATTTTAATACAAAATACATTCATCTATAATACCATTATTATAATACAAAAGTAAATTCTAAAATTTTACTAATGTTGCATATATAATTTATTTTCTTTGTATTTATAAATATGATCTAGTTTTTATATTTTTAAAATTTTTATAGAATATTAAAATAAATTTCTAAAATAAAATAAAAATGTTAATTCTGAATAGTAAAAAATTATCATATTAACATTACTTTAGATTTCTATATATATATATATATCTATATATATTTATATATATAAAATGTTAATATCTAAAATTACTTTTTTTTTTAAAGGAATGTAAAAGTACCATGAATAGATAATATTAATATTTTTTTCAGAAGATAATATTAATTTATTTACTTAGAAAGAACAATATAAATATTTAAAAGTATAATTATATAAATGTTAGGTTATTTTGGGTTTTATTATTGTGATTATTACATTTTTTTACAAACGACTATTAAATCATTTGTCAAAATATAAAAAAATAATAATATAAATATTTTTAATATATAACTCTACTATCTTCAAAGATTTTTAAATTAATAATGGTAAAAATTATCATTGCTAATTTTTGTTGAATTAGTCTAAAGTTATATTAATATTTTTTATATTATTTCTATTTATAAATAAATAAAAATTAGCTCTTTTATATTTTTATTTATATTTACATTCTATAAAAATTTTAAAATACTAGTAAATGTATACGTGCATATGCACGGAAATATAATAAATAAGTAAATTTATGATTTTATTTTTATGAATTGAAAAACTAATTAGAAGTGATTACATTTTTAATTACATATAAAATCAAATTTAAAAAATTATTGGGATGAGCCCATCATGCCTAGTTTAAGTGGTAGAGGTAAAGCGTACACCATTTTAAATAGTTAAAGGCCATAGGAAATCTAATTTGACACCTTTTTTCAACATTAAATTTCCACAAATTAAGATTCAAAACCAAAAATAGGAACTTAACCGAATCAAAACTAATCTGAATTAACAAATTTGTGGTTTGGAGAGAGAAAATTATAGAGAAAATTATGAAAAAATAAAAATGGAAAAAAATCTGGTGTTAATATGGAAGAGAACTAGAATGAATTGTAACCGCAAATCAGGCTGAAAATTGAATTGAATCCTATATTAATTCCTTAAAGAAACGGTCAATGAAATTGGCTTGCAAGTAGATAAATTTAGGACATCAAAAAATTCAAAAAATTCGACTAAACACAATTTCTTGGGTTTAGCCCCTTTAGGACATCAAAATCCCATTCATTTATTTAAATTTTCCATTCTCATCCCATTTAAAAATTAGGTGGGTTTGTCGAATTAGGAAATTCCTATTACCTACATACCTACATCGTTTAGCTTTTATTTGTATTTGCATTTATTTTTAAATTTTGTTTTTACTTTTTATTATATTAAAATTAATAGATCTTATAAATAAATGAAATACTATAATTTTTTATATTTTATTTATTAAAATAATTTTATTATTATTAAATATTGAAATAAAATAATAAATTTAAAACATTTTTTATATAATTGATGTAAAGTTAGACTAAACAATACTGGATTAATCTCAAACTTACTAAAAAACTGATTATATTAATTACATCCCGTGACAAGGATGTGAGAAAAAACTCGAAAAAACTTGTCTTGTTACTATCCCTATCTTATGATAAAAAAAAACATATCTTGTTGTTATCCCTATCTTAATACCACCAAAAGATTTATTTGACCATGATTGATTATTTTAAAAAAATACTTTTGCTGCAAATACCTGAAAGAAAAATATTGAGTAAGTAGATAAATTTGCTCAGTCCAGAATAGTTACTTTAGTTATTGTCAGATACGTGGGATTTGCTGAGAGGCGTTTCCCATGAAAAAAGAAACGCCTAATTCCCAGATACGTGGGATTTGCTGTTTGATATTGCCATCCGTTTCCCTCCTTAGTTATTGTCAAAGATTTGATATTTGATGTTGTTATTTTTAGTGATTTCTTATATATTTCTTCCACAGTTCCACAGTTCCAAAGAGACACGAAATAAAGAAATAAAGAAAGAGAGAGAGAGAAATGAATCCACCGCCAACCCAGTCCATGGAGATTTCCAACAGTTTGCCGCCAACACAGTCCATGGAGATTTCTAGTAAAACAAACAACATTCAGGGAGATGATGGAAGAAAAGTAATGGACAAATGGTAATACTAAATATTATTCATCTCTTTCCGTTTCTTTGTCCTCAATCCTTCATCTTTCCATACATTTGTCCCTAATTCTTCTTCACTTTTATCGCTCAATTTTATTTATTTATTCATTTTTTTGTTGTTTAATTTTAGTTTTTTTTTGTTATGAATTTTTTTGTGGTGTAGTTGCTCATGCTGGTATACTTGTAGCAGCAGTTGCATTGATTTCTTCTGTACCAATTGCATTGATTTTCCATACCGACCTTGCTCGGTCTCGAACTCGAGAGGCGCCATGGAAACTATTTTCTTTACCCATCATGATTCTCAGTATCTTGTATAGCTTTTTTACCTGCACCCATTGTAAGTCCGTTTTCTTTTTTAAATTCCACAATCTAAGGGATTATATTTCCTTGATATCTCTATGGATATTATTTCAGTTTCAGCCTCCAACGGCAATCACTTTGTTTGTTTTGGCCTTTGGGAAACGTGATGCCCTAGATAGAAATGAGAGAAGACAAGTAGGGATGAGTGCACGAGATTGTATACGCCTATGTAATTATTCTCTTTGAATCTCTGTTTTGTTTGGATACAAGGAAATCACTTTCTTTGTTATGTTAAAACTTATACTTAAAGAAAAACACAAGCGGGTGAAGTTGGAGAAGGAAACTAAATGAAGAATTGATTAGTTAAATTAAATAAAAATTTATTCTCTTATAACACACAAAGATCCTCTCTGATACCACACACCCAAATGGTCATTGTTCACTAGAAACAGGCATTCATAGTACATGCACATATTGATGATTTCCAGGCTTTAAGCTCCTCTCTCTTTTGGTAAGAAAAAGAAAATATCTCTCTTTCTCTCTCTTTGTTCTTTGGTAAGAAAAATAAAAACCAAGAGATTGGATTCTTGCAAAAACGATTTGAAAGCGACCCACAATGGGATGTCTCTTTCTCTCTTTGCTGGTGGCAACATGGGGCATAGGCTCTTTAGGGCAAAAATGAACTTCATTGTTTTTGTGTTTTTTGTTTTACTCAAAATGACTTCATTTTTATTTTTAACTTAAAATGACTTCATTTTGATTACCCATTATGGGGATTATTTATTTTAAGCTCAATTTTGATGGACCTAGAAGGGAAGCAATGAAGGACAGTATTCCGCATATGTTCAATTGAAGTGATGCAAAGGACCTGCAATGAAAACCACTGCATTTAATTAAATACCTTTCAAAAATAAATTTTAGAAATTTAACTTTTCATCCATTTTGACTTTCATATAAAAAATATATATCCTCAATATTTTCTTGTAAAATAAGGCTTTCTTTTCAAAGAAATATATATATATATATATATATATATATATATATATATATATATATAAATACATGAAATAGCAAAGGACATTTTTGTCCACAATGAGTCATTCTTCAAGCAAAAACATGGAGGGTCTTTGTTAAATTTAAAGTTATTTGAGTTCTTCTAACTAAATATTTTTTAAACAAACCAATTCCTTGGAAATTTGAGATGATAGCAAGCTTGTTTTCTCGGAATAGGTTAAGGTTAGCTTATACAATTAATGTTGAATATTATATAATATATTATATTAATAATTTCTTCCTTTTATAGATGTTTGATTTCTTCGAAATAGAATTACGAAGAGAACAAATAATTTTGTTACTTAATGGTTTGAAATAATATTATAACTATTTAAATTTTTTTATAGAAATGATAAATTTTCCTTGAAAAAATTATGTATGAGGATCTGTTATATATATAAAAAATTATCTTATATATATAAACCTTGCCAAAAATTAAGGAGGTTACGAGTTTTATATTTTAGGCTATAATCTTTATCTTGAGTACATTTTTTGTAAGGATATTTGGTTATTTACTATTTAAAATAGGTTAATTATTTCATATTAGGTTATGTGAAAGATAAGTGAAGCATAGGATATTTATTTTGAACTCATTATGCTTTTCTCTGTACACTTGTAATTAGGAAATGAGCAAGGAGAGGTGCTCCATCTTTAGTTGGGAGGAAATACACAATATGGGAGGTGCTCCATCTTTAGTTTAGAGGTTTTTGTGTTTCATAACTAATGTTTTAAAATCTGATCGAACCGGACACTGGATCAGTCGACTAGTGATATTTCCAGTCCCGTTATGAGTTTGACCATCGGTTTGGCCCAAAAACTATGAACCGGTAATTTTTTTATTTTAGTCACCGATTCGGTTTTTAAAACATTGTTCATAGCCCAATATTACCTTTTAGGTTGGGTCTACTGTAGGGTTTGACTTCTGAAAGACTAAATAGATCTAAAATGGAAAGACCCCACCCTACTGCCTACATGAACCATCAAATAATTCTCTAGATCTCGAATGACAAAACTGATCAGGCCGTTGATCTGCCTCACAACCAGTTGACCCAAAAAGTTTCGTTGAATTCTGAAACAGTCGGAATATTTTTATAATTTTATGGGTGATAAGTTTCCAATGACTCTAGGGACGAGATTTTTATGAAAATCTCGGAAGTTAAGAAATAGCTTGAGCTAAGTTCATTTAAAATAAATTGAACTAAAAAAGAATAACTGTTTCAAGTAAACGGGACCATCGAGATGAACACATGACGAATGTGAGCCATGTATCCAAAAATTAAAGAAAAATAAAAAAAAAGGGAAAGAAAGGATAAAAATTCAGTATGAAAGGAAAATGAACATATATTGTGAAACCCCGAAAAATCTTAATTTTTCTCAAAAATGGTAAACGGTATCAAGTCAAAACCCAAAATTTTTCTAGATCTCGGATGACGAAACGGATTTCACTGTTGGAATCGTCTCGCGAAGTCTAGCTAACACGTCGAATTTCATCGAATTCCGAGATAGTCAAAATTTTATGTTTTTCGAGGCACCGTGCCTAGCCGTAAAACGGTTTGAGAGACATGATGTGACAAAGTCACCTACTACATATACCCAAGGTGACATGTTACATGATTAGTTAGGATGATGGAGATGAATGGTTTAGATTAAGCCATGTGTCAAAAATCAAATAGTTAAATGAGGGGACACAAGTGGAATTAATGAAAAGTTTAAATGAGTATAAGACAAAAGAACAAATAGTCTTCTTCTTCATTTTTGAGACACAAATCGGTAGAAACGTGCATTGGGTGGCTGGTTTGAGTTTTTAGAGAGAGAGAGAGAGTGGCTTCTCTCTAGATTTCCCGTCGTTCGGACCTTCGGTTCTCGAAGGAGCAAGAAGCAAAGTCGATTTACGCGGTGAGGGCTACGCGTGGACACCGATTTAGTGGAGTTCCGACAACTCCAAGAGGTAGGGGTCTTCTCCTACTTGTGTTATTCTTTGGCTAAGAGCCATGTATACAGGATATTCTCGAGGCCTGAATTAGCTTAAGGCTCAAGGGTCCAAAATACTGGAACCGAGCGAGAAGATTCAGTGTGGCTGCGTGGAATGTGTTAGTCGAACCTGTGGTTTCACTTTCACGTATTGTCAGGTGTTTTGGGTGATTCAAAATGAATTATTTGATTGGTTAATTAGCCCATGTGAGCTAATTTTGGTGTTATTGGTTGCAAATTGAATAACATGATTTATGTGAGTTAATTATGTTAGTATATATATGTTTTATATATTAGCATGAATTGTCTGGAGTTGTGTGAGAATTAATATGTTAATGCATGTGATTAAATGTGTTAACATGATGGAATTATATGTATTATAATTGTGTAAGCTTTCATTGTAAATGAATTATAATTAATTCAAGT